>CAWUFW010004045.1:1200000-1562500 GCA_963921515.1 Calotriton arnoldi
TGTGAATACCGAAATGAGTAAGTTCATTCTGTGAATACCAAAATGAGTAAGTGTATTCTGTGAATACCAAAAAGTACTAACTTTACATTTTTGACGTAAGTTAGTTCTGTGAATCAGGCCCTAGACACCCAGAAATAAAGTGAGTGGGTGAGAATTTATACAGGGAAGGGCCGTCTAAAGGTATCTTGGTGCTGAAGACAGATACGGGGGCAAAACAGACATAAACAGATTCAGTGTCTAAAAGAATAAGCAGTTTAAAACATCTCTGAAAGGTAGAATTGTATTCTATGTACAATAATTGACAGATTGTTCCAGAGATAAGGGGTCAAAGTATAAAAAACTCAGCCCCACTCACTCCCACTGCAAGTCCCCCTTTAACAGTGAAGCACCTGAAGTCAAAATGCTACAAATCACAATGCTCTAGGTGGACCTTGGCAACAAAGCTATAAGCCCCTTTTTGACAGATGACCCAATGCTCCATGCATAAAACTTTAAAATGAACACTAATTGAAATGCATGCTACACCAAAAGGCAGCAGACTCTATCCTCTGTCCACATAGTGTGTACAAAGGGTGTTGGGATGGGAATGTGACCTGCATGGGATACAGGTGTGTTCCCCTGCCCTGAGTGCTCAACTGTGTGTATATCTGGTATCTGGACTTTTTTGTTTGCCTCTTGTGTCACAATAATCTAAGCATGTGCTTAAGGATATATGCCCCAGACTAAGAGAGGTACTTGGCCTGTCCCCAGATGGTGTTGGAAATTGGGTTACCGGTTGAGGCAGGGCTGAAACACTACCTAAGCAGCAACCACAATCTGTGGTGGTCACGCTGGACCGGGACAAAGTAACAAGTTCAGGTTGACCGCGATGGATAGTGGGCCAGATAAAGGTGCCAAGTTAGGCCAGCTGAACAAAATGCCTTAAATCCTGGTTGTGGAGCTCCCACGTCGAGGATGTGTCACACAGTAGCAATTCTGAGGTGCTGCGGAGTCCCACGTCCTTGTCATGGATGCTGTTGATGAGGAGATTGTGATGGGTAGTCCTGCGTCAAAGGTGCTTTGCGGGCCAGTGGTTCCAAATTAAGTCATGGGGCTGTGATGCAAAGACCTGTGTCGTCATCGAGGATGCCGTTGACGACACTGAGCATGCCGTCGACCAAGAAATTGCGATGCGAATGTCTGCATTGAGGATGAATCCCGCAGGGGCAGTTCTGAGGAGACTGCAGGTTGTGATGCGAGGTCCAGTGCCAGGCATGCGCTGGGCCGGTTCTGAACTGGTGCTGTGAAGGGATGCATCTGTCTGCATTGGTTCAAACCACAGGACGACAGCTGGGCTGACAGAGCACCTTCAGGCCCACTTCCAAGGGTCCAGGACTGGGATGATTGGGGAAGACTCGCATCAGACTAAGTCCTGGTGCTGGGTCCGAGGTGGTTGGGGCCTTTTTTGTCCCTGAGGCTCTGATCAGGAGATCAGCCAACTAGCCTTTGGAATCACTCTGGTAATCCATAGATCAAGATGCAGGTCCAGTCCTTTTCACTCAGCCAGCAGGGCAGCATGACAATAGAGTAGCAGAACTTCTTGCAGAGCAGCACAGCAGTCCTTCTTAGTCTTCCACAGGTCCACAGTTGTACTGAAGAGTTGGGTCTGAGGGTTCTGTAGGTTTCCACCCTCAGAGGTCCTTGGAAATTCCTGCTTGCCTGCCCTGGCCCCACCTTGACAGGAGTCACAAAAAACTAATGTCAAACCAGTATTGAGAGTGCTCAGGCAGTGCCCTTGTAAACTGCAAGTGTGGTAGGTGACAGCTCCTCCCCCTCATCAAGTTAGAGATGACCCATCCTGCCAATACAGATTCCATCTTTGTCTCACTGTATGAAAGCAATAACCAAAGACCAACTGCCAGCTACACCTAGTCAAGTGACCCAGAATACAGGCTACAGGCATTAAATGGTTAGGACCAGAAAATGCTAACTTTGTAAAAGTGCCATTTTTAGAATTGTGACTTAAAACAGAACTTTATCATTAAATAGGGCTTTAAAGTACAATTTTATAGACACCAAACTCGACATTCCTACCTGCTTCCAATTGAAAGTTATCACATATCAAATGTAATAATTTAACCCATTTTTATATTATGGGATAGGCAGGCCTTGCAGTAGTGAGAAACAAATTTATTAATTTTAACTACCAAGACACGTAAAAGTTAAAAGTAGATGTCCCACTTTTAAATACACTGCACCAAGTGATGTGGGCTATTTAGGGGCTACCCCAGGGATGACTTATATGTAATAAAAAGGAAGGGTTGGGCCAGGCAAAAGGTTTATTTATTAAGGATGAAATAGCTGTTTAAAACTAAAGACCCAGGTTGCAATGGAAGGCGTGAGACATGTTTAAAAAAGTGACTGCAGTGGGTGACACACTAAGTGCTGCAAACCCACTAGTAGCATTTAATTTACAGGCCCTGGGTGCATGCAGTACCACGTTGCTAGGGACTTAAAGGCAAATTAAATATGCCAATTGGGTGGAAGCCAATATTACCATGTTTAAAGGAAAGAGCGCAAGCACTTTAGAACTGGTTAGCAGTGGTCAAGTGTGCAAAGTCCTAAAAGCCGACAAAACTGGGGTCAGATAACAGGAGCGTGAAGGCAAAAAGTTTGGCAATGACCCTGCAGAAAAGACCAAGTTCAATAGAGGGGCATACCAAGCATGCCCTCAATGTAGAGCTATGGAGGCAGCATACCGCCAACAATGTCACCAGACCATTTTGTGTGTCAATTGAGTTGAAGTCTACTAGCCCACTTGTGTAAAGTTTAGCTTCTATGTATACACACAGATCCTTGTGTTTGCTTCTTGAGTGTATGCTATGTGTATGTGTGTCAACGTCAGAACCTTAACTAAAATTCTTCAGCAGGATCGTTCTTTGAGAGTGAAAAGTATTCATCTGATTGACATGGAGGCTCATGGAGCTTCGGCAAAATGTCTGACAAAAACTAAAAGCACAGGTAGTTATAGCCTCGTCCAGCAATGGAAATTTACTCAAAATTTCAGTTCTCAGGAATAGCAAACAGATGGGCATTCATTATTCATGTAACGTCTTCTTCCTGGTAAATTGATAACATTTTGTTAAGCAGTGCACTCTTCCAGCTGCAGCTGCAACCTTGAGAACCATTTGCATATGCCAGAAAGAGAACATCCTTTCTTACTGCCTTTCCTTCCCATGCTATCCGGAGCTCAGCTATGCAAAATACTTGAACTGTTAGTAGCTGAAGCTCTTGCTTGTATTAGTGAAATAGCAATGTGTTCATGTGACATGAACAAGATAGAGTCGATTTAGTTTTTGTTTTTGCAGCCCAGGTGCCCACATGTGTAGCAGGCGTATTACATGCATGGTGTGTGAGTGAGCCAGGGTAATAGAAGCCAGTGATATTTGTTTTGGATATCCCTGGCCTGGCCTAGAATAGGATGTGCTCCTCGACAGTTGAAGTATATTGGTGGCATTGTTGCTGCTGGAGAGAACAGATACAGACACTGTAGTGAGGGAAGTGGAGCCCTGTTTTTAGCAAGGATCTGGTGATCATTCTTCTTGAGTACTGCCATTTGGTGGATGGTATGGGTTAGAGGTGAGACTACTGACTCTGTTGTGAAAGATGAGAAAGTCTCTAAGGGGCCGATTAGGATGGTGGGCGGACTTTAGTCCGTCCGCCATCCCAGTGGGAACGGGACCGGCCGCCAGACATGCGGCGGTCCCGCAGCCCTGATTAGGATGCGACCGTCACCCTGGCGGACGCATTCCGCAAGTTAACATTGCGGCGGATGCTGCTTACAGCAGCACCTGCCGCAATGTCAAAATGACATGTCGTGCATTTCCATGCACAATGTGGCAGGCACCGCGCGGTGCCTGCCACCTTGTGCATGGCAATGTAGGGGGGTACCACCCAAGTGCAGCCCCTCACCCCCCCCGGGGGCCCCCAAAGCGATTCACCGCCAGCCTTTGGAAAGGCCTGAACAGCAACATATCCTAATATGGATGGCGGTGCCTGCTAGGCACTGCCACCATATTAGGCCCCAAGTCCGCCCAGCCGGCAATCGGAACGATTGCCGACCAGCGGAAAAGCGGCGGACGCACTTTGCATCCGCCGCGGTACCCCCGCCATTATAATATGGCGGGAGGTAAATCGGGTGGAGATGGCGGGCGGATCGCCACCGCCTGGCTGGCGATGGTGATCCGCCCGCCATCCTAATCACCCCCTAGGTGTGTGCACCTGATTGCTCCTTTAGTAGAGCTGATGGCATCCAGCTACAAAAACCTCAACCCTCTTTGCGCCTCTGTTGTGGGTGCTCCAGTTGGAGACAGCACAGTAATACTTGCTGTGAGAATTATCACTCTGCACAAAGGCTGTGTCTGGAGAGTAGCATGGAACGGGCATTTGACAAGAGAACCAACCCCAACCAGTCCTCCACTTTGAGGCACTGGCATTGTATGTGTCCACAATCTCTCTGCCTAAAAGTTGCAAATAAAAGTGGGACCCAAAGTGGGACCCAAACCACTCCAAGGCCTTTATAACCATGTAAGGGAGTGCTCCACAGAGTACTCAAAGGACTGCTGTGCATTGAGGGCTGGTGTCTCACAGACGAGAGGGGATATCACCAGAAGTTTGGTCTTTTTGCTGGAGAAGCTGTAAGCTTGCCCTGAAGCATTTAGAAGACTGCCTGTCTGCTGAGAGAAGGAAGAAGTCTGTGTGGACCTGCAGGAGGAGAGACTGTCCAGGAGAAGCAAGGTTCAGCATGGCCTATGTGGCTGTGGGACATGAAAATGCTTGAGAGTGATCTATAGGAGATCCTAGTGCCTATAGGCACCCTGGTACAAAGCAGAAACATAGGGACTCAAGAAGTATCACTTGGTCTAAGGAGGGGAGAGATTGAGTGCGATTGAACTGTGGGCTTCGGATTCTGATTCATGCTCCATCTGACTTATTAGGGGGAAGAGGGACCCAGAACTGGGGGAAGTACTCAGGAGAGAGAAAGAGGGAGCAAAAAGCATGTAAAGTACAAGTGATTGCACTCAGGATCAGACATGTGTGCTTATTAAAGTGTGAATTATTTAGTAGAACTGTGTGATTGAATGACTTTCTTACTTGTGAAGACAACACTGCGCTGGACATTAAGATTATTTTGTCTGTTAGTTGATTATTGTAAGAAATTGGGTTACTGGTAGAGGGGGGTGAAACCCTTTTCAAGCAGCAGCCACAATTCTTCTCAGAGAGAAGTCACAAGCTATCCCTAAATTAACCTGTGCTGAACCCTCGGGTAGTTTGGCATAGAGCAGTCAGGCTTAACTCAGAGGAAATATGTAAACTATTTGTGCAATACTTCAAACTTATCACAGCAAAAGCACAGAGCAAAAGTATCCCACAACAGTTAGAGAAATAGAGCAATTTTTAAACAATAAAACAAGACCAAATGGACAAAAATCCAATCAGTAGAACTGGATATATTGAATTTGAAGATTTTGGGAAAAATAGCGCCAAAAGGCGTTAAGTGCCGACTATGGGTATTCAGTTGAACCAGACCGAGACAAAGTCACAAGTTCAGGCCACCGCAATGGAGCGCGGGCCACCTACAGGGACCCAGTCAGACCTGCTGAACAAGGTACCTTAAATCATGTTTTGCAGAGCGTTGCTTATCCGTGGCGAAGATGCGCTATGCAGCTGAAGAGATGCATAGGCTCTGAGATGCAGCAATGCTGTGGTGCGACGTCCCGTCTCATCGCCAAGGATCCTCTTGACCAGGGCTTGTGATGCGAAGTCCAGAATTGAGGATGCGCTGTGCAGTCGGGGCCTGAGCCGAGGATGCATCGCTGGTTGGTTCTGCTCTGGGTTGTCCCGCGCAGCAGAGGAAATGCGTCGGTTCCGCTGTGTCCACGGATGCTGGTAAAGCACCTTAGACCTACTGCCAAGGGTCCAGGACTGGTATGGCACCACTTGGCAGGGTAGAATCACAGATGGCAGAGTCCAGATGCTGGGTCAAGGTTGCTGGAGCCTTTTGTCCCTGAGGCGCAATGCAGGAAGCCATCCAAATAGCCCTTACAGTCACTCTGAGGCTCTGGGTTCAAGAGATGTAGGTCCAGTCCTTCTCACCCAGGCAAAAGGTCAGCAGGTCAGCACAGCAAGGCAGCAGTCCAGCAAGGCAGTAGTCCAGCAGTCAAGCAGAGTGGTAGTCCTTCAGCAGCACAGCAGTCCTGTTTTCCTGGCAGAGTATCCACAGGTCCAGACATGTACTGTAGTGGTGGTGTCTGAGTTCCACTATTTAGACCCCAAGCATCTTGCCTTCCCTATCCTGTCTCAAAGACTCAATACAGTGGGTATGCAGCCCTTTGTATGGAGGCAGGACACAGCCTAATCACATGTAAGTGGGGTTGTGTCCAGCTCCTACCTCCCAGCCTGCCAGTGATGGCCCATCCAGGTACACCTAAGCTCCTTATTGTGTGTGGCTGTCTAAGAGGAATGCACAAAGCTCAACTGTCAACTACACCTAGTTGTGTGACCCAGTGTAAGGAGAGTACGGATGACCACAGCCTTGCTTGAGGGATTTACTACTGGCTTTTATTTTGGAAGGTGATAGGGATAAAACAACAAAAAGGCAAAACTAGTTGTTTTCTTAATGTATAACCAGTCTCTTAAGTCTTTAGTTCACTTTCCTCTCAAGGAAGAGTAAAAGTCCAGTCTTGGTTCAAATCCTCATGGGATTGGGTGCCCGGGAGCACTTAACCGTTGAGCCTCAGAAACAAACACAAAATATGCACTCTGAGACACACTTTTTTTCTTAAGTGTCTATAGCTTAGCCAACACCCAAGTGAGGTTTTATCACAAAGGAAAAACAAACTTTGTGGCACAGTGTCCCGTTTTCCTACTCCTGTCTCCCCCTCCCAACTTTTAGCTCTTCCCTGAGCCCTTATCTCCCCAAAAATGATAGAAAAATACCCAACGCAGGATTTGCCTGTGGCCACGACTCATATGATGAGCCGTGGCTCCCTGGAGCATAAAGTCTTGAGTTTCCAGCCGGTCCGGTCGGCTTACCGGTATCGCTTTCCCCTCCGCTTTAGCTGTCTCCCTGCTCTCCTTCCTCTGAGAGTCGTGCTGCCTCTCGGCGATTTACAGTTCTTCCTCCTCTGCTTCTCCTATCATCTCTCGTTTCTCTCGCAGGAGCTCTAGCACATATCATTTTCTAGTTGGTGCTTCCACCGTGATTGGTGAGGACATCACTGAGACTAGAGCACTCTCTGTGGATTCCAGCAGGCGCTCTTTAGTGGCCATGTTGGGAGATGTACCACGGACCATGTTACACGCAGGTACAGGCTGCAGGCACTAAATGACTAAGACAGGAAAATGCCAACTTTCTGAAAGTGGCATTTAAAAATGTTTTTAAATTTAATATACAGCTTCACCATAAGTTAGGATGTTGCATTACAATTCCAAAGACACCAAACATGAACTGATTACCTGCTCCCATTTGGAAATTACAGCTTACTAAGTGTAAAGGTAACGCCAATGTTAGTCTATGGAAGAGATCAGCCTTGCTGTAGTGAAAAACATTGGCATTGCCCACTAGCATTTTAACACAAATGGAACATTGGCATAGCCCGCTATGCCAATGTTCCATGTGTGTTAAAATGCTACATATATAACTATGATGTCTCTCTCATTTATATTGTATTACAGAATTTGTCGCAAAAGGTGATTCCTTCACTGTAAGTTTGAATGCAAGCTCACTACGCATGCCTTAACATGCATGCGCCATTTCCTTCAGTTTTGACAAAAGTCATCTTGACCCATTAGGGCACTGACTAGGGATGACTGAAACTTGCTGACCATGATTACGGATACAGGAGACTACTAATGTTTCAGAGATATCCACCATTTTTTTTAAAACTTGCTCAAGGTCCCCACTATTAAAATACCTCCAAAGGTAGGTGACCTTGAGTCAATTTTAAATCACTCACACTTTCACTTCACAAACTAGCTCCACTGTAATCACGTGTCAAAGCACGCCCTAGAGGTATTCAGCAGCCAGGGTGGGAACCCAATGATAAACCATGTCATCAACTCGGTTAGTGAATGAGGGTTCTTTAAAAAAAACTAGGGTTCCCCTTTTCCCTTTTTGAGTAAGAGACCCCTCAATAGCCTGGTTTAGGTAGGTAGTGAGCTTGTTCTTTTTGGCTTTGGTGATGTAGTTTAGGGAAGACGGAGGAGTTCTCTTCTCTCTCTCTCTCTCATTCCTGTTTGTTAGAACTTTACATAAAACCTTTATTTATGGCAATGTCTTTTCCCGAGGTAAAGTAAAATACCCATCTCTCAATGATGTAGCTCAATAATTTAAAGAATAATTTATCACAGCATTTATGTAATTTCACTCATTTAAAAATGCCACATAAACTTTAATGAGGTATTTGTTTAAACGGCTGGCAATTTTAAAACTGAGCTCTTAATATTAATTCAATATTTTTCAACCATCTGTTATCAATCTATTTTTATCTTGAAATATTTTCTCATTCATATTATTAAAAATAGCAAAATCATAAGTCATAAAGTAACTATGGTTGGCAATTTTCAAAGCTAATGATCATCCTAAGAACTTCATGAATATAAATTTCTCCCTTGATGCAATTCACAAACACTGTGCAGAGGTTTCAATCTAATAGTAGGTGTACATGCCCCCAACCTCTTACATGAGGGGTTGGGGACATGTACAACTAAAATGATAACTATAAAGTTACTACTAGAAACTTTACAATTATATTTTAGCCATAAAATGTTGCACTATATAACATATATCTCACCTAATCCTATAGAGAAATATGAATTGATAAGAACAGGGACACAGGCATCACATGAGAAACATAACACAAACCTGACAAACAGGACCAGTAAAAACAAAGAAATACAGCCTATGTTCTAGTCTCTGCCCTCTTCACCTTGTGCTTCTAGACACTGTGGAGCCAGACAACACCTACAACCACCATGTTGCAACCCACTCCACTCAAAGGAAGGAGAACTTCACTGAAGAGGAGATTGGTAATGAGGCAAATTATGTTGCAGCTCACAACTTAGAACTGCCTAGTGTGCATCCACACCCATAGTGGAGTGAAGAGAGTGGCCATGTGGCAGGAAGTCACTGACAGCTTGAATGTTTTTGGGGTGGGTGAGGGACATCAGGAAGAAATGGCAGAATGCGTGGAGGTGGTTAAAGGACAAGTTTGTCAGGATAGAAGTTGTTGTTCCTTGTAGTAGGCCAGTATCCACCTTCCATCTCATCTCCCTTAATGAATATATCCTACCCACCATGCATTCTGTCCAGCTTTATGACCAGCCTGTTGTCAGCAATCCAAACATCAAGCCAGGTAAGATAACACACACCTCTACATTTAAACTAACTCCTGACTCCCCACTCATGCCATCCTATATGCAAACAGTAGGCATCTCCCCCTTTACATATAGGTAAACAACGTACTCATGCCCGGGCCATACAGCCTGTCTCCTACTTCACATATATAGAGTTAAGAATTAAAATTCTATTGATGACATCTGCTACCTTTCCTTTGTACAGCCTTCCTTTCTGCTGCATTGCAGGCAGCAGATACAGCAGTGCCACTGCAACATTTCAAATGTCCTAACTCAACATCGCCTGAAATCCACCTAACTTGTATAAACAACATCCTCACCACATCCTGAAAGTGTCAGTGAAGGCCTCATAAAAATATATCCTCATCATGTAATTGCCACCTTTTGATATGCCATTTTTCCAGCCACTGTGCCCTTGCAGTCACCTCCACACCTGTGCTGCAATGTTGAGTGGCATCTGAAACCAGGTGGATGACATCCATGTGAATTGATAATAGTCTATTCATGTCTACCCATCTACACATTTAAGGATAGTGAAACTGTGACTCATTGATTCAAAAAGGAGTCCACGTTCAGCATGGGTGAAGTAATAGGTGTGTCACCTTAGTGGACAACATACACTCTTGACTGTCATGACACGATTGGTAAGCTTACATATTTGTCTATCGTCACCCATTCAATGAACCCTTGTCCCAATTGTAGTCAATCATACATCAGTATGTTTTTGCCACTGTACTTACCACTATCTCATGCCATTTGAATATTTGTCTCAAACTGATTGTTTGTTCAATAACTAAATAACATGAACATATTCCCCCTAACATCTTGTTTATGTTGTGATATTTAAATACCTGTATGTGTCTCTCTCCTCAGCTGTAGTGAACCATCGCTGCCTGGGAACCACACCATATCCCACCCGTTGGCCCACATCAGGTGACATCCACCAAGCCACCAAGCAGTGATTCATCGCTCTGCAATCTATTGCTCAGGTAAGTCTGTATCTTTGTCCCTTCCATAACAACATAAATCCATCTGCATCTCGCTTACCCTCTTTGTCATCTCCAACAAATGTCAACCCAGTCAGTAAGTTGTTAATATATAACGAACATGCTATATTCCCATTTGGCATTCGTCAGCAATACCAAAAGTTATCAGTGCTGTCCTCAGTCACACCATCACAAATCTATTGTCTCTCATTATTCACATCTGCTGTGGCTGCATCAAGAGCCACTTATCCACAACCATAAGCATGCAGTATTGGTCAGCAGCTAAAGTTACAGGGTCCATTCAGACCGCAACCATCAGTAGCCCTGCCAGGTAAAACACAATCCGATCTCACACACCAGTTCCAGATAGCAGCTACCCATGAAAGCCAGCGTTATGTCCTAGCTAAATCAAAGTGGCATGTGTGCCTTGAATATATATTATATAATTTCTTGCTGTTTGAGACACTATTCATCTCAACAGTCATTAATGTCAGGGTTACAACTATAATTTATCATCCATTACAGCATCTGGGGAAAATTATTGCAATCTATCTATGAGCATAGGGCATCCCACAATTCCAGGAGAACACCTCCTGATCATTGAAGCTGCCATCAGAGAGGGCTCAAACACTGCTGAGAATCAAAGGATTGTTGTTTCCACACAGAAAAACACCACACAGATTACCTCACTTCTCGTTGTACAATATTTCACATTGCATGCCCCCAAACACAAGAACCAAGGCCAAGGATGCAAGTCCTGGCTATGCAACTGGGGTGGCGAAGTGAGCTAAAGAACGATGATGGATTAAACCCAGATCTGTGACTGGGGGTGAGTGTCTGAAAGGTTTCAATGCTCCTGTCCATCATCTCCTTGGGCCTGATTCACAGAACTAACTTACGTAAAAAACGTAAAGTTAGTACTTTTTGGTATTCACAGAATACACTTACTCATTTTGGTATTCACAGAATGAACTTACTCATTTCGGTATTCACAGAAGTTAGTAGTCCAAACTTTAGGACTCCTAAATGCATTCTGTGAATACCGAAAGTCTTAAAGTTAGGATTTTTCTCAGTTTAGGAGAAGTAAAGTTAGGACTCATAACTTTAGGACTCCTAAATGCCTTCTGTGAATACCGAAAGTCTTAAAGTTAGGATTTTTCTCAGTTTAGGAGTAGTAAAGTTAGGACTCCTAACTTTAGGACTTCTAAATGCCTTCTGTGAATACCGAAAGTCTTAAAGTTAGGATTAACTTTACTAATCCTAAACTGAGAAAAATCCTAACTTTAAGACTTTTCGGTATTCACAGAAGGCATTTAGGAGTCCTAAAGTTAGGACTACTAACTTCTGTGAATACCGAAATGAGTAAGTTCATTCTGTGAATACCAAAATGAGTAAGTGTATTCTGTGAATACCAAAAGTACTAACTTTACGTTTTTGACGTAAGTTAGTTCTATGAATCAGGCCCCTTGTGTTTGCTTTGTGCGCCCTCAGTTGGCAGGGTATGCCCAGACGTGGGTCCCTTGCTCACTTTGCCACTGGATTCAAGCTAGCCTGGCTCATAAGGGGTGTTACCCCGAAACCGGTCCCAGGATGCTTGTTTCCAGTCCAGGGAAGACATGGCTTGGCAGTTCGGGCTGAACTGTTCCCATGAGGCACAGGTTCAAGACTGATTTGCATATGGCTGGGTCTGGACTGGGGTGGCGAAGTGAGCTAAAGAACAATGATGTATTAAACCCAGATCTATGACTGGGGTGAGTGTCTGAAAAGTTTCAGTGCTCCGACCATCGTCTCCTTGTGTTTGCTTTGTTCGCCCTAAGTTGGCAGGGTATGCCCAGACATGGGTCCCCTGCTCACTTTGCCACTGGATTTAAGCTAGCCTGGCTGATGAGGGGTGTTACCCCGAAACCGGTCCCAATTTGCTTGTTTCCGGTCCAGGGAAGACCTGGCTTGGCAGTTCGGGCTGGACTGTTCCCATGAGGCACAGGGTCAAGACTGATATGCATATGGCTGGGTCTGAACTGGGGTGGTGAAGTGAGCTAAAGAACGATGATGGATTAAACCCAGATCTGTGACTGGGGGTGAGTGTCTGAAAAGTTTCATTGTTCCGTCCATTGTCTCCTTGTGTATACAAGATTCCCTCCACCCACTGCCCACCATGCATGCACCATGAACTGTTATATGGGGTTATGTGGCCCTTAGATACATTGTCGACATTGCTAAGTTAGCATGAGTTTTGCTTGCCCTATGCTGCTGCTTTTGCGCACGCCTCTGCTAAGAGCTTGTTTTCACGACACTTTGCCTCTGCCCTGTACATGATAACAGATTGCTTTTCACGTTCTCAGCTTTCCCTTCAATTCTGTCCGAACATAATGTGCAAGGTCGATCAACAATGTCTCTTGTTATTCTGTTCTGGTCAGTCCCTATTACCTAGACAAAACATGTTACCAACAGCTGCAGAATGGAAGAATCGAGCTTTGATATAGCGTTGTTGCATGTTATTGAAACACACTTGAAGAAAGCCGTTCCATGGAGCTGAGCTCTGCTGTTCCTATGATGTAAACCTTTGCGTTTAGGCTTTCAGGTAGGGGGTCTGCTAATAACGCCTAGAGATCTTCTATTATATAAAATATCTTCTTACTACCAAGGGGAGGGTGATTAGGCCCAGTTATTTTGCCTTTTTGACAGTCTTTATAAAATGACGACTCCTTTTGTATTCTATGGTATTGTAACAATGCTAATGGTGCTAGCTTTATGCATTTTGCTGCTGGTCGTCGTTCGCATACTGTTTTATGAATCACTATAGTCAAAATAAACATTTTGAACTTATTTAGTGACTCTGATTATTCTTATTGTGGACAAGTACGTGAGAGCGAAAGATTGTCTTGTTCCCGCGACTCTGAGGTGAGTCGGGAGTGCTCGTGTTCTGGGTTGTCTAAACATTCGTAGCCTCTTGATATTTGTAGGAGACCGAATGATACACTATTGCTAGTGGGTTGGGATTTTGGGTACTAAGGTGATAATAGGTACACCCCTATTTACTGAGGTCCTGTTTTCTTGTGCATAGTTCTGTGTATGAGCAGCATCCTCGCAACATGGCGCCGCCAACGTTTGGTCTGGTTCTTATCTGCGAGACGCTTGAGTAGTGCTCGTGCTGGTTCACAATACCCTCACTTCTGTTTCCGGAAACAGCTGTGACGGAGTAACCTCCTATATTGACATTTTTATAGGTTTATTCAAGCTTGAAGTTTTAAAAGGTATTTCTTTTCATATAACCCGAGTTTGCGCTGCCACTCTTTAAGTTGTTCTACTGTCTTCTCCATAATGGCTGTACTTGATATTCCGGCTCATAGCAGAGCCACACTGAGGGCGCACTTGACTCGTTATGCAGTCCCTGATGCTGGGGCCGCGCTTATTTTCGTGGTGGAAGCTGATCCGGCTCACCAGTTTGAAGTTTTTTACTCTTGGGTCACCTTACCGGCGGTGGATGGAACTGATGATATGTTTCACACATATACTCCCACTGCCGTTCCTCAGCAGTATCAGCCTTATAGAGCTCTTGAGATTCCGCTTACAGCTTGGCAACACCGTATTTGGTTTAATGGTGCCCTTCCTCACCCATTAACGGCAGTCCGTTTAGGCCCTTTATCTATAGATGGAGCCACATGGCCCGTTTTGGCTGGGTTTACCCCACACCCACGTGCTTTTACAACTGCAACTCTGGTAGAGCTCTGCGTCTTACATACATCTTTAATACGCGTATATAGAGCGGCAATACAGTACGTAACCCGCACCGTCCAGGTGGGACCACCTGGCGCTGCTGTACAACCTGAGGGTCCTGGTGGCGTGACCATCAGTCCCCTTATGGTTAATGCTGTCATGGGCAAACGCCCACAGAATAAGGATGAATTTCCTTATTGGGTTGCCGAGAAATTTGGACAGATAGAAGCTGTCTTTCCTAATACAACTCCAGTGGAGAAACACAGGATCTTAACTATTAGTTTACCCAAAGACTTAATTCCCGAATTGGCTGATTGTAACACCTGGGGCAGGGTGTTTGCAGCGGTATATTATATGTGTTTCGGCACTCGCTCCATGACCGTACTCCCCTCTGTGGTTAAACACGTTCAAGATGAACACGGAGCCGAAGCGGCTGTCGAGCTGGGGATGAGACTGGCAGGAGTGTTCGACGTGGTTGCTGATATGATCCTTGCGAATGTCAAGGGTGATGCCATTAGCTTTCAAGTAGCAAACCGCTTAGAAGCGGTCGCGGAGGCTGACAGACCACGAGAATTACCTAAGATTATTGCGAAGGCTTATAAAACCATAGGCCACAATAGTTTGGGAAATAAGCCTACGATTCAAACAAAAACGCAGTCTCTAAATCAACAGAAAGCCCAGCCTTATAAGGATGGGCGCCCTTTCTTTCCTAAAAAGAATTGGCAAAGGAATAAGAAACAGGGTTCCCAAAAGCAGAAGCAGGGTTCGCGTGCCAGTTCACTGACCCCTGGATCTTCTGAACGTACTTATGACTTGCGCGATTGCGCTAAAATTAAGTCTCCTGATAGATTCCAGGTTCCTGATCAGCGTTCTCCTCGTTCTTTACAGGAAACATCAGGCTCACAAGCCGGTGGAGGTGATCGCCAGGATCGGGATACAAGTCAACCTGCATCACAACCTCGTGAACAGCCTCGACAGTTTGAAGTCAAGGACAAGCAGGGCAATTTTCCTCGTACCCGACCTCCTTTTCAAAAGAAAAAGGTTGCTGCATTAACAGCAAGATAGGCCACAGACGGTGAGAACGCGACTCCTCGATTGGACTTGGGCAGTGACTCTGCTCGACAGCGCGGCAGAAGTAACCATAGTCAGGGAGGCTCTACGTCCCCGTCTGGATGTGACAGCAACTGACACATTTGTTACTATTGAGACTGCAGATACCCGGGTTGCCCCCCCCGGATAGACTCTACAAAGTCATTTTCCAAATTGAAGGTGATATACTGCGTCCCATTAAGGTGGTTTTCTGGGAGAATTTAACCGCTACATATGACATTTTATTGGCGGAGAGGGATTGCCCTCCACCCTTTGTGTTAGCCTCTTCTAGAGGGGAAGATGTGATACTTCCGAGTTTTTCACGTTGTGTCCCTGAGGACCGCGCACAAGCTTACGCAGAGGAATGGGCTTTGGCCTTAGCCCCAGCGGTGTATCGCAATCAGGATGGTTGGGACGTTGATTCACCAGCTCATGAAATACCGTTGCGCTCTATGCCACAACCTCAACCTCAATATCCCATCAAACGTGAAGCAAAAGCTTCGGTTTGTGACATTCTAAGACAATTAGGGGCATATTCACAAGGAGCTATCTCCAAATTAACGGCACATTATTGCAGCCAAAGTCATGATAAATTTACCCCCCATTCACAAGCCAGTGTTAACAGCCCACAGCACCAGTTTACCCATGATAGCAGCTGCAAAAAACATCGCCACAGAGGACCCCCGCAAATATTGCTAATGAGATGCAGAGTAGGCGTTCCCGTGACAAAAGCAGAGACAACAGCACACCTCAACATTCACAACAACCAGCCACATCCGCGATAAAAACACAAAATAGGCGATAAGGCGCGTTAGCACCAGGAAATTTACACCTGCTCTGACCTGGTGTAAACTCGGACGGCAGCCAGCACCACAAAAGGGAGCACAGCCCAGGGCCACATCCGAAGGGCAACAGATGCCATGGAGCCACTCATCATGCAGCCCGGACACCCAAGAGGGCCACAACACCCACCCCCACCACCCCAAGACCCCATCCCACACCCGGAACCCCACCCCCCCCCGGACCAACACAGACGCAGCGCAGACAAAGACAGCGGAACCCCAGGAAACGTACCAGCCGCACAGACCCAACATCTGACAATGTCACCCTCCACTACAGGCTGAAAGGGACAACCAACCTACGCATCCTGACCATCATCGCGTAACAGGCCTACGGCAACAACACAGCGGACAACCAACATCCCACCCCACACAAAGCTGATGGCGTGGCTGCGCCTGTTGGCCCCTGGGATCCCCCATCCAACACCCGCCAGAGTCGGAGGAGTCTCACAGCCAGACACATCCAAGTCCCCCATACCTGTCCTGGACATCACCATCACCCTGGTACCCCAGTCCCCATACGTACAACACAATGCGCAGGATCCGCTGGAGACCAAGCAAGGACCATACGCCCTAGCAGGATGCACGCACGTGTTGGGGGCAATGCACAGCACACATTTACTACCTGTGCCCCCTGGTGACACAGCACACAACCACCGCAACAGGAAGCACACGTCCCACACCAATGTGCAGGCAACAACAGAACACCGTGGAACACCCAACAATGTCGCCTTCAAATACACAGCCAGTGTGCATGATACCTTCATCCTCCGACAGTCCATCATCAACCAGCGTTCCCAGGATGGCAACAAGGGAAATGTACAGCCCCTTGGCATTATACAAATGAACACCCCACACACCTCAACACCACAACCATGCAACTCACAACTCTGGCAATGCACACGTCACAAAATCACATACAACAGGCACAACAATATGCCCACCCACCAGACACGACAGAACAACTTACAATGTCCACATGGGCAAGCCCTGAAAATGAGCCAGCAACGGCATGGCACCTCAGCCACATACTAGCCGAATGTGAGGAGAGGTGGCAACCAGGCAAGTGTGAAGGATGAAGTAGAACCATGATTGGGAAAGTACACAATGCCAACAGTGACGGAGATGTGCTGGACACCTCGCAGTATGCAGAACACACCCATATCCATGGCGACATACACCGCTTGCGTATGGAGCGTAGTGGACAGTGGACGCCACCATGTCACCACAGCCAGTGGGGGACCTCGCGGAAATGTTGCCTGTTACGACCCTCCCTAAGCGTCAGCGGAGTGGGATGGCCCGGCGTATGCCACGCCAGCGTAGGGGTGTGAATAAAAACCACGTAGGCCTGGGCGTGGTCCACTTCCAGAAAGACCCACGTGTCTGCCAGGGCAGCGCCTCGCACCTCGCCACGAGGCCGACGCCATCCTCGTGAGCGGAGTTGCCTGAGATGCCGTGCGCCTGCCGGACCCCGGCACGCTGGTCCACGAACCCGTCAGGCCAGCCCCTGCGCAGCCAGGCCACACTGATCACCTTCCGACACCGGCGTGTGTCACGGAGGGCCCACCACGTGCCGGCGCAAGCCACAAGCCCGAGGCCCGAGACCTTGGCAGCCACCTCAGACCATCACGGCCGCCACGACACAGGCCCGCTTTATTCCTTTTTCGTTGACGTACTCCACTGCCACCCCCGGCCTACTCTTCAGACCAGTAGGTCCCACATGTGGAACTGTGTCTTGAGTCATGAATGGCAGTGACCCCATATCCCGGCCAGCGGCCACAGCACCAGACCCCCCCAGTTCAGTGAGGCAGAGTTCCATATGGACATCTTGCGACATGTGGTGCCACTAACCCTGTTCAACGCCAGCCTGCTACACGTGGTGCCACTAACCCTGTTCAACGCTGGCCTGCTACACGTGGTGCCACTGAACCTGAACAACGCAGGCCGGTGAGGCCATCCAACCTATGCCGGAGACACTCAGTGAATGGGCCGTGCTGACTGCTGCCTAAGGCCTACACGACGGTCAGGTAGGTCACACATTTGGAACTGAGTCTTGATTACACCATGGCAGTGAACATTAATTATGGCAGAGAACAATTCACAATACACCCTCCGTTGTGGTGGCAACAAGTCTGTGCATGGCATCACAACCAGATGTGTCTGTGTGCCTACGCGGACCACTGCCCTCGGCCTAGGCTGCGCTCTAGTGGGATCACAGATTTGGAACTGAACATAGGTAATTCAAGAGGAAGAATACATTTCTTCGCACGCACGGAGGGGCGTAAGAGGATGACACGTTGCAGTCCGGAGGGAACAGGATCAGCGTCACGGAGGTGATTGAACACTACCGACAACTGCCACTGTGTCACTAACTCTGTGCCTTGCGAGCCAACGACACGTGGCTGTGGGCCACTGCTGACCGCTGCCTCCGGCCTACACTGCAGTCCAGTAGGTCACAGAGCATTGATTTGGCATTCTTGGAGTTCACATATGTGTACCGGCATCATTGCAGACTGCATGCCCTCACAGCACCTGTGCCACTAAGTCTGTTCCCCAACATTCATGGACACTCACTGGTCGTACATTGGTGGCGTTTGAGTCTATGGACCAGGGGCTAGTTTTCATCCTCATGTAGCTGATCCCGAATTGTTGGTGCAAACGAGGGTTGCGCTTTCCACTCCTCCATTTGCTGCTTCCAGATAACATCAGAACTTCCGCATCATGCCCTGGAGGACACCTTCCACTGTCCCCCGAAACCCTCTGCAACATACACCTCAGACATTGATGGGGACCCGCTCAGGTCGCATGGCCCATCTGACTGCACTACAAGTCACCGTCCCGTGGCTGGGTGCCTGTGCCGGCCGCAGTGCATCCGGGGCCACTAACTCTGTGCTGCTCAGGCCTTGGACCCCTTCTTCTGAGACATTGAATGGCCTCTGTAGCGATGGTCTTGGGGTCATCAACGCCATGTGTCTGTGGCCCTGCACTGTCCGCCTCCTCCGGCCCCAACTGTGGTCCACCAGGGCCCACACATGGCATCGAGTCTTGACCGGCCCGGACGTCGCATCACTGCAGGAGGCACACGCCACCACTGCAAGGACCACCTTCAACCGCCATCTGCCAGAGTCAAAAACGTGGTCCTGACAGACCTAAGGAGTTGCTCAGACCTGTCGTGGATGCCATCATCGGCCTGATACCCTGCTCAGCACTCCAGGTGCCAGTGACTCAGTGCACCGCAAGCCATTGTCCGTTACTGATTGTGTTTTGTGCTGTTGTGAGGTTGCGCAGCAATGTCACCTCATGCAGTGGGGAAGACCTGGGACTATGATGAGGAAGATGTGTCAAGTGTGCGGAAGGGAGAAGGCACAGACAATGGGAGGGCAGGAGGCAACAGCCCCAAGGCAGGAATGCAGACTGGTGGTGGTAGTCAAGCTACACGCCCGGATCTATTGCTGGGTATTGCGCTGTGGACTGCGGACGCAACTGTCACCTCAGGCAGTGTGGGAGATCTGGGACGTTGATGAGGAAGTTGATGCAGGTGTAACACACCCCACTGCATCTGCATCAGGACTGACCCGAAGGGACACAATCTTAGCAATTTCTTCACATGAGTGCGCTCTTCTCTAGTGCCCCTACCTCAGTGCACTGCAACTCAAGGAACGTCCAGACTGAATATTGGGTGACCTCTGTCCTTACTCCGGATCCCTCCATGTTGCTCTGCATTTGACTCTGTTATGCTGGTGTTTTCTGGTTCCATTGCACTGGTGTCCACTGTTCAGGTTGTTGGCAGCACCAAGCACTCCGTGCGGGCTGGCTTATACTCACCCCACACACATCCAGCACAGGCGTCACTGTACATGTGGCCCTGCCAATAAAGGGGCCGGGTGCACGTGCCCATAGCCAGTTCAACATGATATGTGCATGTGTCTCTGTGGAGGTGTGGGTCTCCTTTGTGGGGTGTGGGGGGTCCCTGAAGAATATTGGACACCCACGTATGTGTTCTAGTTCGCATTCCATGGGTTCGGCAACACCCTCACCTGTTGGGCCACCTCCTTTGGTGTTCTGCCACCTGGCATTGGGGTGCCATGTGTGGGTGGGTGAAGTGTTGTGAGGCAGCCGTGATTGCGGGTGCTTCATGCTGTGTGGTCTGTTGCAGGGGCTGGGTTCTCCTCTGAGTAGCTTGTCTGCCCTGGTCCTGATGGTGGGTTGTGTGGGATGTCCATGGGCTGTTGCATGGCGTCGGTGTCTGGGCTGTGGTGTTCGTCTCGGGCATCACTGATGGGTTGTCTGTTCTGACCTGCTGGAGGTGTTGTTTGTCCCTCTGCATTGTGAAGGGGAGGTGCATGTTGGCATTGTGTTGGCGCCTTGTTCTTGTCGACATGCAGACTGTACGATGTACATTGTAACTGTTTGGGCGGTGGTGGCTATTTGAGTTGGGACAGTGTACATTTGGCCTACATGGCTGATGTGGGGATGTAGGGGTAGATGTGCATCTCACAGTTCCCTGCTCTGTCCGATGTGATTGTTCTGTTACTGTGCCTGGTTGGACCCAGTTGTGTCCCCAGTTCTGCAGTGTGGGTGTTGCACTTTGTGCCACATTGTCATGGTATGTGCTGTGATTGCTATGTGTGTGTGCTGCAGTGTGCCACGGGGATGGGGGACATGTCCCTGGGTAATTGTGGGTGTGCAGTGTGTTACACCTCATTGTGCATGTGTGGCATTTTGCCCATCACCCCCGTCCCCCCAGTCCCTGTGGATCCTCACCCTGTTGTTGTTGTGTCAGGTCCTGTCGGGCTGTGTCCGTACTCCCTACTCCTTGCGCCCTCTCCACACTGATGACTGTGGCCTGAGTTTCCTCCTCCTCCTCCTGTGGCGCTGGACTGCCACCTCCTGTCGCCGTTGCTGCCTTCCTGTTGGCAGCGGGTTTGTACCTGGTTTAGGTTTTCAGGTCCTGCCGGCGCCTCTTGGCCTCCTGGATTGGCCTCCTGGGCACTGCGACTGCATTCCAGGTGGTCTGCTTGTGGGTCAGATGCTGGTAGTGTTCTGTCGCCTCCGTGGCCTTGGTCTTGTTTTCCTGCGGTCTGCACCCCGTCTTCCTCTCCATTTTCTCCTTGGCCTTCCCCGACCCAGTTGTTCCTTGCTGGTGGTCTGTGGGGGTTGTGGGGTTCGCGTTGACCTCTGCGCTGGGTCAGGGTGCATCCATGTTGCTACGTGCTTTGGCTTGTTTCTGGTGTGTTGTGTCTGTGGTTTTTATGGTGCAATTTCCCGCCAGACGCGTGGGATTTGCAGGCCTGAGGCTGCTTTTCGCTGCTTTTTGTACCGCGATTGGCCTCATCGCATGATTTCTCGCGTTTGCGTTTCGCATTTTTTAGGCGTGGTGTTGATTTTCACGCTGGCATTTGACGCGTTATCTGGTGACTATCGCATGGTACCGCCTTGTTGTGAATTCCACGTTGACACGGGGTTATTTTCCCGTGATAGGCTGCGTTATTGAAAGTTGCGTTACGCTACTCTTGCGGTAGTTATCACACGTTCTTGTGAATATACCCCTTGAAGTATCAGGGGGTAATTGAGTCATGTACATCACCTATGAATAATCCTCTCTTTACTGTCCCTAAACCTGATGGTTCATTTCGGATTGTATTGGACTATAGAAATTTGAACAGCCATTGCCGCACCTTTGCGGTGCAAAACACACACAGCTCGGCGCTGGTGATTAATATTGCTCGTAAAAAATACAAGACGACACTTGACATTTCCAATGGTTTCTACAGTCACAATCTCGACCGTGCGAGTAGTGACCTGACAGCATTCAGTGATGTCGGAAATCAGAAAAAAATTTACATGATTGCCTATGGGGTATAAGAATAGCCCCGGGGCATTTGCGGCGCGCATTGTGTCTTTGTTGCATGACATGGACCCTGAGGCCTTGTCGTACGTTGACGACATCTATTTGACTGACGACGACCTCGCCCCGCATCTTGACCGAGTCGACCACATAATATTGTCTTTTGCCGACTACGGTTATAAGTTCAATTTTGCAAAGTCACACATTGCCCATCTGGCAGTGCTCTTTTTGGGCTATGAGCTCAATAACGAGGGAAAGGGTTTAGCACCTCACTTCCTAGAGAAATGTGCACATTTGCAACCACCTTCTTCTTTGAAAAAGTTACAAACCCTGCTGGGTTTTTTGAATTTCGGGAGGAATTACATTCCCGATTATGCCCAGCGTATCAAACCGCTTTATGCGTTGATACAACCTAAGTTTTCATCTGCCAGCTGGCTTCCGGAACATTCTTCCGTTCTGCAGCCTTTGCAGACGGATTTGCCTGCGACTAACTTCTTAATGACTCGTGATAACACCACCAACCTGGTATTACGTATCGTTTCTGGGGCAGTAGGTTTCACGTACTTAACATTCAATGAAGGAGACACAATACCTATTGCATACAAATCACACTTGTACACTGCGGCTGAAATGTGTTTTTCCTCTGTTGAAAAAATCTTGACGGCAGTGCAGATGGCGATTCTAAAGGAACGCTCACTGGCGCAGGGCAAATGCATTCTTATGGTCACCCTCTTCCCTGCTTTGGAAGCGGTGACTAAAGCAAGTGTACCTAACTCGAAGGCATTACACCCACATTAGATTCAGTGGGCTACTTCTTTGACATCTTCGGATGTCACATTTGTCTTTGATCCATCACTTCAGACTCAGAAATTTTTACAGTATGAATTTGTTCATCCGCCTCCTTTGTCGCTTCTTCCTCTGAGTGAATACAAATGCATCATTTATACCGATGGCTCGGCGCAACCGGCCACGGGTTCCAAACATGCTTATTCAGCAGCTTGCGCTATTGTGGCTGGCTCCATTGGAAATGGAGAGTTTAAGTCTTCCATTGTGCAAACACAGGCACTTGGAGACTGTACGGCGCAATTGGCAGAGCTGCGTGCTCTTGTTCTAGCTTTAGAGTTTGCTGGTCCTCTTGTGAATACCCTTATTGTGTGCGATTCGTACTATTGTGTCCAGTCGTTCAATGACAACTTATTCTTTTGGTCTCAAAATGATTACCGCGATTCTAAAGGCAGCGCAATTAAGCATAAAACGCTTTGGGTTCGAGTGGCAGATCTTAAACAACGTCTGCCTCTCACACATGTTATTCACACTCTTGGACACCAGCGTGTCGGAACGCACGCTCTTGGTAATTCTTTGGCTGATGAAGCAGCCAAGTCTGCAGTAGCCACGTGTTCCGTAGCAGCAGTTACAAGATCTATGACTAAGATTGATAATGAGATTCTAGCAGCGGTCGATGCAACTAGGGAGGGAGGTAATTATACTGCGGGATTCCCTTCTAAGTACTCTTATCATGTAACTCTCGAACAGGTTCCTTATGCTACCATTCCTTCGGTTGGGGATCGGCTGATTCCCAACTCTGACCGCAGACAAGCTTTAATCAAGGCAGCACACGAAGGCATTGCTTCGGCCCATGCTGGTGTGTCGGCAACAGTCTCTATTCTTCAGCAACATTACTGGTGGCGTGGTTTATATAAACAGACTCGTAACTATGTTCTTTGCTGCGATGTTTGTCAACAAATCAAACTTTCTACAGTCCCATGTCCGCCACAAACTCAGTTATGTATTTCTAATAGACCTTTTGGCTGTGTCTATCTTGATCACTGCGGTCCTCTTTCTTCTGATACTGCATACAAGTATATCTTGGTTGCGGTTGATTCATGCACTCGATTCCTGTGGGTCTGGCCACAACGTAGTGCTGACGCTCGAAATGTCATCAGGGATTTGCGTGTCTTTATCAGGATGTTTGCCTGTGGTACCTTCCATTCTGACCAAGGTCCGGTGTTTGCCTCTAAGGCTTACAAGGATGCGATGAAGTCGGTGGGGGTACAGGTGCAGTTTTCGTCTCAATACAGGCCTGAGGGCAATTTAGTTGTGAAGCGAATGAACCGTGATTTAAAGCAATCCTTGATAGCTAGAGTCTTAGGTACTGGCAGGGACTGGCTGTCCCACTTGTATGGGGTCCAGCGTGCACTAAATAATCTCCCTAGCAGATCTCTGGGTGGGCGGACCCCTTACGAAATGCTCTTTGGCTTTCACATGTTTGTTCCTGACCTTGATGGTCTGGACATTGTGGCGGCTGCCTCTCAGTTTGATGTAGATAATCATTCTGCTATGTTACAGGATCTACAAAAGGCACGTGATACTCCGGCAACTGAGCATTTACCATCTTCGCCTGCTGATGCACTACTGAATCCTGTTACCGGTTGGCTTCCTAAAATTGGGGATCTGGTGAGAGAGAAGATTGAAAACAAAAAAGAATTTGGTCCCTCTTATCGGGCTCCAGTTTCAGTACTTGGACTGAAGGGTACTCGTACAGTCATTCTACCACTGTTGCCAGGTCGCAAAGACAACAGGTACATCTCAGTGGACAATGTCAAGTTACACCGTGTGGCCGATTCTGAATAATGTGACACCTGCAGTTTCCTTAGCGCCATTGACTTTGACATCGTCTGCTGCCACATGGATGTCTGCTCATATGATGGACACTTTAATTGATCTTCAACCTTTGCGACAATCCTCTTCTGTGATGGATTTTGTGTGCCCTATTCCGGCTATTGATTCCATGAGCGAGATGCCATCAAGCCCACGGGTACGAATGGACGATTCAGCACTTTTGCCTTTGCTTGCAAGTCCAGTGAGTGCCTGTGATGGAGATCAGGCACACCTTTCTTCTGCCGCGTCCTCCTCATCATCCAGTTTGTCTGATGCACCCCCGTCTAAATTGCGTATTTTTTACTCCTGGTTCAAAAAGACATACTTCGTTCCCCCATGGACCTACACTTGGTTGCTGCTGATCCTAATTTTCCTCTTCATGTCAATTGGATTTGTGACAGTGTTCTTTTTGCTCATAAATGGCCATTATCTCCCTGAACGCTCTGCAGTACAAATGGTCGATGGAACTTTGGCTCCTCACACATCGTCCCATGTCAAGAAACGTGACCATTCTTTTGTGAACATTTCAGCTTTCCCAGTTCCTGATGGCATAGTTTGGGACAACGTAGCTTACGAAATTCATGGCCCGACTGAGGTCCTTCAAGTTCCATACGTGTTTCGCGTCTCATTAGGAGATGTGGTGACACGGGACATACATTCGGATGATTGGGATGTGCAGGCAGCTCATTCATTGTTTTCAGATTTAAAATATTATGCTGCCTTTGATGCTGAAGATTTGTATTTAAATTCTGCCAATTATGGTGATCTCTTTTGCTATCAACATTATAGGCATCATTTTTTACACAAAACAAACACGATGAGACCTGTTTTTAATTTTACCCAATGGGAACATTGTCCAACTCCCTTGGAGGGGAGTTCTAAAACTCTTAGAAATAAGTTCACCTATTTTTCAGATTATGATTTGACTAATCCTAAATCCTATTTTTTTAGGCTTCAAAAATCCCCTACATCTAAGTACCTGTTATCACACACTAAACTGATTTACGCCAACTTGTTTAGAACACAGTTGGCCACACACGGTTATGACCATTGGAAACAGGCTATAGATTTAAAGTCAATCTGGGGAACGAAGCCATGGCAGGTACAGGGCACTGAGGCATTACATCGTGCCTGCCTGATCCCGACTCAATTGTTATTTTTAAATGAAACCATTTACCAAACATCCTGTTATGGCCTTGCAACTACCAAAAACCTGAAAACCCCTAAATTCCTTCATTAGCTGAATATGACAATTGGCGGTTACATAATAACTACACCATTGAGGCTTTGCAGGCTCTCCTTCAAAATGCCTCCTTTAATGTTTCTGAGGTTGATTCATCAGGATGGTTGGTGTGGAAAACTAATGCAAATGCATGCCAGTTGCGTTTCTATAATGTTACACCTGGTTTTATTCAGACTAAGCCTGACCCTCGTTATCCACCTCATCATTCTGTGACTGCATTCTCGGTAGGTAAATTGTGCCAGCAGTGGTTAGAACACTCTACCCTGGCATCTGTGAAACAGCACCTTTCCCTCCTATCGAACGATATAAATTTGGCTGATTTTCTCCTGGGACCACGTAATCCAAGGGCCAAACTATTTATTTATGCCGCTTATAATGAAATTTGGAAACTTTCACAGATGGAAGCAGCCTTCCGTCTGCGTCAAATTGATCAGGCAAATTTAGAAAAAGTCCTTGCTGTAGTGGACAACAGCATTAACACACTTTCTTCAAGCATTTACACCTTAGACAATATTGTTTCTTCTGTAATAGATATTGTGCAAAGTGATGTTTCTGCGTTATATCATGGTCAGAATCAGTTAAGGTCGGTCATGCAATTTGCTTGGACGTTGCAGACACTGAAAATGGGTAAAGTGCCTTGGGATTATTTGAATGCCACTGCTTTATTTTTGCCTTTTAACCTGACTGATAAACAGAGGTTTATGTCCATGAAAGATGCTGCATACACGCTGTTACATATTGAACAATTGGAACCTTTACCGTTTTCCGTAGCGGAAACGGACTCTGCTGTGTGGTTAATTCATGGGGTTATCGCTTTGCCCTTTTCGCTTTTTCATTTTACATCATGTATGCAACACTTTCCTGTTGGCCTCTTTGAACCGCTTGGTAGTGCTTTTCTGCATGAAATATGGGCCCTGCCCTTTGCCTATCGGTGTCTAAGGGAGGATAAAGAGGTTTTCCTTACAGGGGAGGAGTGTGATTCGACAGTGGGTCACTCTCTTGTGTGCAAACACGTTAAACTGCATGGCGAGTGTAACGTGTCAGCGCCGAATCTAGCTTGCTTTTTAAGGGGGACCCCAGTACCATCCATCACGCCTGTCTTTACATTGCTTACTAACGGCAGCTATCTCATTTTAAACAATCAAGACTGCTGTGGTTTGCGGGCGGGAGTCCCATACTTGGTAACAGTTTCCCAGGGAGTAACTTGCTGTAGCAATGTCCTTTTCCCACCCCCGCAGGGGAGTTAAGATTCTTCACTTTGGCCTTCCATTCCGACTTTGAAAACAGAGTTCAACAAGTTGAGCAGGCTCAAAGCCCTTTTATTCCAACAAGAGGTGGCCCTCACTTCCGCCTGAGAAACATTTAGATTGCAGGTGGCTCGGACCTCGAGTGAGATACAGTCCCTTCTTAACACTAACCTTCCACTTCATTTTGGGGAACTAATTCACCAAATATTTAATGCATCTGAGACGACAGGTCTTGCACGTTTTTTTAATGTGTGGGATCTGGCCTGGTCTCTTCCTTTCAAACTATATTCGGGGTAATACCGGCTTTTATTCATTCTATATTTTCCAGCGTTTTCGGAGGGTTCCCCTTAATATTGGCACTGGCAGCTGGTGGCCTGCTTCTCCTCCTTGTGCTTCGTCATGGATGCTCACTTTGTGGCTCTGCACAAGCTGGCCCAGCTACAACTGCACCTTAATTGCCTATATGAGGCTTTTGGATGCTTGCCTTCAGCAACGCTTGGCGTAAGTTACGACTTGACATTCCGCTTTGCCTATTTCAATTGCGTGCAGCCAGTGCTTAATTGCAAAAGATGTCATTTCTCCTGGGCGATGGAACTTTGCTTATCGAACACGTGGTGTTCAATGCCTGATTTTAGCCGGTTGATGGGTCCCTTAGAGGTGCATGACGAGGCTTGTTCTGTGGATGGTCAAATGACCCGTGCAGCTTTACTTAGAATCTTGGATCAATGGGATATCTGTGCGGCTGCGCATACTTTCCTACAACAAAGTTTCATTGAATATCACGCAAGTTTCCCATTTCTACTTTTGGATGCTCCTGCTTGTGAGGAACATGATTGTTCCTTCGACTTACTAAATTGGATGTCATCGCTTTTTTCTACCAATGACAAGGATGAACTATTGGAAGGAATTGCATTCCTTTGCACCCAGACCTTCATGGATTGACTACTTGGGTCGTCCCTACTCCGCTGTCTGGAATACAGACTCTTTTTTCCAGCTCAAAGTGCCTTTAGCTTTTTCTTCGAACTTTGCCTTTTTTGTCCTTTTTTTTTTTTTTTTTTAGAAAGTCCCTCACCAATATTCTAAACACTGCCATACTTTTGAACTCTGTTTTTGTTCTTCTGTCTATGTCCTACTGACTTACCAGGGGGAGGGTGTTATATGGGGTTATGTGGCCCTTAGATACATTGTCGACATTGCTAAGTTAGCATGAGTTTTGCTTGCCCTATGCTGCTGCTTTTGCACACGCCTCTGCTAAGAGTTTGTTTTCACAACACTTTGCCTCTGCCCTGTACATGATAACAGATTGTTTTTCACGTTCTCAGCTTTCCCTTCAATTCTGTCTGAACATAATGTGCAAGGTCGATCAACAATGTCTCTTGTTATTCTGTTCTGGTCAATCCCTATTACCTAGACAAAACATGTTACCAACAGCTGCAGAATGGAAGAATCGAGCCTTGATATAGCGTTGTTGCATGTTTTTGAAACACACTTGAAGAAAGCCGTTCCATGGAGCTGAGCTCTGCTGTTCCTATGATGTAAACCTTTGCGTTTAGGCTTTCAGGTAGGGGGTCTGCTAATAACGCCTAGAGATCTTCTATTATATACAATAACTTCTTACTACCAAGGGGAGGGTGATTAGGCCCAGTTATTTTGCCTTTTTGACAGTCTTTATAAAATGAAGACTCCTTTTGTATTCTATGGTATTGTAACAATGCTAATGGTGCTAGCTTTATGCATTTTGCTGCTGGTCGTGGTTCGCATACTGTTTTATGAATCACTATAATCAAAATAAACATTTTGAACTTATTTAGTGATTCTGATTATTCTTATTGTGGACAAGTACGTGAGAGCGAAAGATTGTCTTGTTCCCGCGACTCTGAGGTGAGTCGGGAGTGCTCGTGTTCTGGGTTGTCTAAACATTCGTAGCTTCTTGATATTTGTAGGAGACCGAATGAGACACTATTGCTAGTCGGTTGGGATTTTGGGTACTAAGGTGATAGGAGGTACACCCCTATTTACGGAGGTCCTGTTTTCTTGTGCATAGATCTGTGTATGAGCAGAATCCTCACAACAGAACTCTGGAATTTTCTTTATCCTCTCATGCAGAGGATAAACTGTTAAAAACAGTGGTCTTTTTATTTGAACACTCTCTACATCCTTAACATCCAGGGTGGTGACTCACAATGTAGAAACAAGAAGGTGGCTATGTCAGACAGCCATGAATGCAAAGGGTTGACATGGACAAGAGCTGCCTTCTGAAATGATCATTTGTTTGAGCAACAGGCCACATTGTAGTGTGAGATTCATGAAATGGTGGGAGGACCTTTTACATCATCATCACACTCCTTCGTATAATTGACATGCCTGCATGATATCCCACAGTTGTAAGAGAGACATGCTTCCTGGATAAACCTACATAAAAGACTCCAGGACTTCATTGAGTTGCACTAGCTACATCTCCAGGTTTCCAGGGAGGAGGATGCATGGCATTGTTCTATGGTCATGTATCCATAGAGGCTCTCACAGGGGCCCCACTCCAGAATCAGGACCAATTCATGAGCCTCAAAGACCTGGCAGTCAGCAACAATCCACCTGCCTGAAGTTAAAGCATAAGAGCCTCTTTGGGTGTGAATACCAATCACTATTCCCATGAACAATCCTATCACCATGTAATGACAAATTTTCAGACATCACATCCCTTACATATATATGTCACCCCTTCCTACCACTCTACACATGTTTTGATATCGTCCATGCACAGAAATAAAGCCCTTTTACACCTACCATTCTGCTGTTTGTCATCACATGTGTACCTGTGAATAAAGATGGTAATATTTTACAACTGGAAAAAATGTGAGAGCCAATCTTGGGAATGTATTGAGTACCCTCACGACATCAAATAACCTCAATGAACATTGATGCTCAAACAGAATGCACATAGTGAAACATCTCAAATATGTATTCAGAAAAGAAAGTTTATATAACTGAAAATAAAAGTAGCACATCAAGAGGTTTGAGATCAAGACAGACTTGGTAGTGGTTGTATGTAAAGTTGGGCAAATTTTCCTTTAAACCGGCATAACACTATATAATTTCTGGTGTTTGGATTACAGAAGAGGTGCTTAACCGGTTAACTGCTTCGAACGTTCCGCGCCAGTGCGGAACGTTCTATTAAGCGGGCGGGGCCGCGTCGGCCAACGGACGTGCGCTGCACTACCGAGGTAGTGCTCGCAATGGCCGTTGGCCGACAGAAGCACTTAACGGGTTAATGCCTGATATTACTCCTTTATGACATGTCATGTAAACAAAATTTTGTTCAGGTAAAAAAAAAAAAACATTGCAGGAACAATGCAGCAGCTGTCGTTTTTAATCTCTGGAACTTATAATCAACTAGAAATTCATTTTAATTTTAATTTTTACCCAAGCAAACAGTTCGGGTGACCTTTTTAGCTCAAAATGCCTCTGTTTTAAATTTCTTCTTTTTTTCTTTACTGAATGAGTGCCATAGAGAGTGAGGTTACTGTGCATACAGTATCAACCTAATCTTTCTGCCTTCAAGAGTCCTCCCTGCTCTTTGTTGAACCCTTGGTTATTTTGTTTTTGCATTGTGGAGACAGATCTTCAGTCATTCTTTGTCTACAATCTCTGCTGCATCCTCCACCCTTGGAATCTTTTACATTTTTTGGGGAAAATCAAGTAAGTTTAGTGTAGGGATGCTTGATATTTGAGGGAGGGCAGGTCCCCCTATTCCATTCTTTTAGATTTTCTTTCTTTTGTTTGTTGTTGGATGGCCTGTAGTTTGGATTAGAGAATGCAGGGCAGAGCCAGGTGGGGATTAAGGAATAAGTGTAAGTGCAATAGGCATTTTGCAATGGTGGTCGCCTAGGCTTATAGTTCCGCCTTCCCCTTGTATTTTGTACAAATGTACTATTATACTGTGGAGGTTTACTGCTTGGGCCTACTCTGCTGTAGGCCATTTATGTTGTTTTCAATACCCTTTTCTCTTTCTCACTGATGCTGTGCTCAGGATAATTTAGGGGTCCGTAGATGGTTTGGAATTCATGCCTAATTTAGCTTATATTCTGCCTGTATGTGCCTATTACCTTTTGATGACTCCAGGAGTCTACAATTAATGTGGCGGTAATTGTTTACTGAGGTGTTTGTGTTTGGGGCATTTTTAAAGTTTGCTATGTTCATTTTTAGCGGTTTTCAAGTTGTTGTTGTTCAGGTTATTTTTAGCACAGTTATTTTTTACATTTTTTGCTGCTTACCTGGTGGGGTATAGACTCATGAATGAGCCCAGGCACATTCTGGGTATACATTTGGAGTTTCCTTGTAATGCTGTAAGTGTTTGTTGGTGGCGGGGAGGGTGGCCGTAGAAGGAGCTCCAGGCAGATGATGCAACCATGTAATCTATATCCTCTATGCCTCCTCGTTGCTTGCAATATGCTCATTAACTATTTTGAGAGCCTTAGAGGTCTCCATCTTGTCTTTGTTCTCCATGACGTCTGCCTTTTCAAACCATATGCTCATCCACCATTTTGTGAAACCAGTGTGTGCCACATTAGCGTCCATTTTGTCTTTGTTCTTCATTCCTTCTGCCTTGATAAGCCATGGATTACAATTTACACATCTACTATTATATAAAACCAATGTGTGCATCTGATCAGTGATTGCCATCCATTTTAAGCTAGTTTTAAAGGCCTTTTGCTGGTTGGATTGAATGTTATTGTCATGTAGATGCCCAAATATATTCATGATCATGTTCTCTTTTTCATACATATTTCCTGTTATTATATTTTGCTTGTGGGCTGGTTACAGCAATCTGTAGTTGATTAACTTAATTGATATTTCCCATCCTCCCTCATGCTCCGATAGCTGTCCTTTGGGCCCTGGAGGACCAGGTATTATTTCCTATTTTTTTAGATTTGTTTTCACATGATCTGCAATTGGGCCATGGTTATTATTATTGGTTGATCATTTAATTGATTTTTACCAACTTTCCCATGGCTCCTACAAGTGCCCAATTGCACCAGATATTTATTGTTTATGTAGTGTTCACAGATATTTCTCTAACTAGTGCCTTCTAGGGCTACCAAAACAGTTTAGGGTAAGCCTGGGCAAAGCACTACGCTACGCTCGCGTAGTTTGCGAAGGTTGCGCTACTTCGCACTACGCGAATTGCACGTAGCACAGTGCAAACACGCGTAGCGTAGCGGTCATTTTTTGCTTGCTTGCGGTCCTCAACGTCAAGTTGGCGACCGCGAGCAAGCAAAATGACATCCCGGCGAGACTTTTTCCTTGTTCGCGATCAGCAACATCAAGTTGCCGATCGCGAGCGTGGAAAATAAACCTCCCGGCGAGATTCTCAACGCGGGGAGGTCAGGTTTCTCATTGCGGTGGTTGCGTATGCTCGCGACCGCTCGCGATGAGAAACTGCCAGTCCGCGTTGAGAAAGCTGCCGCTCGGTAAAAATCTACTCGGCGGCAGTAAGACAGCTCGCACTGTGCAAGATGCCGTTTTCAATGATTGCACAGTGCGGACAAGCATCCGGCACTGTGCAATCAGTGCGAACAGCATTTTGCACAGTGCACTACGCAGTTCGCGTAGCTTGCGTAGTGCGAGGTGCACTTCACGTAGCTTCGCGTAGCGCTACTTTGCGAACTACGCCCAGGGTTAGTTTAGGGGCACATTTACGAGGAAGTGGCGGAGCGCAGCGTTAGCCTCCTTGGCTTAACGCCGCACTCCGCCACTTCTGAAACGCAGGTATGCGCCGTTTTTACGAGGATATGGTGTAGTCCTGCGTTTTACCTGCGCTGGCGCTTATTTCGCAGCCTAGCACTGACGCAAACACCTTTGCACCATAGTGCAAGGGTGCCTGCATTGCAGGGAAAGATTGTTTATGTGCAGGAAGGTGTTCCTTCCTGCACATAAACAATCTGAAATGGCGTTTTGTGACTTCTATGTGTGCTGCTTAATGCAGCACACATAGAAGTTGCAAAACATTTTTTTTTTAATGATTGTTTATGTGCAGTATAGGACACCTTCCTGCACATAAACAATCAATGGGCTTTTGCTGTTTCTATGTGTGCTGCACAACGCAGCACACATGGAAACAGCTAAAACGAGGAGAAATTAAACATTTCTCCTTGTTGCGCAGTCTTAATTTTGCTGCTGCACCATATTTATGACACCCTTGTAAATATGGGGCAGCGTCAAAATCAATGGGTGTTGCGGTGGAACGCCCACCACAACACCCAGCGCCCGCTCCTTTCACGCTAAGTATAAAGTGAAAGGGTGCCTTATTTACAAGGCAGCGTTAAGCCACATTAAGTGGCTTAACGCTGCCTTCTAAATAAGGTGAAGCCCCTATTGCCACCACAACGTCCTGAAAAGTGACCTTGTGGTGGCAAAAGGGGCTTGTAAATATGCCCCTTAGTTTACACTTGGGTATATAATTGGTATGATAACTTATTTTGCATTTACTTGAAGTCTCCCTGTCTTCCTTCTTCTTCTTATTGCCTGCAGGTAGACAATATCGAAGTGAAGATGGAGAAGAAGTGACTAATGTGGCGGACATGACCAGCAAAACTAAACCAGTTTTTTTAATGTCTGGATGACCAATCATTTATGATAGAAGCTGCTAGCTGTCTGGGAGAGTCATTAGAGTAACCTTTAGTATCTGGTACTTGCACCAATGTAAGCACCTCACTGTTAGATTCATACACCCTGTTTACCTCAACTCTCAAATATTGTTTTTTCTTTTCTCTTCTCATTCAATAGGTGTTAGGCCTCTCAGCCTTAGGGTGGTCTTCCCTCAAACATTTTGCCTGCTTGTCTCCAATTTCTCTGAATTCATTTTTGTTGGCCATTAGAAGTCTATGCACTTTACCACTGCTAACCAGTGCTAAAGTACTTGTGCTCACTTCACTAACCATAGTTTAATTGGAATATACCTAATTTGCATATTTAATTTACTTGTAAATCCCTTGTAGAGTAGTGTAGTATGTACCCAGGGCCTATAAAATAAATGCTACAAGTGGGCCTGCAGCCCTGGTTGTGCCACCCACCCAAACAGCTCTATAAAACGTGTCCCAGGCCTTCCATTGCAGCTTGAATGCACTGTTACACTGCCATGTCGACTTTGCATTTAAAACCCCTTGGCAAGCCTTAAACTCCCGTTTTATCACATATATGTCACCTCTAAGGTCGGCCCTAGGTAGCCCATAGAGAAGGGTGCTGTGCAAATAAAAATGACATGTACTTTTAAGTTTTACATGTCCTGGTAGTGAAAAACTCCCAAACTCGCTTTTCACTACTGTGATGCGTACCCATCTCATAGTATAACATTGGGGATTCCTTATTACATTTAAGAAGCCGCAAATCCTAATTAAGAGGAGGTGGATCTGTCATGTTTGGTAAATGATAAATCCTCTTTAATGGTGAAGTCAGATTTATTATTACAATTTTAAAATTGCCACTTTTAGAAAGATGGCATTTTTCTGTTCTTCGCCCTGTGTGCCTGCAGCCTGTCTTTGATACACGTCTGGGGATGGTGACAGCAGGACTTTGTTTATTCAACCTAGACAGTCACACACAATGGAAGCTTAGGTGTGACTTGATGGGCCATCCTGGAAGGATGGGAGGGAGGAGCTGGGCACAGCCTCACACTTACACCTGAATTGGTTGTGTTCTGTCCCCACACAAATGACTGCCTAACCCCCTGTAGTGAGCCTGGAGCCAGGACAGGAAGTGAGGACCTCAATGCACTTCAAAGAACCTTGTTTGAAGACTCCCCATTTCAATGGCACCACTGGGTATAAGATCTGGACCTCAGATCATGCCACTTCAATACACTTCTGGACCTGTGGATACTCTGCCTAGAAGAAGAACTGCTGTGCTGCTGAAGGTTAGCCACTCTGTAAGGCTGCTGCACTGAAATAACTGCTTTCTTGCTGTGCTGACCTGCTGCCCTCCTGGTCTGGGTGAGAAGGACTGGACCTGCATCACTTGACCCTCAGAATCTAGAGTGACTTCAAGGGCTAGTTGGCTGGCCTCCTGATCTCAAGTCTCAGGGATGTAAAAGATTTCCAACTATCCTGCTTCTGCACCTGGACTCTACTATCTTTGAGTCTAACCTGCCAAGTAGTGCCACCCCAGTACTGGGCCCAAGTGGGCTTAAGGTGCTTGCTCAGCAGAACCAATGCATCGCTGCCACTGTGGAAACCAGAACCGATACATCGTCATCACTGCGTGGGTCAGCACTGATGCATTGTTGCTGCTGCGCAGATCAGAACCGGCACATTGCCCCTGTTGCGCGGACCAGAACTGGTGCAACGCTGCTGTTGCGTAGCTCAGAGACACCACTCCGCCTTTCGAACCACCACTGTGCGACACTCTACTAAAGCAAAGTCCTCACATCTCCCTCGACTACAGCCTCAACGACATAGGGAACTCAGCATCGCAGCAACCCACTCATCAGAGCCAACGCATCACCGCTGTTGCGCGACCAGGACAAGCGCATCGCTTTGTGGATCGTCAACGCCACATCACCCTCTCTGCGCTCTGCATCCTCGACCCGTACCAAGGTACTTTTGCTCAGTGGGGCCAACCAGGTCCCTGTAACCAGCCTACGCTCCATATTGGTCGCCCTGAACATTTGGCTTTGTCCCAGTCCAGCACGACCTGATATCTCTTGCCGTTTTGTGCTTTCTGGCACTATTTTCACTTAATTTGTTAAAAATCACTATCTCCGGTTTCACTTATTGGATATTTTTGGTCTTGTTTTATTTATTAAATCAAGCTAAATTTTTCTAATCTGGTTTGGAATCTTTTTGTGTGCTGTTTTCTGTTTTTTTGCTGTTTAAAGTGTTGCACAAATACTTTACACATTGCCTTCAAGTTAAGCCTGACTGCTCTGTGCCAAGCTACCGGGGGTGAGCACCGGTAAATTTGGGTATTGCTGGTGTCTTACCCTGACTAGAATTGTGGTTACTACTTGACAAGGGCTCACACTCCAGTCAAACAGGAACCCAGGAGCTTATTTATGAGCCTCTTGTGACACTTTTGCGCCCCTGTTTCATCAATTTTCATGACACAGCAGTGGCGTAAACAATGCGCCACGTTGCACCATATTTACAAGGTGACAAATCTACGCAGATGTGTCACCTTGTAAACCCCTACACCACAATAAACCTGCGTCAGGTATAATGTATGCAGGGTGGCCGTTCCCACGCAACCAAGCCTAGTAGGAGTGGTGCAGTGAAATCTATCAGATTTCACTGTACCACTTTTAGGACAACACTGCGTCAAAACCTTGCACCTGCCTCATAGCTGGCGTAAGGCTGACGCAGTGCTACGTATGTGGGCCTGCCTCATGCATTGCTGGAGTTGCATCATGCTTGCGACATAACTCCAGCAATGTGTGATTTTTGTGCCAACAGATATGTGAGGATTCCTAACGCATCTGTCACTCCTTGCGACATGGAGCACTGTACAGTAAATACGGCGCATCCATCGTGTCGTAAGGAGGGTGCAGTGAAAACTGTTGCATCACTGTTTTGTTGCAGCAATGCGACAGTTTTCATGAATAAGGCTCATACTGTCTTAAGCTTAACAAATGCAGCTGATAAGAAAAGAACATGACTTATCACTTGCTACATCTGCCACTTCCTGTTCCCACTAGTTTTGGTCCTCCTCCTGGTGTGGTCCTAAAATAAAGGCCTTTATTTAGTTGTAACACAATCAACCACCATACCTGAACATATATGAAAAACTGAGTATCAAAATAATTAAACTATTGGGAGCCAAAGCATCACTTTGGAAAGCCAAAGTATCACTTTGGAAAGTTTATTTCGATATATGGAAAAAGTCAAAATTCAAGCAATAACATTTTGGAAAATGGAAATTGTTTGTTAGGGAAGTGTCAAGAAACCAATAAACAAAAAAAAGAAGAGTGCAAGGGAGAGGAAAAAACCAAGAGAATCCATGGGGAGTGAGGAAAAATAAAAAAAAAGACAGTAGGAAGTCTCACGGACGGCTGCCTACTCCTACAAATTAATAAAGGGGTAAGGGTACCTTGCGGAGTCCTTCCCGTTGGAGAATTGGTTACCACTACCTATCTGTAGCCAGTAAAATATTGATGTTATGTGACCAGATTTAATTTGCAAAACAATACTTACCATCAGGAATCACTATTTATAAGGGACACCCTGAACAGCCCCCTCTAGATACCGATTCCTAAACGCATTTAGCGATTCAGTAATTTCTTACATAATTTGATTTACTGAATCGCAAGATGTACAACCAGTAACTGCATTCGTATAGCTCACCCTTTATTTTTATTTTAGTATAACTGCATCAAATTACCTCATATTATTGATTTCAAATTTCTTCAAATATGTCTTCATTATAACTTGTGTTATTAGTCTTGCGTTGAATCAACATTTTCCATCAACGTTTGTCTCCTCTCTTCTAATACTGTATCACTGACTGTATCACAGCCCTCATCGTCACTCCATCACACTGCTGTCTTCAACTAAACTGGAGAAATGATTTATTCAGGAAAGATGATTTTATCATTATTCAATTGCATCCGTTTTATTTTCCTCTATCTCTGCCCCCCTCATCTCTTTCCTACATCACATGCTGTCCCTTCGCCCCTCACGTCCAATTTCTGTATGCCCTTATTTAATAACCGTAGTTTACAGCGCCTACCAGATCTCTAGGGTGACAGAGTTGTTTGTAGTATGATAACATGGGCAGAATCATCTTAAAGCAACCAACAGTAAAACAATACATCAACAACTTTCCGGTCTGTGCATAAAGGACTAACTTGTTCAATACAGCACAAAAACTATCACGCATATACATCTAATAAGATACATAGTTAATCAAAAAGATGGAAAACAGACTGACAGTTATACAAGTGATGACAAATTAACCAAGTAGGAAAATCCTCTAAGAGACTATTCAGTACGTATAAGCATTGTCCCGACAGAGCCTCATATTTAAAATGCTATTGGAACGTATATTAAAAGATATTTCATTTTTGAATATGTTGAAGGAGCGGTTTGTATGCATCACTGGGGGAATGTAGCTCCATATGTTAGGGACCAAGAATGTCTGACAAAATATCGACGGACAGAATATCGACCTACAAAAATATCGACACAGAAATATCTAAGTCCTATCTACATAAAGGTAAGTACAAAAATATCGATGTTAAAAATATCGTTTTTTTAAATGTTTTAATAATAATGTAAAATTAAGGAAATAATACATATAATTAAAAGAAAGATAGTTAAAAATATTAAAACATATTTAAAAATAATAACTAATACATATTGTTAAAATTAATTAAACATATACATATAAATTAATATATATACTTACTGCACATATTGCAACATTAGGGAAAGCATTGGATAGCGTCAGGGTAAAAATTACTATTCCCACTCCAGAGAGTGCAGCAGTAGGGAAAGCGCAGGATAGCGTAGAGGTAAAAATTACTATTCCCACTCCAGTGAGTGCAACAGTAGGGAAAGCGGTTGATAGCGTAAGGGTAAAAATTACTATTCCCACTCCAGTGAGTGCAACAGTAGGGAAAGCGTTGGATAGCGTAGGGGTAAAAATTACTATTCCCACTCCAGAGAGTGCAAAAGTAGGGAAAGCGCTGGATAGCGTAGGGGTAAAAATTACTATTCCCACTCCAGTGAGTGCAACAGTAGGGAAAGCGCTGGATAGCGTAGGGGTAAAAATTACTATTCCCACTCCAGTGAGTGCAACAGTAGGGAAAGCGCTGGATAGCGTAGGGGTAAAAATTACTATTCCCACTCCAGAGAGTGCAACGCAGGATAGCGTAGGGGTAAAAATTACTATTCCCACTCCAGTGAGTGCAACAGTAGGGAAAGCGTTGGATAGCGGAGGGGTAAAAATTACTATTCCCACTCCAGTGAGTGCAACAGTAGGGAAAGCGGTGGATAGCGTAGGGGTAAAAATTACTATTCCCACTCCAGTGAGTGCAACAGTAGGGAGAGCGTTGGATAGTGTAGGGGTAAAAATTACTATTCCCACTCCAGTGAGTGCAACAGTAGGGAAAGCGTTGGATAGCGTAGGGGTTAAAATTACTATTCCAACTCCAGTGAGTGTAACAGTGTGGAAAATGTAGGATAGCGTAGGGGTTAAATTAACATACTTATCAATTAAATAATTTTTTACAAATAAATAACATATTAATAATTAATTAACATAAAAGATATTAATAAATACCAATAAATTTAAATTAATATTTACTTAAATAACATTAAATTACTTCCCACACTATTCCCCTTTAACACACAACACACTACACATAAAAACACAATTGATTTAATTATCAATTAATCAATTAATAACAATTAATAATAAATTAATTATAATTAATATAATTATAAATTAACCAATTAATAAAAATTAATTACCAATTAATAATTGATTAACAATACATTAATAATCAATAACAATAAATAAAAACATATTCATTAATTAATTTAATTTAATTACTTCCAACCCTATTCCCCTATAAACCCACAACCCACTACACATAAAAAATCACATAATTAATTTAATTATCAATTAATCACTTAATAAAAATGAATTACCAATTAATAATTAATTAACAATAAATTAATTAACAATAACAATAAATAAAAATTAATAATATATTAATTATAATTAATATAATTATAAATTAAACAATTAATTATAATTAATTATCAATTAATAATTAATTAACAATTAATTAATAATCAATAAAAATACATAAAAACATATTAATTAATTAATTTAATTTAATTACTTTCCACCCCATTCCCCTATAAACCCACAACCCGCTCTGATACTAAAACGCAAAATTTACCTTAACAAAATTACTAATTTCTAAACATTTATTTAAAAATTTATGAAAATACATTAAAAAAAATGTTGAACATACATATAAAATACATACTAAAATACATAACACTAAATTTTTTTTCGATATTATTGACAACGATATTTTTGCTAACGATATTACTTACTTCGATATTACTTACTTCGATATTAAAAAAAACGATATTACTTACCTTGGGGTCGATATTCTGGTCAACGATATTCTTGACTTCGATATTCTGTCCCTACGATATTAAAAACTCGATATTTTAGGTAGGTCGATATTTAAAAATCGATATTTTGACTGTGCACCAGGGACCAAGCCTTTCTGTGCTACTCTTTGTCTTATCAGTTATTTCTACTGATTTTGGTATCTGCTTTCTACAATCCTCACATACTCCATAGAACTCCTCAAGCCACCCTCACACATGCTCCTGTGTCAGATTCCTGGTGCTCATATATCCCTGTATGACATGCTAGTTACTGCCAAAGCTGCACATGCAGTATTGTTGCAGCCATGAAGACACTGCTGATTCTTAATTCTTCGTGTATAAATACCAGCTATTCCATCACCATACTATGGCCATGGCTAGTGACTTCCTTGCCCTGGCTGGCAGCTCTATGAAGCATCTGGTAGCAACCGAGTACTACAGTGCACTACTCAAATAAACCTAAATATTTAAATATAAGTTTTTGCCATTCTATTCCGACACTATACTCCTCAATTACTATAATTTAAATTTCTTTCAATCATTAACCACTTTATCATTTATCATAGCCTCCCTTTTAGCTAGAACATGCCCATCTCGGTAACTCGGTAACCCCTGAGTGGCGCTCCTGGTGGCCTGAGGATCTGCCGCCTCCACCTGTAGAAAAGGAGAAAGTCAAAAATCTAGGGATCATGTTAGACAAAACTCTTTCCATGCGATCCCAGATTCAAAATCTTACTGGAGCATGTTTCGGAATCCTACGAATGCTAAAAAAGTTTCTGCCACTACTTCCGCTGGAAAGCAGAAGGATCGTAGTACAAGCAATGGTGACTTCTAAGCTTGATTATGTCAATTGCCTGTACCTGGGTCTTCCTAAATCTCTGATCCAGCGTTTACAGGTGGTCCAAAACGCGGCGGCCTGAGCCATTCTTAAACCTAAACATAGATCGAATATAACACCAATTCTTACTTCGTTACATTGGCTTCGCATAAAAGAAAGGATTGACTTTAAAGTCCTGACCATCTTCTTTCAAGCATTCCACAACGTAGGAGCCGGCTACCTAATCAAACGGGTTAGCCACTACACCACTTCTAGATCATTACGTTCTTCCAATGCCAACTTGGCCAGCGTGCCCAGGATACGCCTGTCCCGGACGGGAGGCAGATCCTTTGCTTTCCTTGGCGCCAAACTGTGGAACAGCCTTCCGGTGGCCCTTAGGCTTTCGACAGACCTACTCTCCTTTAGAAAAAATCTGAAAACATGGCTTTTTAATCATTAATCTGGGTCCCTTTCACTTTTCCCCCCGCTGTCGAGGCGCCAGGACACTCTAGCCTGAGTGGCTGTGGGCCAATACAAATATCCTATTTCATTTCATTTCATTTCATCTCTTTGCTGCTCAGCCTTGTCCTTCTGTTACATCTGATTTCATTTAGGTCTGTAATCTTCCTACTCGCTCGCCTTCCTCTCCGATCCTTTGAAAGCTTCATTGGCTGCCTATTAGGGAGCGTGTCATCTTTAAACTCTGTTGTTTGACACGCAAAGCTCCTCTCGAGTCTTGGCCAGCTTATTTGTCTCCTCAACTAAATCTTCATCATCCCTTAAGACGTCTGAGATCTTCGGACAAGGCGCTTTTGGTGATCCCTCGTATCCGCACCTCAAGACATGGGGGAAGATCTCTCTCTTACACAGACCCCTATCGCTGGGATAAACTCCCTCTGAGCCTTTGTTCTTGCCCACATTTCTCCTCCTTTAACAAGAGGCTTAAGACTTGGGGGGATATTCACAAGGACTTATCTCCGATTTATCGCCACCTTAACTCATCAAAAGTGGAGATAGATTTAACACCCCATTCACAAGCGGGTGCAAATTGCAGACATCGCTAGTATTCCCGAGAGAACTGCCGCAAAATTTATCTCCACGGCGGACACCACCAGCTAACCCTAATGAGATGCAGAGTAGGCGTTCCCGTGCAAAAACACACGAAAAAACCACAACACCACTTTCACAACGAACTGCCAGATCTGCGATGCGAACCAAAAACAGGCGATAAGCCGCGGTAGCACCAGGGAATTAACACCTGCCTTTTGCTGGTGCTAAGCAGGACGACTACCTGCAGCATGAAAGGGAGCCCAGCCAAGAGCCACATCTGAAGACCCACAGATGCCATGGAGACAATGACCATGCAGCCCGGAGACCCATGAGGGCCACAACACCCACCGCCACCACTCCCAGGCCCCCCCACCCGGGCCCCCCCTCAGACAAACACTTACCGTGCACGACACAAGAGCCACAAAAAGTGCATGACATCGCACAATGACAAAAAGAAACACACATGTGTGGTCAGAAGAACGAGAAACAGTCACCCATCATTGAAGTAACAACCAAAAACGTTATTGAATACAACACAAAACACCAATGCGGAAGACTCCTGTTGGGTCCGTCCGGGACAATCATGATGTCACAGCCTGGAAAATAAAGCACAAAATCAGAACGTGTGTCATGCGCACATCAAAGGAGCGAGACACAGAGAAACAGAGAAGGATAGAAAGGCAGAGAGAGAAAGAGAGAGAAGGAAAGGAAGGGAGAGAGAGAGAGAGGGGGAAAGGAAGGGAGAGGGAGAGAGAGAGAGAGGGAAAGGAAGGGAGAGGGAGAGAGGGAGAGGGAGAGGGAAAGGGAAAGGAAGGGAGAGGGAGAGAGGGAGAGGAAAAGGAAGGGAGAGGGAGAGAGGGAGAGGGGAAGGAAGGGAGAGGGAAAGGAAGGGAGAGGGAAAGGAAGGGAGAGGGAGAGAGAGAGAAGAAAAGAAGGGAGAGGGAGAAAGAGAAGGAGGGACACTGCCGACCTGCGCACCCAGGCACCACTGCTCACCTGCTGCCACCGGTGTGTCTCCAACCACATGCCGGTATACACTGCAAGCCACCAGGTCTGCAATCTGTAATCGAAGCCAGAGTCAATCATGGCAGAGTCCATATCACTGCACACGGCAACAACGCCTGTCCGTCCTGCGCACACATGCAGCCACACCCCGCCCCCTCCCGCCGCCCAGCGCTGTCTGTCCGCACTTGTGCACCCAGGCCCCACTGCTCACCTGCCGCCAATGGTGTGTCCACCAGTGGGCACACCACGTGCACGTTCAAGCTCCAGGCCCCGGTCCCGCCACCATGGCATGCTCCACATCATGCAGACCCGCACCGTAGCCCATCAGGTCCCACACATGATGCTGAGTCCTGAGGCATCAATGGCAGAGACCACATCAGTGCAGACGTCATCATCGCAGGCTGCACACCCGCTCAGCAATTTCGGGCCACTAACCCTGTGCAACCCGAGTCAGCGCCACGTGGTGGTAGGCCCGTGACGGCCGCAAGGCTTCGGGTGCCACTAACCCTGTGCAACCCGAGTCAGCGCCACGTGGTGGTAGGCCCGTGACGGCCGCAAGGCTTCGGGTGCCACTAACCCGGTGCGCAACAACTCATGGGCCCTTTATGATTGAGAACCGTGGAGCATCCGTCATCCAGTCACCACCGGCAGAGGGGAATGTGACGTTGTCGGCCCCTTATATTGGCGGGGTCACATGGCCTGTGACGCCTGCGCAGGATGGGTGTGGTGTGTGTGCAAACCTGCCCTCAGGGAGTGGCCGCGATATGCTGACAACTAGACCAGCGACCTGAGGACCACTAGCGTGTAGACCTGCGACATCTGGTTATGTGTCCCCCCCTCGGAGCGTAAGCGGAGTGGTCCGTCCTGCCGTATGCCGGACCAGCGCAGGGCTTGCAACAACGACTCGGGGGCTCTGGGCGTGGTGCAGTCCATGTCCGGACAAGGAAGTGACTAATGCGTGTGTCCCTGTTGTGGTGTCTACGGCACCCACAACGCAATTGGCAACATAGCACACTGTGACTGGAATCCCACTACATGAGCATCATTGACGTTAGGGGGAATCACTGACCCTACATTCATCCACACATTCATACTTGAATGATGAAAGACATGACACAGCAGTGCATTCCTGCATGTTTATTGCACATCCAGTGGAGTACAGCAGCTGGAGCAGTACAGGGCCATGCCAACCCCACTTCACAATATGGGCCTGTGGAGGGCCAGCCAGAGTCGATCGGGGAATGACAAGGACAGAGGATGAGGAAGAGTACAGTCCGTAGTCTGGTCGCCGTGTCATTGGTCACCAAACAGGATATGGAAGTCCATGTCGTGGTCCAAGGTGAGTGCCGCAGAGTGTATCGGGGGTCAGTGGGAGGTCATGGGGCCATGTGCGGCACCAAGGAGCAACAGGCCAGGTGGCGGACATGAATGCTAGTGCCTCCTTCTGAACTCAAGCCCATCCACGTCCTCGGATGTGTGCTCTGCCCCACCTGCAGGTGGTGCTGTTCCGGCTGCGGCACTGTGTGCCACTGACACATCAGGGGCCGGAGGTGTATTGCCAGCCGCTCTGTGTGGCAGTGACACATCTGGTGCTGGAGGTGTAATGTCTGCCGCACTGTGGGGCACAGACACACCAGGGGTCAGAGATGTGGATGGTGTAGGGGCAGCAGCATTCATCCGCGCCACGCCTTGTGGCAGCAATACCATGATGAGGACATGCAGGGCCTGGTAGATCCCAGCTACATTTCGCTGATGTGCAGCGGTTGCTGCCATCCTTTCCGCCTCCATCCGCACCATGTCCTCCAAGAGCCTCCGCATGCGTGCCATCTCCTGGCTGAGATCGCTGGAGCCACCCTGAGCGGACAGGTGCTCTTGTCTCTGAGTCATGACTCCAGCAATGTCAGCCAGGGCTCGTTGGAGACCATGGAGCGGCGTGTGGGTGTCCGTTAGGGACTGGAGGTGGTCTCTGATGGGACTCAGACACCCATGGATGGGGTCGAGTTTGGTAGCCATGAGGTCGAACCCCACCCGCACCTGCTCAGCCATCTCCCTCTGGACCTCCAACACACAGCACTGGAAGGCCATGGGTTGTTCGGGGGGGTCTTGGGAGACAGCCGGGGTTGTGGCTGCCTCCTGCTGGGTGGTTTGTGGAGTGGGTGGGGTCTCCTCGATGCAGCTGGGCTGCCCTGGTCCTGGAGTTGATTGGCGGTTGAGCTCAATGATGTCTTGGAGGGCTTGGGTGTCAATGCTGGTGGTGTCCTCCTCGTCATCAGTGAAGAGTGGCTGGGACTGCTCTGCAGGTGGCGTTGACGGTGCCCCTGCAATGTGAAGGGGAGATGCTGTGTTACAATGTGTCCACATGTATGTGGCCGCATGGTACATGTTGACATTCAGACAGCATGGCAATGTAGATTGTGACAGTGTGTAGATCAGGGCCATGATCCAGGGTGATTGTGGGTGTGCACTGTGCTCTGATTTCATTGTGCATGTGTGCCATTGTGGCCATCTCCCCCCGTCCCCCCAGTACCTGGTGGTTACTCACCCTGTTGCCGTTGTGTTGTGTCCTGTCGAGCAGTGTCCAGTGCCCCGACTCCTGCCACGGTCTCCACACTGATGACTGTCGACACCAGCTCCTCCATGTCATCCAGCTCCAGCTCTGGCGCTGGGCTCCCACCTCCAGTCTGCATTGCTGCCTTCTGGTTGTCTGCGAGTTTCTCCTTGGTCTTGCGCTTGATGTCATTCCATCGCCTCTTGACCTCGTCCATTGACCTCTTGTGCTCTCCGACGGCATTCACCTTGTCCACGATGGCCCGCCATATTCCATTTTTGGTGCCAAATGACAAATTGGAGGCGACGAACAGTTGTTGATGGTGTTCTATCACCTCCGAGACCAGGATCCGATTCTCCTGCGGACTGTACTACGTCTTCCTCTTCTTCTTGCACTTGCCCTTCCCTGTCACTGTGGTCCCGGGCTGGTCGTCCGGGGTACTTGTGGGGTTGCGCTCGTCCTCTGCGCCTGCTCCGGCTGCCTCTATGGTGCTTCGGTGTTGGTAATTTTGTGTTTGTGTGTTTTTTCTCCTTTTGTAGTGATTTTCCCTCCAGCCGTGTGTGTATGGCAGGCCTGGCGCTGCTTATCGCTGATTTCCTCATCGCGAATGGGCTCATCGTATGTTTTTTGGTGTTGGGGTTTGTGTTTTTATCGCCGTCGCGGTGGTTGTATTGCAGACATTGTCCGCGGTTTCAGGTAACTATCGCATGGTACCGCTGTGTTGTGAATTCCACGTTAACACGGGGTTATTTTCCCGCGATGTGTGAAGTTGCGTTAACATTTTTTGGAGATGTTTAGCACACGTTCTTGTGAATATCCCCCTTGGTTGTTTTAGACTCCTCCTTTTCTCTTCTCGTGCAATGCAGCGCCGATATACTCCACCAGGAGTGAGTTGTGCACGATATCAAATGACCAAATAATAAGAAGAAGAGCCCTTCATTTAGTTGCAGATCAGGGCAATTACCAACCACACAATAAGGAATATGCTGCAAAGTTGTGTGTGTGTTGGTGAAGGAGCCGCCTACATAGTAAGGAAAGCTACTCAAAGTATGCTTTAAGGCCCATGGGTTACAGCTATAGGTATTTCTCTCAAAAGTGGTAAATGTTTTGTGGGATTAACAAAAAAATATCTAATTGAGAGGAGACACCTCAAAGGAGCAACAAAATGGGAGCACAGATGTGACGTCTACTGTTTCCCCGGCTTCTCATCTTTGGTGTCTACCATGGATGGGGTCTAAACAGAGCTAAGCGGGGCTAATATACACTTTCTAGCATCCTCTGTGTGTTCCGTACAGTGGCATAAACAGAGGACTACTTCTAACTAGCTCACCTTATAATGTAACTAATTCTAAAAGTCACTGAAAATCATCAACTCCTAAAGTGAGTGTCGTAGTGTAATTCTGACACAGGGAAATAAACATGTACTCGAGGGTGTGATTGTTCAAAAATGCACTCACAGCACATATTAAAAACATATGAACATGCATAGACTGAGGGGCCGATTCCGATCTTGGCCGGTAGGGCACCGAATCGGATTCGGCTTAACCGGATCCGATTCGGAGCCCTCCTTCCCGACCGATTCGTACGTGCGTCCGGCCGAGCGAGTACGATGCGAGCGCACGCGAAATCGCCGACCGACTCGTTCCCGGGTCCGAACTGCTCCGACCGACTCGCACGGACACGACTCTCATCGCGCAATGGAGATGTTCCCCGGCTGGGCAAGTACGATGCGTGCCTCGAGCAGTCCGACCGACTCGCGCCGTCCGGCTCGAAAGAGCAGTCGGAGCCGGACTTTGGGGGTCAGTGTCGGACCCCCCTTTACGCGTAGCCGTGCGAGTCGCACACAGGGGGGACCCATGGGTCCCCCCTACCTGTGCATGTACGCCGCGAGTCGCATCGAGGCGTACCCGCTGTAGGGGGCGCCCTTGTTCGCCTCGCACCCATTGAGTCAATGGGAGCCCGCGTACGCATTGTACGTCCGGCTCCCATTGACTTCAATGGGAGTCCGACCGACTCGAGTCCGATTGCATGCGTGCGCATCGTACTCGTTCGGTCGGACTGCCAGAGTCCGATTCGATCGGAAATCTCTCCGGGTCCGGCTCGGTCGGAGTGATTTCCTGCCTGAATCGGAATCGGCCCCTATGTGTTAGTGAAAGGTCAACATGTTTCTTTGCCAATAAATGTATGGCAAATTCATCAGGGCAGGAGGACAAGAGAGGTATCTTCAAACATTAGTGGCGCCTGGAACGACTCTAGGTCATGTCTGTGTAACACATACACGGTGCAGATGAGAACAGCCAAAAGGCAGTGAGCTGAAACCAATGACGAATAAAAAACAATAATGTAAAACTTACCCTGCAGTGCAACCAGGCTATGCTAACTTCGTTTCACAAGCCATTTTTCAATTGCCAAGGTGCAGTTGTCCGTTGCAGGTTCATCACATGCCTTTGGTATTAATTATGTCAACACTCCCTAATGTTTCTTGTGAAACGACCCCATTTGCATTCTTTTCTAATGAGCAATACATTCCTCGATTTGATGTATAATGTTTAAATGAGAACTCCAGTTAAGACTAAATGAAGCTAATAACTGCATGATCATTTCCCTTACTTCCCCATGCAAAAACCGACTTCTTAACAATTTTCTTTTACATGCCAGCAAAGAATCATCTTTCGACTATTTACATATACATCTCCTAGCACCTCTGCTTGTCAGTATTTCTGAAACACTTTAATCCTATTAACATATTCCTTGTGACATTTACGTATGGGAATTTAATTCCTATTGAAGTGTTTAATAGTAGAGCATAAATCGCTCTATTACGAGTTAAGGAAGACCTGAGTTTGCACTGACAGACCATTAGGTGGCTCCACCGGGGTTTACCATTGAACTGAAAGCCTATTACCGTCAGGCCATAGTGACCATTCCTGGTGGGGAGCAGCGTCAGTCATTTATTTTCCCAAAGCAGTATCTCCACATGTAACATGGTGGTCCTAGGTAACAAATGCACAGTCACCACCACACACATGGAGAAAACTCTCTGTCAAGACCATTGTTATTTTGTTTTCTGAAAACAGGCTTCTGCTTGGGAGTTTGCTTTCAGAAAGTAAACAATGTTTATGAACAGGGTGCATCAAGCATGACAGCCGGGGGCATATTTACAAGCCCCTTTCCCCACCAGAGCGTCACTTTTTCTTGACATTTTGCTGCACACACAGAAAGAGCAAATTGGCATTATAGATTGTTTATGTGCAGGAAGGAGTCACTTCCTGCACATAAACAATCGCCCCTGCAGCGCAGACACACTTGCAACATGGCGCAAGGGTGCCTGCGCTGGCTTAAGGCAGCTTTTTTAGCACCAGCGCTAGTGAAAACGCAAGGGTGTGCCATATTTTTAGGTTGAGACTAGTGTCAGCGCGCATGCGCTGATCACTCTGCGAGACTGCTGTAGTAGGGTATGGGAGAGAAGCTGCGCCCACTCTCCTCCCATACTTTTCATTGGCTTGTGTCATTCTCTTTCATAAATGCTGCCTTCGGATTCGTTAATAGGCTTGTTAGTCCCTCCTTAGTACGGCCTTGTCTTCATTTGTACCCTCCCATGGTGACTGGCCCTTTTACTTCAGTTGTTACACAGGACTTGTTATTTAGTCTGTAAGCACTATTCACTTTATTGAGTTTCTCTTACTGCAGGCCGGACATGCGCTGCTTCAGCTGAAACCGATTGTGTTTTTTTAAGCAGCACGGCCACCCCCGCAACACGGGCGCCTGCTTTCAATCACTTTAACCCAGCATTATCTCGTGTTTGTTTCAACCCCCCAAGTAAAATGGATTTAGAAATGATGTGTGAATTAAGTCATATGAATTCCAGGAAGCAGATAATATGCCAATGGACTGAAGCTGACAACAGCACATCCGTGTTACATGTCATCTGCACTAAGCCACGTGATGGGTTGCTTTCAAAAGCCTGTTTCATTAACAACAACAAAAACACCACCCTCACCAATACCACCACCACCAATTCCACCACATACCACCACCACCAATACCACCACACCAATACCACCACCACCAACACCACCACCACCAATACCACTACCAATATCACCACCACCGCCTAAACCACCACCACCAATACCACCACCATCAAAACCACCAATACCACCACCAATACCACTACCACCACCACCACCACTACCACCACCACCAATAACACCACCACCACCAACACCACCACCACCACCAATACCAATACCACCACCACCAATACCACCACCACCACTCTTCCAATGCTCCCTGTACCAGTTTTTGTACATATCTTTTTCGTCCTATTGTTATCAAAACGCCCGCTGATCTTGGAACTGTATTGACACTTGTATATATCCACGGCTTTGCCCTACTTTTGTCATTTCCCCAACCCCCATCCCTGTATTCTGCCCACGCCATACTGTACTTGGATCTGTACCATTTATTATATATATCTTCTCCTTGTGCCCTATTGTACTCAAGTCATTGCTGATTTTGGAACTGTATTGACTCTTGTATATAGCCACGGCTTTGTCCCACTATTAACTTTTCCCTATCCCCCATCCCTGTACTTTGCCCATGCCTTCATTTATGTAACGTACCTTTCCTTGTAAAGCGCTCTGATACCCTAACGGGTCATGTTCGCGCTATATAAAACTTCAAATAAATAAATAAACCAATACCATCAATACCACCACCTCAACCACCACCAATACCATCACCATCACCACCAATACCACCACCACCGCCAATACCACCACCACCAATACCACCACCACCAACATCACCAATACCACTACCACCACCACCATCACTACTACCACCAATAACAATACCACCACCAATACCAACACCACCAATACCACCACCACCAATACCACTACCACCACCACCACCAATACCACCACCACTACCATCAATACCACCACCACCACCAATACCACCACCACTACCCCCAACAAAACCATCACCAATACCACCACCGCCACCAATAGCACCATCACCACCAACACCACCACCAATACCACCACCACTAATCTAATACCACAACCACCAATACCACCAGCAATACCACCACCACCAATACCACTACCACCAATACCACCACCACCACTAATACCACCACCACTAATACCACCACCACCAACACCACTATCACTAATATCACCACCACCACCAACATCACCACCACCAAAACCACTACCACCAATACCACCACCAGTACCACCACCACCAATACCACCACCACCAATACCACCACCAATTCCACCACCACCACCAATACCACTCCCACCACCATCATCAATACCACCACCACCAATACCACCACCACCAATACCACCACCAATACCCCCACCAATACCACCACCAACACCACCAATATCATGACCACCAATACAACTACCACCACCAATACCACCACCACCAATAACAATACCACCACCACCACCAATACCACCACCACCAATACCACTACCACCACCACCACCAATACCACCACCAATACCACCACCACCAATACCACCACCAATTCTAACACCACCACCAACACCATCAATACCACCACCTCCACCACCAACAATACCACCACCAATAACACCACCACCAATACCTCCACCACCACCAATACCACCAACACCACCACCAATATCACCACTACCAATACCACCACCACCAATACCACCGCCACTAATACCACCACCACCAATACCAATACCACCAGCACCACCAATACCACCATCACCAATACCATCACCACTTATACCACCACCATACCACCACCACCAATACCACCACCACAACTAATACCACCAATACCACCACCAATGCCACCACCACCAATACCACCAATACCACCACCAATACCACCAATACCACCACCACCACCAACATCACCACCACCAATACCTCCACCACCAATACCACCACCACCAACAATACCACCACCAATACCACTACCACCAATACCACCAACAGTACCACCACCACCAATATCACCACCACCAATACCACCACCAATGCCACCACCACCACCAATACCACTCCCACCAACATGATCAATACCACCACCACCAATACCACCACCACCAAGACCACCACTACCAACACCACCAATACCACCACCACCAATACAACTACCACCACCACCAATACCACCAACACCACCAATACCACCACCTCCACCACCAATACCACTACCACCAACAATACCACCGCCAATACCACCACCACCAATACCACCACCAATACTACCAATTCTACCACCACCTCTTCCACCAATACCACCACCACCACCAATACCACCACCATCAATGCCACTACGACAACAAATACCATCAGTAGTACCACCAATATCACCACCACCAATACAACCACCACCAATACCGCCAACGCCACCAATACCACCAACACCACCAATACTACCACCAATACCACCACCACCAATATCACCAACACAAATACCACCAACAACACCATCAACACCAATACCACCACCACCAATATCACCACCAATACCACCACCACCAATACCACCACCAATTCCATCAATACCACTACCTCCACCACCGCCAATACCACCACCAATGCCATCACCACCAATACCACCACCAATACCACCACCACCAACACCACCACCAATACCACTACTACCAATACCACCACCACCAATACCACCAACACCAATACCACCACCACCAATTCCAATCCCACCACCAATACCACCACCTCCAATACCACCAATACCACCACCATACCACAACCAATACCAATACCACCACAACCAATACCACCACCAATGCCACCACCACCAATACCACCACCACCATCACCACCAATACCACCACCAATACCACAACCACCAATACCACCACCAATACCACCACCACCAATACCACCACCACCAATACCACTACCACCAATACCACCACCACCACTATTACCACCACCACTAATACCATCACCACCAACACCACCAGCACCAATATCACCACCACCACCAACATCACCACCACCAATACCTCTACCACCAATACCACCACCAACAATACCACCTCCAACAAAACCACTACCACCAATACCACCACCAGTACCACCACCACCAATACCACCACCAGCGCCACCACCACCACCAATACCACTCCCACCACCATCATCAATACCACCACCACCAATACCACCACCACCAATCCCACCACCAATACCCCACCAATACCACCAACACCACCAGCACCACCAATACCACCATCACCAATACAACTACCACCACCACCACCAATACCAATACCACCACCAATACCACCACCAACACCAACACCACCAATACCACCACCACAAATACCACTACCACCACCACCAACAGCACCAACACCACCACTACTACCATCAATACCACCACCTCAACCACCACCAATACCACCACCACTAATACCACTGCCACCAACAATACCACCGCCAATGCCACCACCACCAATACCACCATCACCAATACGACCACCACCAATACTACCAATTCTACCACCACCGATACCACCAATACCACCACCACCACCACCAATACCACCACCACCAATACCACCACCAATACCCCCACCACCAACTCCACCAATACCACCACCACCAATACAACTACCACTACCACCACCACCAATACCACCACCAATACCACCACCACCAATACCACTACCATCACCACCACCAATACCACCACCACTACCATCAATACCACCACCTCCACCACCACCAATACCACCACCACCAATACCACTACCACCAACAATACCACCGCCAATGCCACCACCACCAATACCACCACCACCAATACTACCAAATCTACCACCACCTATACCACGAATACCACCAACACCCCCAATACCACCACCGCCAATACCACCACCACCAATACCATCACCAGTACCACCAATATCACCACCACCAATACCACCACCACCAATACCACCACCAATACCTCCACCACCAATAGCATCACCACCACAAATACCACCACGAATACCACCACCACCAATATCACCAACTCAAATACCACCACCAATACCACCACAAATACCGCCACATCCAAAACCACCACTAATACCACTACCACCACCAACACCACCACCACCAATACCACCACCAATTCCAACACCACTACAAACACCATCAATACCACCACCTCCACCACCGCCAATACCACCACCAATACCACCACCACCAATACAACCACCACCACCAATACCACCACCACCAACACCACCACCAATACCACCACCAATACCACCACCATCAATACCACCACCACCAATACCACCACCACCATCACCACTTATAACACCACCATACCACCAACACAAATACCTACTCCACAACCAATACCACCACCACCAATACCAATACCACCACCACCAATACCACCACTAACGCCACCACCACCCATACCACCACCACCAATACCACGACCAATAACACTACCACCACCACCACAAATATCACCAACACCACCATCACCACCACCAATACCTCCACTACCAATACCACCACCACCAACAATACCACCACCACCAATACCACAAATACCACCAATACCACCAATTCCACTACCACCAATACCACCAACAGTACCACCACCACCAATACCACCACCAATGCCACCCCCAATACCACTGCCACCACCATCATCAATACCACCACCACCAATACCACCACCACCAACACCACCACCAACAACACCACCAATACCACCACCAACAATACAACTACCACCACCAATACCACCACCACCACCAATACCAATATCACCGCCAATACCACCACCTCTACCACCACCACCAATACCACTACCACCTACAATACCACTGCCAATACCACCACCACTAATACCACCACCAATATGACCACCACCAATACTACCAATTCTACCACCAACTATACCACCAAATACCACCACCACCACCACCACCATTACCACCACCACCAATACCACCACCAATACCACCACCACTAATATCACCAACACAAATACCAACACCACCACCACCAACACCACCATTACAACCACCAATACTGCTACTTCCAATACCACCACCACCAATACCACCACCAATACCACCACCACCAATACCACCACCAATTCCAACACCACCACCAACACCCTCAGTACCACCACCTCCACCACCGCCGAAACCCCCACCACCAATACCACCACCACCAATACCACCACCACAAATACCACCACCAATACCACCACCACCAACACCACCACCAATACCACCACTACCAATACCACCACCACCACTACCACCACCAATACCACCACCACCAATACCACCACCACCATCACCACTTATACCACCACCATACCAATATCACCACCACCAATACCACCACCAATGCCACCACCAATACCACCACCACCACTACCACCATCACCACCAACACCAATACCACCACCACCAATACAACCACTAATACCAATACCACTCCCACCACCAAAACCACCACTAATACCACAACCAATACCACCACCACCACCAATACCACCACCATCAATCTAATACCAACACCACCAATACCACCACCACTACCACCACCACCAATACCGCCACATCCAATACCACCACCACCAATACCACTACCACCACCACCAATACCACCACCAATACCATCACCACCAAGACCACCACCAATTCCAACACCACCACCAACACCATCAATACCACCACCGCCAATACCACCACCAATAACACCACCACCAATACCACCACCACCACCAATATCACCACCACCACCACCAATACCACCACAACCAATACCACCACCACCAATACCACCACCACTAATACCAATACCACCAACACCAATACCACCACCAATGCCACCACCACCAATACCACCACCACCACTACCACCATCACCACCAACACCACCACCAATGCCACCACCACCAATACCACCACTAATACCAACACCACTCCTACCCCCAATACCACCACTAATACCACCACCAATACCACCAACACCACCAATACCACCACCAACAATACCACTACCACCACCAATACCACCACCATCAATCTAATACCAACACCACCAATACCACCACCACTACCACACCACCAATACCGCCGCATCCAATACCACCAACACCAATACCACTACCACCACCACCAATACCACCACCCATACCACCGATACCACCACCAATTCCAACACCACCACCAACACCATCAATACCACCACCTCCACCACCACCAATACCACTACCAATAACACCACCACCAATACCACCACCACCACCAATACCACCAACACCACCACCAATACCACCACTACCAATACCACCACCACCAATACCAATAACAACACCACTAATACCACCACCAATGCCACCACCACCAATATCACCACCACCACTACCACCATCACCACAAATACCACCACCAATACCATCACCACCAATACCACCACTAATACCAATACCACTCCCACCACCAATACCACCACTAATACCACCACCAATACCACCACCAACACCAATACCACCACCACCAATACCACCACCACCACCAATACCACCACCACCAATACCACCACCACCAATACCACCACCAATGCCACCACCACCAATACCACCACCACCACTACCGCCACTACCGCCATCACCACCAACACCACCACCAATGCCACCACCACCAATGCCACCACTAATACCAATACCACTCCCACCACCAATACCACCACTAATACCACCACCAATACCACCACCAATACCACCACCAATACCACCACCATCAATCTAATACCAACACCACCAATACCACTACCACTACCACCACCACCAATACCGCCACATCCAATACCACCACCACCAATACCACTACCACCACCACCACCAATACACCACCACCAACACCACCACCAATACCACCATTACAAATACCACCACCACCAATACCACCACCACCAATACCAGCACCACCAATACCACTCCCACCACCATCATCAATACCACTAACACTGGGAGTAGTTCCCGTAGTCATGCTACGCGTAGCTACGCGAAGTGTACTTTGCATTACGCACGCTATGCGTAGCTACGTGAACTGCGTAGTGCGGTAGGGAAATGTTGTTCGCAATGATTGCACAGTGCCGGATGCTTGTCCGCACTGTGCAATCATTGCGAATGGCATCATGCACAGTGCAAGCAGTCGTTTTCTGCCGTTCGAGTAGATTTGTACTCGAGCGGCAGCTTTCTCAACGCGGACTTGTAGTTTCTCATTGCGAGCGGTCGCGAGCATACGCGACCACTCGCAATGAGAAACCTGACCTCCCCGCGTTGAGAATCTCGCCGGGAGGTTTATTTTCCACGCTCGCGATCGACAACTTGATGTTGCCAATCGCGAATGAGGAAAAAGTCCCACCGGGATGTTGATTTTGCTCGCTCGATGTCGCCAACTTGACGTTGAGGACCGCGAGTGAGGAATAAAATGCCAGCTATGCTACGCGTTTTTGCACTGTGCGAGCGTAGCGTAGTTTTCCGCCCAGGCCTAAATACCACCACCAATACCACCACCACCAATACAACTACCACCAATACCACCAACATTACCACCACCAGTACCAATACCACCACCTCCACCACCACCACCAATACCACTACCACCAACAATACCACCACCAATACCACCACCACCAATACCACCACCTCTAACACTACCAATTCTACCACCACCTCTACCACCAATACCACCACCAATACCACTACCACCAATACCACCACCACCACCAACACCATCACCAGTACCTCCAATATCACCACCACCAATATCACCACCACCAATACCACCACCAATACCACCACCACCAATACCACCACCAATACCACCACCACCAATACCACCACCGCCACCAATACCACCACCACCAATATCACCAACACAAATACCACCACCAACACCAACAATACCACCACCAATACCGCCACATCCAATACCACCACCAATACCACCACCAATACCACCACCAATACCACCACCACCAATACCACCACCAATTCCAACACAACCACCAACACCATCAATACCACCACCTCCACCACCGCCAATACCACCACCAATACCACCACCACCAATACCACCACCACCACCACCACCAATACCCCACCACCAACACCACCACCACCAATACCACCACCACCAATACCACCACCACCAATACCAATACCACCCCCACCACCACCAATACCACCACCACCAATACCACCACCACCATCACCACTTATACCACCACCATACCACCACCACCACTAATTACCACCACCACCAATATCAGTACCACCACCACCAATACCACCCCCAATGCCAACACCACCAATACCACCACCCCCACTACCACCAACACCAATACCACCACCACCAATACCACCACCAGTATAATACCACAACCACCAATACCACCACCAATACCACCACCAATACCACCACCACCAATACCACTACCACCAATACCACCACCACCACTAATACCACCACCACCAATACCACCACCACCACCAGCACCAATATCACCACCACCACCAACATCACCACCACCAATTCCTCCACCACCAATACCACCACCACCAACAATACCACCTCCAACAATACCATTACCACCAATACTGTGAGAAGTTGGCCTGGCATATGCTGTCCACTAGTTATAGTGGGCACCTTGCACCAGTCCAAATGACCCTTATTGATGATAGGTTTAAAGACAACCTTTATTGAAAGCTATCCTAGTGGTAGCTATGGAGAGCAGCCTTCAGGCTAAGTCTTGAAGGAGTGTAAACCAGCTTGGTTTACCAGATTATAACCTCTTGAATGACCAAATGAAAGGAGATCCACACCAGGTATATATATAAAATATATGTATTTATTTCTAAACACTCACTACTAATCTCTTTATGAGATTAGCACCTTCGCCGTGATCGGAATTCCGTCCAGTTGCTGGACATTCCGATTGCGGGTGTGGTCGTGACGAGCTCAGCTCGTCATGCGCACACGCCCACCGCGCAGCATGACGAGCTCAGCTCGTCATGAGCATCGAAGGGGTTAGAGTCCAAGATACACAATATCACAGTATTAAAACGACAGTAAATAGCACAATATACAATGGGCCCCATGGGGGGGACCAAACCATATATTAAGAAAATGGTATAAGAACCATGACTTGACTAGACACAGTGCCTAGAGCACGTAGAATCGCTGGGACCCCAAGGAACCACCCAAGGTAGTGACACAGGAGACCCACGGGGGACGTGTGCAGTGTGAGAACACAGCCGCGAGCGCCGTAGGATTCTATGAGGAAAGTCGCAGTTGGAATTTTAAATATAAAGGACACTTAGGAGAGGACTTTCAGCAAACCCCTTGAGACTTAAGGGGTTCTAGGGCCAACTCCCACGTGAACTCCGGAGTACTCAAGTTACCTCACCCAGGGAAGCCAGTGCATAGGTGTCAAAGGGTGTCGGGAATCATCATTGATTTCAATGGTGATCTGCTGCAAAGTGCTGCTGCCGTGAAGAAGAAAAGTGTCCGGGGTGATCCAAGCCTGGATCAAAGATGTGAAGAACCTGAAAGCAGAGGGGACAGAGTCTGGGTCACTAGCCAGTGACCAGGAGCGGAGCAATTGAATGCCCACCGATGTCGGGTGCTTCAGGTGCAAAGAGGTGAAGCTTGACTCTGCAGCCACAGGGTCCAGGAGATGTCAAGGACAACCTGGAGCCGGATTCAAGCTGTCCCATGAAGGATGTCGAGTGCTGGGGTGTCAGTGCTCGGATTGAACACAACAAGCCTTGGCAACAGCAACCCACACAGGAAAAGAAAAGATGCTTCTGTGCGGACCAGCAATGGTCTGGGGACTCCCCAAGTGATAGAGAGTCAGGGCCCTTTTGGAGCAACCAGGGAAGCCCAATTAAAGTTAGTGTTGCCTTCTTGGGGACCCACAGGTCAACGGACCAGGGATCGTGAAGGGACCTCGAGAGGAATAACAAAATGGCGGCCCACACAACACTTGTTGAGTGTAGGCCAGCAATCTTCAGTGAAATTAGTGCTGGGGGTCAGGGCTACAAGTAACCCAAAGCTCAGCCTCAGGGGTCACCGGAAAGCTAATGCTTCTGCAAATGGTCACGGTGTGCTGGAGTTCGGGTTGCACGGTCTCCACGAGGGATACAGGCCTCAGACTTGCTGTGGGCACAGATCGACCTCAGAGACTTCTGGAACCTACGTCCTGTGTGGCAATATTCTTTGGAGTCCGCAGGAGCTTTGGAGATGCCAACCGGTCAGTTGCGTTAAAGGTGCCTGCCTTGCAGGGGAGTAACTCCTTTACTCCAAGGGAGATTCTTCAGTCATCCAGCGTAGTGTAGATCATTGAAGTACTTGGTTTCTGTGTCAGAGTTTAGTCCAGGTGTAATCTAAATTCCTGTAGTCAGGGGTTCATACTTTAAACCCAAGGAAGGGGTGGGACAAACTCTGGGGACCCACCTATGGGAGGGTCAGGAAAGAGGGGTGGCTACACCCATTTCCTTTGTCCAGTTTCACACCAGAGCAGGGGCTGGTAGCCCCTGCAACCGGTTTGAGCTGGACTATGCACAGGGACACCAAATGTGCCCCCAGTGCAGACTTCAAAGCACTGTTGGAGTGCACCCACCCAGCTCCAATACACTAAAGCCTGTATGGGAGGTGGTCACACCTCCCTGTGACAGGAAACCTATTGTCCAGGCCTCCCCTGCCGGAGTTTCATCCAGCAGTAGGTGGGCAGACTCGTGTCTGTGGCTGCAGCATCCATTTTGTGATGGCAGGGTTCTGTTAAGCTGGTACCGGGTGTACCGGTGGTGCCATGTTTATCCCTCTAGTAGGGTGGAATCATACCTCCCACCCCAGTTACTGGGGTGAGGGTATGATTCCATGGTGTTTGACACCAAACACGACATGTTTCCATGCAGCCATTCTCAAGTTAGGATTTACCGTGAGGTCATAATGCACTTAAGAGTATATGGTCTGGCTGCATCACAAACAACCCCGGATTGAAGATTCTGAAAGCTGCAGAGGGGCTCTACTCATGCATGAGCACCCTCTCACATGAAACCCAGCACCCTGCCTTCAGGATTGTTAAGGGCTGCCATAGGGGTGACTGATAGGTTTACATGTGCAGTGATATGGAGAGATATAGGGAACCTGTAAGGAGTGCATGCACCACCTTACACAGGCTGCTGTAGCAGACCTGTTGTGTCATTTTAAAAGGCTTCCCAGGGGTGGCACAATACATGCTGCAGCCCCTGGTAGGCCTCTGGGGTACCTATGCCCTGGGTATATAGTATACCATATACTAGGGACTTATAAGGGTACCCCAAAATCCAATCTGGAGGGTACCTAAAGTACCTACAATCAATTCAGAGTAGAAAGCAGATAGACTGGGGTCCTGATTAGCAGGGCCTCAGTCTGGCTAAGTCGAAAAACAGTGAAACATCAGCAAAAAGTGGGGGTAACTATAAGAAGCAGATCCTACTCTCCTACACAACCCCCCCCCCCAAACACAGGGACATTAAACTAACCTTGACCAGTTGAGCCTTCATGTTCTAAGTGGAAATATCTGGAGAGTCCATCTGCATTGGCATGGTTACTCCCAGCTCTATGTTCCACTGTATAGTCCATCCCCTGTAGGGAAGTGGACCACCTCAAAAGTTTGGGGTTTTCACCCTTCATCTGTTTTAGCCATAAGAGGGGCTTATGGTCTGTCTGAACAATGAAGTGAGTGCCAAACAAGTAAGGCCTCAACTTCTTCAGAGCCCAAACCACAGCAAAGGCTGACCAACGTTTCTCTCTGGGCGTCAGCCTTCTGCTAATAAAAGCTACTGGCTGATCCTGACCTTCATCATTCATATGCGATAACACAGCCCCTACCCCCAACTCAGATGTATCTGTTTGGACAATGAATTGCTTGGGTAATCAGGACTTTGCAGAATGGGAGCAGTGCACATGGCCTGCTTCAGGTCATCAAATGCCTTTTGACAGCTAACTGTCCACTGAACTTTCTTTGGCATTCTTTTAGAAGTCAAGTCATTCAAAGGGGTCACTATGGATCCATAACCTTTGACAAATCTTCTATAGTACCCAGTCAGGCCCAAAAAAGCTCTGACCTGAGTCTGGGTGGTTGGAGCAACCCAGTCCATGATGGCCTGTATTTTGCTCTGCAATGGTTGAACCTGGCCTCCACCCACAAGGTGGCCCTGGTACACAACCTGACTCTGCCCTATCTGGCACTTGGTGGCCTTGATAGTTAGGCCTGCTTTCTGCAGGGCCTCCAAAACATTTCGCAGGTGGAACAGGTGATCCTCCCAGGTGGAGCTAAAGACAGCAATATCATCTAGATATGCTGCACTATAGTCTTCCAGGCCTGTAAGGACTTTGTTCACCAACCTTTGAAAAGTGGCAGGTGCATTTTTCAAACCAAAGGGCATCACCACAAATTGGTAGTGCCCACTAGGGGTAGAAAATGCTGTTTTGGCTTTTGCATCCTCATCTAGTCTGATTTGCCAGTAGCCAGCTGTCAGGTCAAATGTGCTGAGAAACTTGGCTGAGGCCAAAGTGTCTATAAGCTCATCTGCCCTAGGGATTGGATGGGCATCAGTCCTAGTGACTGCATTGAGACCTCTGTAGTCTACACAAAACCTCATCTCTCTCTTACCACCCTGGGTGTGAGGTTTAGGCACTAAGACTACTGGACTAGCCCAAGGGCTATCTGAGGGCTCAATCACTCCCAAATCCAACATCTTCTGGACTTCAGTCCTGATGCAGTCCCTGGCATGGTCAGGTTGCCTGTAAATCTTATTTTTAACAGGCAGACTGTCCCCAGTGTCCACTTCATGAGTGCACCAGGTAGTCTGACTTGGCGTCAGTGAGAACATATGTCTGAACTGATTGAGAACTTTTCTGCAATCAGTTTGCGGCTGGTCAGTGAGGCTGCCTGCCAAGGCTACACCATCTACTGATCCATCATCAGGGTTCTGAGAGAGCAGGTCAGGGAGTGGATCACTCTCTTCCTCCTGTCCCTCATCAGTAGCCATGAGCAAGCCCATGTCTGCCCTGTCAACATATGGTTTCAGTCTGTTGACATGGAGCACCCTGTGGGGGCTCCTGGGAGTTCCAAGGTCCACCAGGTAGGTAACCTCTCCCTTCTGTTCAACAATGGTATGGGGGCCACTCCACTTGTCTTAGAGGGCTGCTGGGTCCACAGGCTCCAACACCCATACTTTCTGTCCTGGCTGATAAACAGTCAACACAGCCTTTTGGTCATGCCAGGCCTTTTGTAATTCCTGGCTAGCCTCAAGGTTTTTAGTTGCCTTCTTCATGTACTCAGCCATCCGGGAGTGGAGACCAAGTACATAGTCCACAATTTCCTGTTTAGGGGGTTTGAGAGGTAACTCCAATCCCTCCTTCACTAGACACAATGGACCCCTAACTGGATGTCCAAACCAAAGCTCAAATGGGCTGTAACCAACCCCCTTCTGTGGAACCTCTCTGTAGGCAAAGAGAAGGCAGGGCAAAAGTATGTCCCATCTGCGCCTAAGCTTTTCTGGGAGACCTTTTGTCAGACCTCTGGGCCAACTAACACACGCAGTGTGTGCATTAAGAACCAAAAGAAACTGGATTGAGAGGAGAAATCACCCCAGGAGCAACCATTGGAAAACGCTATGTTGCGAGCGGAATTCCAAGATGGCCGCTGATTCAAGAGATGCCTTTGCGGTCTAGTTATTTTCCCCACAGGTGCCCGAATCTAAGGTGAAGCGCGCGCTCACTAACGAATGCGCACTTCACCAGAGATATTCCCAGAAGTGGTACCTTAGACTTTAGCGCTCCGAACAATTCTAGCCCCTTGACTGAAAACCGCGCCCGGTTTTCACCCGTTTTCAACGTCAGTAAATTCCTCGTCGGATTCCCGTTCCTTTCCTTGTTGTGTAGTTCCCAGCAACCAACATCCGAAGTAAGGGGGCGTGTAGAGGCGTTCCTTCACAAGACGCTCCTCCCTTCAGCAATTCCTGACAAGCTTCACGTCGGTAAATCTGTTAACCGCTGTTCTCAGTCACCTGAAATCCACAGAGAAGAGAAGATAAGTGGTTGCACGTTTTCTTACAGAAACAATTTGCGAACTTGGAAATAAGAAAAGTAAAGACTTACCTTGTTGAATTATCACCAAGACTGTAAATAAGAAAAGTAAAGACTACCTTGTTGAATTATCGCCAATGCTGTAAATAAGAAGTAAAGAGAAAGTTAAATATCAACTGTAGTGAGACTTGTACAAATAAGGATTAAATAGTTATAAGGTTTACTATAAGGATAATACAAGAAGAGAGTAAAAGACAGTATCTACAGGAAGATAGGTAAGACACTAGAATTACATTAGATAGTATAGGGAAGACTGGATAGAAAATAATAATAATATTTTTTGTTTGATAGATTAAAACTTCCAGAGTACTGTTACCACAATACAAGAAAAGAAAAGAAAGAGAAGAGAAGCTAGATATCTGGAAACATTGGGTATGTGGTTGCGTTGAGATTGATAATTAGAAATAGTTTAGAGTAGAGTAGGAAGTACATTAATATTTCTCTTTAGTGTTATCAGGACTTCTCGAACTCTGAGTCTGCGGGACGGACGAAAGACAAGAGAAGCTGAAAGAACAGTTCCAGAACCAGTCTCTTCTATTCTTTGTTATTTTATCCACTCCCCCTTCCCCCTTGGGGTCTTTTAGAGTCTAGATCATAATTGGACTCTGGAGCATCCTCTGTTCCTGTGCAAGTCCGTGGTAAGAACTTACTCTTAGTCTTGACAGAGTGAAGTGCCCACGTTTTATACTTGCACCCGAACAGAATGGCCGAGGGAATTAACCTACAAACCCTGGGAACAGTTCTTGAGGCGATCCAAAAGGAGTTGGTAGCTGTTAGAGAGGATAATCAGAGCCTTAGACAGGAAATGGTAAATTCAAGAAAAGAGACAGCAGAATTAGCCTTGAGAATGGGACAACCATTTAGTTCAGGAAGAGAAACCTTGAATCCTCTCACAGAAGGCTCAAATAGAGTAACTACACAAGTAATTCATTCTTTGTCACCAGTCATTCCGTTAGCCCCTCCCGAGCGTTTTAGTGGGGATCCACAGAAAGCACAAATATTCCTCACCCAGTGCTCCCTTCACTTCATGTGTCGCCCTTCCATTTTCCCCGATGCGCAGTCTAGAGTGGCATTTGCTTTGTCGTACTTAAGTGGAGATGCAGCATCGTGGTCCATGCCTCTGGTCTCCCAAGATGATCCTCTTTTGCAAAACTATGATGAGTTCAAAAAAGAATTTCTTCGAATTTTTGACAGGCGAAGAATCTCGCAAGTGGTCGACAATGAATTGCTGGAGCTACGACAAGGCAATCGGGACCTTGTAGCCTACCTGGCCCAGTTTAACAAACTGGTAGTAGAAACAAATTGGCCAGAGAGTAAAAGAGCCGCGGTCTTTTATCGAGGATTAAGAGATGAGCTCAAGGACGTACTGGCACAAATACCTAATCGACCCACAGAGATTTCAGGACTGGTAGATTTGGTGTTAGAAATCGATTTCCGTCAAGGAGAGAGAAAAGGCGAGAAAAGGAGGGAATTCAAATCAACAGTACCAAGGTTTGATAGGGCCAGATCCGAATCTATTAGAACTATCGAAGGACAATCCAATTCTGAACCTATGCAGATTGGAACCATAAGGGGCCCTTTAACGAAGGAGGAGAAAGAGAAAAGGAGAGTTGGAAACTTGTGCATGTATTGTGGTTTGAGTGGACACTTTGTGAGAGGTTGTCCAAAGAAACCCAAAACATCATTTAAACCGAAGGAAAACTTGCAGCACCACCTGTAGGAGGAGTTGGGCCGGTGGATGCTAATCAAAAATCAACTCCGAAGGAACATCAGGTGGCTAATACTCTACAGTCTTCTTCGCCCCATTTAATTTTGTCCATGGTTATCCAATTCCGGGAAAAAACTCTGACAGAAGTCTCGGTAATGGTAGATTCCGGAGCCACCGGAAACTTTTATGATCTAAAATTTGCAGCTAAAATAGGGTTGCAAGCTATACAAAAATCCAAAAGTGAGCCCGTACGAGCGGTGGATGGCACCAACCTCTCCTCTGGGCCCATAGTGAACCATACAGAACCGCTACGGATGATTTCAAGCGATGGGCATGAAGAAGTGATTCAATTTAATTTAATCGATGCACCCCAATTCCAACTCATTTTAGGCCTACCATGGCTAACAGAACATGACCCTACCATTAATTGGAGCTCCAGAACGATTGTGATGAATTCCAACTACTGTAAAGAAAATTGTTTTGGAGAAAAAGAAAGAACCTGTGAGAGTAATCCTGCTCACTCTTTGTGTATGACTGGAGCATCGGTGTGTATCATCAATTCTCAGGAACTACCCCAGGAATACCAAGATTTTGAAGATGTTTTTAATGAAAAAGAAGCTGAACAGTTGCCTCCTCATCGAGTATATGACTGTAAGATAGATCTGGAGCCCGGTTCTAATCTACCATGCAGTCGGGTCTATGCGTTAACTGAAAAAGAACATCAACACCTGAAGGAGTATTTGGACAAATACCTGGCAAACGGTTTCATACGGCTGTCCCAATCTCCAGTGTCATCGCCTCTGTTTTTTGTGCCGAAGAAAGAAGGAGATTTGAGGACATGCATAGATTATCGTGCCATAAATAAAATCACAAAGAAGAATCGTTATCCACTTCCTCTCATTTCAGTCTTGCTAGACCAGGTTAAGGGCGTGCAAATATATACTAAACTAGATCTGAGAGGAGCCTATCATCTAATCAGAATGAAGGAGGGCGATGAATGGAAAACGGCCTTCAGAACACGATTTGGGCTATTTGAATACCAAGTTATGCCGTACGGTCTGTGTAATGCCCCAGCTGCCTTCCAGCATTTTATTAATGACGTCCTTAGTGACTACATAGATCAATGTGCAATTGTATACATCGACGATATTCTGATTTATTCCAGTGACAAGAGCAAGCACCAAGAGCAAGTGAGAGGAGTTTTACAGAAGCTTAGAGAGAACAGACTGTTTGTAAAACTAGAAAAATGTGCATTTAATGTTTCCAAGGTGGAATTTTTGGGTTTTATCCTTTCACCAACTGGCATGAATATGGATGAGCGAAAGATCAAGGCGGTCGTCGACTGGAAGTCTCCTGCAAGTGTGAAAGAGGTCCAGAGTTTTATAGGATTCGCAAACTTTTATAGGAGGTTCATCAGTGAGTTCTCACGAAAGATACTTCCTCTCACAAGGTTGCTAAGAAAAGGAGTTCGTTTTGAATGGACGGAAGAAGCAGAAGAAGCCTTTAAATCCTTAAAGAAGGGTTTTACTTCTGCACCAGTACTCCTACATGCTGATCCATCGGAACCATTTTATGTTGAAACGGATGCCTCCGATCAATCGGTTGGTGGTGTATTATCCCAACGACACAAAGATACAGGTCAACTGCACCCAGTCGCTTACAGATCGAGAAAACTAACACCTGCAGAAGTAAACTACACAATTACAGAAAAAGAATTATTGGCTATTAAAGATGCCTTTAAAGAGTGGCGACACTATCTCATGGGAGCTCGGCATCAAGTAACAGTTTTCACTGATCATCGAAACCTGAAATTCTTGAAATCAGCTAAAACTTTGACGCCAAGACAACTCAGATGGTCACTGTATTTTGCTGAATATGACTTTGTAATCACTTACAGACCAGGGGCTCAGAATGGAAAGGCAGATGCCTTGTCCAGATTAGGAACAGACAGCCAAAAGAGTTTGGGGGAGGTTCAAACAATAATACCAAACTCAAAAATAATTGGTGCAACCACACCCATTAATTTGGAGGAGCAGGTCGCGCAAGCCATGAGTTCAGAAGATATGCAGGAATGGGTCGAGAAAGAAGTCAGAAGAGAAATTCGACATCAATTACCGTACCACAAGGGAGCCTTGTACCTACCTACCAAGGAATTGCAAAATCAAGTAATGTACGAATGTCATGACCATCTTTTAGCAGGACACAAAGGAGAAGCCAAGACAGAGGAATTGGTGAAGAGACATTACTGGTGGCCTTGAATGACTACCGATATTGAGAAATACGTTAAAACCTGTGAAATCTGCGCTCAGGGAAAATCTGAACGGCAGGCTCCAAAAGGGCTGTTGCAGCCAATGCCTACCCCCCCTGGCCCATGGCACACAATCACTTTAGATCTAATTGTGGACTTGCCTTTAAGTCAGGGTTACAATACAATTTTGGTGGTCGTGGATGCATTTTCTAAAATGGCACATTTCTTGGCATTAAAAGGGGTTCCAACTGCTAAACAACTAGCTAATCATTTTAGCACTCACATAGTTAAAATTCATGGAATTCCCAAAGTCATTGTCTCTGATCGAGGCACACAGTTCTTGTCCCGTTTTTGGAAGGCCTTTCTGGGAGGTTTAGGGATTGAGGTCAGATATTCCACCAGTTACCACCCCGAGACAGATGGGCAGACAGAGAGGGTTAACCAGGAATTAGAGCAGTACCTAAGGTTGTTCCTTTTGAAACAAGATGGGGATTGGTCAGATTATCTCTGGGCGGCAGAGTTTGCACACAACAATGCTAGAAATGTCTCCACAGGGTATTCTCCATTTTACCTAAACTATGGCAGACACCCAAATTCCACGGTAAGACAAACTGAAATTTCAGTCCCAGCAGTTAAGGATTTAGTAACGCACTTGAAACAAGTCCATCTAAATGCTTCACAAAACTTAGAGCAGGCTAAAAAGAAATATAAGATCTATGCAGATAAGAGAAGAAGAGAAGGTCCCAGTCTAGAAGAAGGAGATAGTGTGTGGTTAAGTACTAAGAACCTGAGGCTCAAAGGGAACAGAAAGTTTCAACCTAGGTTTATAGGGCCTTACTTAATTGAGAGGAAGGTAAATCAAGTTACCTATCGGTTAAAACTGCCTACCAAACTGAAGATCCATCCAGTCTTCCATGTTTCTTTATTAAAGAAGGCATCACCAGAGTTACGAAAAATGTCACCCCCAAGGCCTATTCAATTGGAATCTGGAGTAGAATTTGAAGTAAAAGAAATCTTTGACTCCAAAAAGGTTAAAGGAAAGTTGTATTATTTGGTGGACTGGAAAGGTTACGGTCCAGAAGAACGATCTTGGGAGAGCAAGTCAGATGTTCATGCCCTCAGTTTGGTGAAATCTTTCCATCAAAGATTTCCTATGAAACCAAGAGTGGAAGGACCTCCTTTGTTGGGGGGTACTGTCAGACCTCTGGGCCAACTAACACACGCAGTGTGTGCATTAAGAACCAAAAGAAACTGGATTGAGAGGAGAAATCACCCCAGGAGCAACCATTGGAAAACGCTATGTTGCGAGCGGAATTCCAAGATGGCCGCTGATTCAAGAGATGCCTTTGCGGTCTAGTTATTTTCCCCACAGGTGCCCGAATCTAAGGTGAAGCGCGCGCTCACTAACGAATGCGCACTTCACCAGAGATATTCCCAGAAGTGGTACCTTAGACTTTAGCGCTCCGAACAATTCTAGCCCCTTGACTGAAAACCACGCCCGGTTTTCACCCGTTTTCAACGTCAGTAAATTCCTCATCGGATTCCCGTTCCTTTCCTTGTTGTGTAGTTCCCAGCAACCAACATCCGAAGTAAGGGGGCGTGTGGAGGCGTTCCTTCACAAGACGCCCCTCCCTTCAGCAATTCCTGACAAGCTTCACGTCGGTAAATCTGTTAACCGCTGTTCTCAGTCACCTGAAATCCACAGAGAAGAGAAGATAAGTGGTTGCACGTTTTCTTACAGAAACAATTTGCGAACTTGGAAATAAGAAAAGTAAAGACTTACCTTGTTGAATTATCACCAAGACTGTAAATAAGAAAAGTAAAGACTACCTTGTTGAATTATCGCCAATGCTGTAAATAAGAAGTAAAGAGAAAGTTAAATATCAACTGTAGTGAGACTTGTACAAATAAGGATTAAATAGTTATAAGGTTTACTATAAGGATAATACAAGAAGAGAGTAAAAGACAGTATCTACAGGAAGATAGGTAAGACACTAGAATTACATTAGATAGTATAAGGAAGACTGGATAGAAAATAATAATAATATTTTTTGTTTGATAGATTAAAACTTCCAGAGTACTGTTACCACAATACAAGAAAAGAAAAGAAAGAGAAGAGAAGCTAGATATCTGGAAACATTGGGTATGTGGTTGCGTTGAGATTGATAATTAGAAATAGTTTAGAGTAGAGTAGGAAGTACATTAATATTTCTCTTTAGTGTTATCAGGACTTCTCGAACTCTGAGTCTGCGGGACGGACGAAAGACAAGAGAAGCTGAAAGAACAGTTCCAGAACCAGTCTCTTCTATTCTTTGTTATTTTATCCACTCCCCCTTCCCCCTTGGGGTCTTTTAGAGTCTAGATCATAATTGGACTCTGGAGCATCCTAGAGGGGGAGTTGGGAACTAGCATCTTCTGTTCCTGTGCAAGTCCGTGGTAAGAACTTACTCTTAGTCTTGACACCTTTAATCATGCCCTTCAAGGTTTTGTTGAACCTTTCAACTAAACCATTGCATTGTGGGTGATAGGGGGTGGTAAATTTATAATTTACTCCACACTCCTTCCACATAGCAGTCAAGTAACTAGACATGAAGTTTGCATCTCTGTCTGATACTACCTCCTTAGGAAAACCCACCCTGGAAAAGATTCCCAGGAGGGCCCTTGCCACCACAGGAGCTGTGGTGGTCCTGAGGGGAATTGCCTCTGGATACCTAGTGGCATGGTCCACCACCACTAGTATAAATCTGTGCCCAGATGCTGTTTGAGGATCTAGGGGACCAACAATGTCAATCCCTACCCTCTCAAAGGGAACCCCACCACAGGTAGTGGTATCAGGGGGCATTTGTAGTTCTACCTGCCTTACCACTGGCTTGACAGGTGACACAGGAGCGACAAAACTCCTTGGTTTCCTCAGACATATGAGGCCAATGAAAGTGAGGGACAATTCTGTCCCAAGTCTTATTTTGGCCTAGGTGACCTGCTAATGGGATATCATGTGCTAGGGTCAATAGGAAGCTCCTAAACTTCAGAGGTATAACCAACCTCCTGGTAGCTCCAGGCTTGGGGTCTCTACACTCTGAGTAAAGGAGTCCATCATCCCAGTAGATCCTATGGGTACCACTAGCACTCCCAGCAGCCTCAGCAGCAGCTTGCTGTCTGAGGGGTTCAAGAAAGGGGCAGCTCAGTTGCTCCTGGTTCAGATCTGCCCTGGAAGGGCCCCCTGTCCCCAAGAACTCAACCTGATCAGGCTCAAGCTCATCTGGGACAGTTCCTTCTTCAGGACTAAGATCAGCTCCCTCAAGAGACTGATCTGGATTCTGAGGCAGGGGGAAGACACTGCCTTAACCCTACTGCTCCTCCTCTTGGAAGGTGCCTGGTCCATTGTTCCAGGATCCAGGACCTGTTCAGTTTTAGACATTTTTGCCTGTGACCTGGTCATAGCAAACACATCTGCAGGGATGCCCAACATTTCTGCATGGGTCCTGAGCTCAACTTCAGCCCAAGCTGAAGTTTCCAAATCACTTCCAAGCAAGCATTCAACAGGGAAGTCTGCACTTACCACAACCTTCTTAGGGCCAGTTACCCCTCCCCAGGAGAAATTAACAACTGCCAGGAAATGGTCTGTCCTGACATTGCTAGCGTTGGTCACTTGGTACATTTCACCAAGTATGATCTGCTCAGGGGCTACAAGATCTTTTGTCACCATTGTGACACTTGCTCCTGTGTCCCTGAATGCCAAAGCCTCTTTTCCATTAATTATAGGCTGTTGTCTGTATTTGCCCAGATTACTGGGGCTTACAAATAGGGAGGCCATATCCATGCCTCCATCACAGATCAACATAGCATGAGTTGGAACTTTGACTAGGCCAGAGTCCATCTCAGATCCCAGGGTTAACCCTACTACACCCTTATTTGGAACACCACCACTTGGAGCTGAACTAGGGGGAACAGTTGCCTTAGGGGCAATGGTGGCTGGAGTTGAGTCTTTGGTCTTGGTACAATCACTAGTCCAATGGGTTTTCTGTTTACAGATTTTACACCATGGTTTCTTTTGGCCTTTTCCTTTGTTAGATTGGGACTCCCCATCACATGCAGATTTTTGGGGCTCTTGAGAAGACTTCTGGTCTTTACTCTTCTCCCCACCCTTATCAGAGTTTTTTGGAATCTTGCTTCTTGGAGTCACCACCTTGGTTCTGAACCTTCTGCCTCACCCTGGTTCTGACTAACCCTGGGCGGTGAACTACGCTACGCTCGCGGAATTTGCGAAGTTACGGTAACTTCGCTATTCGCGTAGAACGCGAAGTTACCGTGCACTACGCAATTTGCGGCGTAGCGTAGCTGTTTTTCTTCTTCGCGCGCTCAATATACGTTCTCGCGCGCGCGGTAACGACCTACCGTGATTCTGCGTTCGCCGACGCGACTTCCTATCCGTTCGCGGGCGCCACGAGATTTGGAATCCGGCCGCACGATCCCGCGAGAGTGTGCGAACGCGAACACGTCATTCGGACTCGCGATCTGACTTCCGGCGGCAGTGTTGGTAAGATCGCGATCCCGAACACGAAGAAACTACAATCTGGCGAAGAATATATCTCGAGCATCATAAAACCTTCTCGAAAATGATGAATTCGTTAATTTTGCACAAAAAACTCCTCAGGTTGTCATTTAGAGATGTAGTTTGGTGAGCAAGGAGTCCTTTTTCTTTTTTTCCAAGAGGAAGGAAGTGCCCCTGACTCTCAAACTTCCTGTTCCTGTCCAGCAGGCTCCTCCCAGTGTTTTGTCCATGTGCTGTTCACTTTCATTTGGATTTGGAGCTGGAAGGATCACTTTTTGTGTCTTTCTGCTGCATCATATCATTGGATTGGATTTGAGGACTCTTGAATTTGAGATTTTACAAGTAAGTTGGAGAATTGGTGTACTTGTTTGTTTGATTGGGGCTTGTTTGTACCTACATTTTTTGGGGGATTTCCATAGTTTTTAAAATGTATTGTTGTGGCCTGTAGTTTCGGCAGGGGCCTAGTTGTTTTTCTTTGATTGGAATTTCAGCCAGTAGGCCCGGACTAGAGCCAGAGGTACCCATGGGTGCATGTTTCTGTGGTGTCTGTTGAATTTAAAGTTTAAACATCATGTAGGCCGGGCATCCATGGATGGCATTGGTTTGAATTGGTAAAAGTGGTTTTTGGGGTGTATTTCATTTTTTGGGTGTTTGTTAAATAAATAGGCCTTTTCAGCCAGTAAGTAACCCTGGGCGTTCAGCTCGCGGACTTTGGGCAAGTCCGCACTGCGCGACAACGCGGACTTACACTTTTTATCTTCTTCGCGCGCTCAATGTACGTTTTCGCTCGCGCGATAACGACTTTTTGTGACGATCGCGATGCCGAACACGCAGAATTTACAATCTGGCGAAGAATATCTCTCGAGCATCATAAAACCTTCTCGAAAATGTTGATTTAGTTCATTTTGCACAAAAAACTCCTCAGGTTGTCATTTAGATGTAGTTTGGTGAGCAAGGAGTCACTTTCTTTTTGTTTTACAATTTTTTTCAAGAGGTAGCAAGTTGCCCAGAGTCTCCAACTGCCTGGTCCTGTCCTTTGTCTTCACTTTTTGTTATTTTGGGTGGCCTGGCCATGTGGGTGGCGGCCATTTTGTAAAGCCAGGCATTGTGCTTTTGCCATAGGCCTGCATTGTCTATCTTGTGTTCCTTTTCTTGTTGTTCTGGGTGGCCTGGCCATGTGTTGGCGGCCATTTTGTGTGAACAGCCACTGTGCTTTTGCCATAGGCCTCCAAGCTTGCGGCCTAGTGTGCCAGTAGGCCCGGAGGTAGTCATCCTCATGGGTGCATAAAAACTGTTTCTGTGTTGTCTGTTGAATTGTAACATAATTTAGGCCATGGATGGCATTGAATTGATTTGCAAAATGTGTGTTTTGGGGTGCTATTTTATTTTTTTGGGTGTTTGTTAAATAAATAGGCCTTTTCAGCCAGTAGGTAACCCTGGGCGTTCAGCTCGCAGACTTTGGGCAAGTCCGCACTGCGCGACAACGCGGACGTACACTTTTTATCTTCTTCGCGCGCTCAATGTACGTTTTCGCGCGCGATAACGACTTTTTGTGACGATCGCGATGCCGAACACGCAGAATTTACAATCTGGCGAAGAATATCTCTCGAGCATCATAAAACCTTCTCGAAAATGTTGATTTAGTTCATTTTGCACAAAAACTCCTCAGGTTGTCATTTAGATGTAGTTTGGTGAGCAAGGAGTCACTTTTTTTTGGTTTTACAATTTTTTTCAAGAGGAAGGAAGTTGCCCAGAGTCTCCAACTGCCTGGTCCTGTCCTTTGTCTTCACTTTTTTGTTATTTTGGGTGGCCTGGCCATGTGGGTGGCGGCCATTTTGTAAAGCCAGCCACTGTGCTTTTGCCATAGGCCTCCAAGCTTGCGGCCCAGTATGCCAGTAGGCCCAGAGGTAGTCACCATGGGTGCATAAAACTGTTTCTGTGTAGTCTGAGGAATTTTGACATCATTTAGGCCATGGATGGCATTGAATTGATTCAATTGAATTGCGAAATGTGTTTTTTTTTGGAGGGTCTGACTATTTCACTTTTTGGGTGTGTTAAATAAATGCCTTTTTTGCGTGTGTACTGTGTAATTATAATTGTGTTGTTGTAGTGGTTGTCTAACTTTCAAAAGTGTTTTTAGCCATGTGGATTTTAGTTTTTGCATTAAAGCTGTGTGTGTTTTATAAGGCATCCTTTGTCTGCCCATATATAGGCCTGCTTGAGTTCATTGTTTGCCGTGCCTTGTGCCTGTGAGTCACCATATTTCTGGGGGCCATTTTGTTGTGGTAGTTATTAGTGTGCTGTTTTTGCCACATAGGCCTGCGTGTCTTTCCATTGTTCCTCTTGTCTTACTGCTTCCAAATCCATCCCCACTGCCAGCTGCAGCTCCCTGATGCTGCTATATAATACATCCCACGTGATGCACAAATTTAGGCCAAACATGCTCCACTACATTTTAGTTTTTGTTCTTTACTATTCTTATTCTTCCAGAGTGTACACTAGCACTACACAGTAGCCAGGAAAGCCCTGGCCTTGTTGTCAACGTCTCATAAATGGCTAGACTGTGTGTTGTTGTTCACAGAGTTTCAGAAATTTAATAATTGAGGCCACCACACACTAAGTTCTATATTCTATTTGTTTGATTTGTGCTATGTTTGACTGATGTTCTGGCTTTTTTGCTTTTAGGTGCACAAAGACTGAGGAGGAGGTGTGTCTCTCATCATTGCCCGTTGCACTTCCAGACAGACATCCTGCTGCTGTACACACAACACAACGTGACGTGTGACCTGACCAGACATCTCTGCAACTGAGTGCTGCTGACATCTGAAGAAGATGGGCCCAAAGAAAGCAGGTACCAGGTCCTCCAGTACCAAGAAAGTTGCTATTGAGAAGAAGAAGGAACAGAAGAAGGAAGTGACACTGAAGTCTGGTGTGCCGGCCAATACCTTTTTGGGGAAAAAAATTGCGCCTGCAGCAGCGGTGTCCGGGGGCAAGCTGGGGGCAGCACCTCCGCATCAGTGGACCCAACCCACCAACCCAGGCCCAAGCACATGAGTGTGGAAGAGGTAGCCAGCCTAATGGTGGAAAGCAGTGATGCTGAGCCTGAGATAAACTTATCGCTATCTCAAAGTAGTACCCAATAAACGCAGGAGGAAACACAGCAGATAAGTGGTCAACAACAACAGCCGCAACCACCGCCCGCAATAGTAGTTGTTGTTCCTCCTGAAGTATGGGCAGTTCGGGAAATTGAGCCTCATGCAGAGGTAGAAGAAGAAGCCACTCATTCAGAAGATCCATTGTCTTCCAAATCCCCAGCAAGGAAAAGGAGGGGTAGTCCATCAAGTTCTTCGCCAAGCCCCCCTTCTGATGATCTAGATGCCACTTGGAAGCCACAAACTGAGTCTGAGAGGGAGCCACGTTCCAAGACCAAGCTAGGGAAAAGGAAGGTTCCGGAAAGCCTTACACTTATGGAAGTCGATGTAGAACAGCAAGATGATGACGATGAGCCAGTCATCACGAACATCACTCCCGGCCCCGAGGAGATGGAGACCAACATTCTTACCCTATCCAAAATCGCTGCGAGGGATGTAGCACGCATACCTCCACAGGTAACACCAACACGACCTACAGCTTCCATATTTGCATTAGCAAAGGCCCGGCAGCGACCTACATCCAGCACAACCACCACCTCAGTAGGAGTAGGTAGTGGTACAGCAGCACAGAGTCAAATTCAACACACACCCTACAGATCATCCGGCATTGGAAGTGGCACCTCCAGCAGGAGGCCAAAGTTAAGCTCCCCAGTTTGGGACTTCTTTACGGTTAGCGAAAAGGAGGAGAACATTGCTATATGCTCCATTTGTAATACCTCTGTTAGTCGTGGTAAGCTTGGTACAAACTATGGTACTGGAGGCCAAATGACCCATCTGAAAAAACACCACTTGATCAGCTGGGAGGACCACCTTCGCGGCAGAAAAAAACTGCAACCATTGGTGTTGGTGGGGATAAAGGAGTAGAAGAAGAAGATCCGATCACGGTGGAAGAGGAAGGACAGGGAGACATTCTCTCTGGTAGTGGTACACAAGGTGTCCCTGACCCCAGCAGTGCAGTCTTAACGTCGCACACATCTTCAGCAACATCTCAGTGGCACAAGAGTAAGAGTCAGCCGGAGACACCAAGAAGTACCAGGTCCGCACTACCAAAAAGTGCGTTGTGGAGCCTAAGAGAAAGGAAAACCATGCAGCCTACCATTATCAGCATGTTTGGGGGTGAGGGGCAGTACGAACGCAACCACCCAATAGCACGTTTGTACAATGCGAAGCTGGCTAAAATGTTAGCACTGGACCTTCTCCCTTTTTCTTTTGTTGAAGGGGTGGGTTTTCTGGAATTTGTGTCAACCATCTGCCCAAAATGGCATGTTCCCAGCCGCTACTATTTTGCCAGAGTTGCAGTTCCAGCACTACATCACGACGTGCTGGAATTGCTAGGAAAGGCCTTGAAGCAGAGTGCTGTTCACAGTATCCACCTGACTACAGACATGTGGACCAGTTGCCAAGCCACAGATTACATGTGCATCATTGCACACTGGATCTGTTTTGTGGGGTTAGAGAACAGATATCTGCTGGTGTTGATACTGCAGAGATTTTTCATGCCACTCGCAAATATGCAACTGTAGCCATGTTTGCCATGGAGAAATCTCATACTGCTGCAAACATTTTGGAAGAGTTTAACACCAAGGTCTTTGAGTGGCTGCGCCCAAGAGGGCTTACAATTGGTTTTGTTGCCACGGACAACGGCAGTAATGTAGTTTTGGCCATGCGCAATGGTGGCTATTTCAGGGTCCCGTGTTTGGCACACTGCATTAACATTGTTGTTCAAGACTTTTTGAAAAATGAATCCAAAGTCAGCAACTTACTGGTCACCTGCAGAAGAATATGCACACATTTCAACCATTCTTTTAAAGCCCGGAAGCAGCTGAGGGTCATTCAACGTGAGCATAAAATGCCAGTCAAAGCGCTCATCCAGGAGGTGCCAACACGTTGGAACTCAACTTATTACATGCTTGATCGTCTGTTTGAACTGTACATACCACTCAATACTTATGTCATGCAAAGATTAGGGGAACCTGCTGTGAGAGGCATGACCGTTGAGATGGCTCAATGGGACCTCATTAAATGCCTGACTGAGATGCTTCTTCCTTTTGAGATCTTCACACGTGAAGTCAGCAGGGAGGACTGTACTATGGGCCAAGCTATCCCATTGTTGCACATGCTAGAGCAACAGCTGAAGGATGTGTCTGAAACGTACGCAGGTGTGGATGACAAACAAGACGCATATCATTTGGCGGAGACCTTAGCCGCTCGCTTATCGGAAAATACAAGGATTAAAAATAAAATGTTGTCACAACCACATTACATTAGTGCCACAATTTTGGATCCACGGTACAAAGTATTTCTGAACAGCAAGGCAGTAATTCCTTTTTCGGAAGTGGATGTTGCCAACTACAAAACTTTGATAACTAAGGAAGCCACTATTTTCGAAAGCGAACGGCTGTTAATTACAGGCCCCCCAACCCAGGCCATAACCAGTACTACAGGGCATCCAGAGTCAAGTTCTACTTCGGAGCCTGAGGGCAGTGCATTTGCCTCCCAGCAGTCACCTACACCAACAATAACATTAAGAACAGGATCATCCACAGCACAATGTGCAACTGATTGGTTTCTACAGCAGGGGTATGGTAAGTCCAGTGCTGATGCAAAGGCAAAACAGGCCGAGCACATCGGAGCACCCCTGAACATTGAGCGGATGGTCCAGGCCTATCTGGATGACCCAACAGAGGTCTTCATGGATCGAAACCCATTGGTGTATTGGTATGGGAAAAGAAGCCAATGGACAGTGCTCAGCAGGCTGGCGATAAAGTATCTGGCTTCCCCTGTCACAAGTGTCTCTTCTGAGCGTGTTTTCAGTGCTGCTGGTGCCATTGTAACTTCGAAAAGGACCAGTCTCTCGGCCCAAAGCGTGGAGAGGTTAACCATGATCAAAATGAATCAGCACTTTATACCACCGGATTACAAAATACGTGAATCACAGCAGGAAGAGGAGAGCGACTTGGATGACGTAAATAGTGCGTTACAGGACCTACTTCTGTCCGAACCACCAGAGTTTGAGGACGAGCTCCTCTTCCCTGACAACTAGGCTTTCAAATTGTTACTTTCTTCCTTCCTTTATGTGTCTGTGTATCTGTCTTTCTGGTTCAAATCACAACAAATCCATCACCACCGTCTTCTCTTTTATTTCCCTATTGGAGTTGGATGTCTGTGCATTTAACTGTCCACTCTTCAAAGTCCTGCTTCATCTTCCTGTCTCGCACAAGTACATTTCCATCAAGCCAGACATTAGTACAAGAAATGTTGCCTTTACCAGTCCCACCTCCATAAGAAGTGAAACGTGACTATAGCTATCCTCCGTTTTGTTTTCGATCCGAAACTCATCAGTGTCCGAAGGCTACAGCCTCAGCAGGCATCCAAAGGTCCTCACTGTCAGGACAGAAGGTACTTGGCAGAGAAAGACAAGAGACTCTTCTAAGAAACTTGCTGACATTTGTGCAAACTCAAATGACCATCAATGAGCGCTACCCAGGCCGCGGCCCATCATCACAGTGCTGACCATGGGAAGCAACTTAAACTGTGACAAAGTGCCACAGAAGAATAAGACGAAAACCGAAACAGCGACTAACACTCAAAATGAATGTGGACTGGAGTAATGATGAGGCCACTGCCCCGTAAAAAAAAATAACAACTGTCAGAACTAGGCATCTGATGATCTGACAGCCAAAGAGAAGAGCAAGACAGGTAATGATGGAATACATTGGATGCTGGCAGACTCTGAGCTATTGCTGTTGTTTGTTGTTGATGTTGTGCATGAAGTCGAACTCTACTCTACTAGTTAATCTACAAAGTGACTCAAGTCAGTGACAGTCAATGTTTCCCTTCTTGTTGTTTAATAACCAAAGTGTACTCCTACTACTGCAGGTGCAGGCCAATATCTGTTGCAATTTTTTAATATGGAATATGGACTTAATCGGAGTCACTACAGACTGAGTTGTAGTTGGACAACACGTACCACACCATGATGATGACCATACTATCTTTGCACGCAGTCATTCAGTTGGATCGGAGATGATTCAAGGAATAACTGCATTTCATGAAGTGGCATAAGGTAAACATAAACACAACAATTCAACAAGAAAGTAAACACAGCAGACCTACATGTCCATGTAGTGGTGTGTAGTCGAGTGTAGTGATGACTCACAGCGGCGCATTGATTTTGTCACTTAATTAGGAAAATGCTAAGTTGCTGTGTATGCCTTTTGTCTGGCTATGTCAAAAATTAAGGTAAATGGAGGTTGGGTCACGGGCTGGTGCTGTGGTGGGCCTGTTCTGTCCTGTTGTTGTTCTAGCTTAATGCTGTAAACAGAATCTACACGATATATCCAAGCCGCCTCACTCTGAAAGTGTTCTCTCTTCTCTTCTTGGACTCCACCGTAATTGATGTTTTTTTATTCATTGATTTTTCAATACCCCTTTTGTTTTTCCATCTAGACGTTACAGGCCGGCCTTTACCCTGTGCTTGCTATACTGGGAGACACAACTCACATTTACCTTACCAATCGGCATCAGGAAGGCCACCAAGATTGATGTGCGGAGCGTCCATGGAAGATAGGACCAAGAGGAAGGACGAGATTCAACTCCACAATTTGAGCATGATAATACAGTAACTTTAGTATCATTCATCATTCATCTTTTAATTAATTTGAATCCTTTTTTCTCTTCAATCATTAGGACTGTGTGTTGTGTGTTGTTTGTTTGCTAATTGATCCCTACAACTGTGTTTTAATTGTCTTTGCTATCTTTACAAGTAAGCCCAGTACAACATGGAATTTGGGTCTCTGAGGGCATATTACAGGCAAGGCAAATTGCATAGAATATACTGCTGCCCTGTACTGTCTAATTGTCTAGTAGGAGTTATTAAGTACTACTCATTAACCATCAAGTTATCTTCATCATCATGCATGCATTTCCCTTTTCTCCCTTTATAGATTTTTTGTATAAGATCATGGTCGTCTGCCAAGATTGCGCTTTGCTTTTGTTGTCCATGCGTACTGTTTTTAATTCTCAAACCTTTCCCCAAACCCCCTTCCCATCCATTCATCAAACCCTAACCCTCTTCCCCGGGCTGTGATTTATATTGAGGTGTGATGTGACTACATAAAATGTACACCAATTGATCACACGCTTGCTGGGGCAGATGTGGTGAAAGCAACACTAATTCAATTGCAAGGCAGGGCGAGGAGCTTCTCCTGCTTGCCCACCCATACTCAGTCTATGTGCAAGCCGTCACCGGCTAATAGTAGTACATCATAATTAATTGCCGTCATTGATTGGATTAATCATCAAACTCCTACCACACAGCAGTAAAGGTTACGAATTACGATTGTGTTAAGTTAAGTGACTCACTCGACACAACTACAGTTTGTAACTTCTTGTACTAGGCTGTCCCCGCCACCATTATGTTTAATTTGACTTTAGCAGTTGCAACTGCAATATTGTTTGTTTGGCAGTCTTCTTCTGTACTGTATTTTACTTCGTTCTACTACTCCTCCCACAGTCGCTCTCAGGAAAGTGACTGTCTCTTTTTTAATTTTTTAGCAAATGCTACTGCCAGTGTCTACTCTACTACTACCACCACAACCATGGCATCTTCTACATTCTCTCTGGAAACCATGCAGCCATCGCTGTGCCGAACGTAATCATCAATCACAGGTAAGATAAGTTTGGTGGGAGGTATAAATGGACTAGGAGGAGAGACTGACAGTACTAGTAGGACAAATAACTCAGTGAGGGGTACCGCACCTATCTGTTTGTGTTACATCATCGTCGGCAGATTATTTAAATCAAACACTGGCTGCGGCCCTGCAGCAGCAAGGAAACCAATGTGACGTTAATTCGTAAAACAGTAACCCCCCACAAAACATTAACATTGTATGTTCAAGTATAAATATAATTTATTACCCTAACAAAAATAAACTATCCCACACCTGACCCACCCTTCTCCCTAACCCCAACAAATGTCCAAAACGAAAAAGTCCAAAGAATGTCCCGAAACCCCAACGCCCAATTCCCACCCACCAAAACAAGGAATAAAAAGGGGCAAATCAACAGGGTCCTCGATGTTAAATTCGGGCGGGCTTTGAGGTGTTTGTCCACCATGATTTTGACCCGCTCCTCCATTTGCTCCTCTAGACGTGCCATCCGGAGGAGAATCTTCCTGCGAAATGCCCTGCAGTGGCATCCAGGATGGGGGACAGCAGTGCTGGCTGCTAGCGAACTGCGGCGGCGGCGGGCGGCTACCAGACCGCGGCGCCGTGCACGCTGGAGTTGTGGCCTGGCTGGGGCCCGGGGCATCGGACGAGGCTGCAGCTGCTGCTTCCGCCTCCTCCTCCTCCGCCTGAGCCACCAGCCGCCGGTACTCCTGGCATATGGCCTCCAGTTTCCGGCGCCGGGCCCTGGCTGCCAACTCCTTCCGCGATGGTTTGTCTTGGGAAGGAGTACCATCTATATCAAGAAAGAAAAAAATATTGTTGTAACCAGTACTCTTAGCTAAACAGTAACACAAAATTAATTCAACACATAATGGCACAGTAGCACTAGCAAGAAGCACAGTACTTAACATTTGTGGTAATAATCTATCTATCCTCCCACTTCCTCGGCCTCTAACATTTGTGGGAGTTTCAGGCATTATACTAGCACTATGGACTCCAACCAGTACACAGTACACCAGTGTTCTTCTTTTCTCTAGTTTAGCGAAATGACATAACCTGGTTGTAGCCGGCATTGCCAGCTCGGTCATCTATGCTTGCACCCAAGACAAACATACGAGTCATGACGCAGACTCACGTTAGTTGGATTTACTACTGTTTACAGGTGGGGAAGCTCGTATTTTTCTATTACGGGTGGCACTGGCCATACTCTCTCTGTTACATGGAGGGCAATTGCTCAATTTCACAGTGCCTTGGCTACTACAAAAAGGCAGATTATATATCTGATCCAATGATCGTTGCTTTTATATGGGACAACGACATAAGGTCAGTAGCGGTCGGTGGTGGGACTCGGGGAGTTCGGCCGGGCGGTGACGTGGGTAGGGGCAGGATGGGGGTAGTAAACTATGGATTACGGCCAATTACAGGTAAGTAAACATATAAATAAATGAAACTAATTTTGTTGCGCACACTGCATCGCATTTGGCGGTGCAGTGCGCACAATTAAATTCGCTTTATTTATTTGTATGTTTACAGTAAAGTTACCTGTATTTGCCCGCGTAATACATTGTTTACTACTACCCCCCACCCTGCCCCTCCCCACATCGGCTTTGCTACTCTGGCGCGGTTTCTTTTACATTCCCTAAAACTGTGCATCCCGTGACAGTCTCCACCTATGCTGTGTATGATGAATACATACAGGCATCCATCCATTCTAAGTAAATGTCAATCATTCTTCTTAATCTCTCCACAAACCTTACTTTGTTTCACCAACAACAACGCATGCGTCCACTCACTCCGTTGCTTGCCTTGGCTTTGAGTTTCACCCAAACACCGCTGATGATTATTGCTATCCACAGTATCCACCCATACTGTGTCGCCCACCCAGGCAGGCATCCATTCTTCTTTCACCTTCCACCCATCCTTCAACAACACATGCATCTGATTCCTATCAGCCACCTATCCATGCTTCCAACGTATCCTTCTCTGCCAGTCATCATATTAAATCTCGCCCGCCCTTCCTCCTTCAACCCTTCTTTCCCTTTTTGTTCAACACATCCATCAAGGTCATCTGATCTGACTTTTAGTCTCCTCCATAAAACTTTCACAGCTGAGTTGGAGTCAGATATAAGAGGCCATTGGTTAATCAAGTCACGCTGGTAATGCTATTGCTACTGCATTGCTCATGCTAAGTAAAGGGTGTCTTCTTTAACCGTTGTATAATGTTCACTACAACTTCATACCTAATAAGTCTCAACAACAGTACAGTGAGTGAAGTCCACACACCCTTCCAGCTAGTGCAATGTCAATAAGTCATGAATATAACTTACCACCGCCCGCCACCGCTGCTAGCTCCCCCCCTGTAGCTCCTGCAGGTGCCGCATCTTCTCCTGCTCCTTCCGGAAGGCTCGAATCGCCGGTGGCCCCGCCGCCACTGGTGGTTGCTAGTCCGCCTAGATAAAAACATGACACATTTTTAGATGCCTGTACACCTCCCCCTATTTATTCTTTTTCATTAGCAAGATTGAAAAAAAAGTTAATACATACATATTCTTGTAAATCACATTCAATAGTCCAAATCGGGTCCTAGAGTACAGTCAGTAGACACTAGTAGTGTTATGGTCCCTAGGGTCATTATTATACTATACTCTACTCTTTGCAAAGTTAGCCTGAGCCATGCAACCATTTTCCGCTTCATGTCTTTTGCGCATGTTACCTCGCAGCTTGTTGCGCAGTAACAGTAAGACGCCTTTTTGAGCCCACATGAGCACATACAGCTACTGTCTGAGCGTTGCGTACAAGAGGTCGAAAAACAAGCCACTTTGTTATGGAGTTCGGTTAGTCCGTATTGCTTAGCCATAGGTAACATGTTACACTTTTTGGGCAGGACTGAGAAATGCTTGCATTATACTATATAACACGCACCATTTTTCTCAGGCAGAGGATTCCCTTCTACGAACCAGAGATTTGCAGAGCTTATGAATGATGCATGTAACCAGTAATTCTACGTTCTACGGTGAGGAGTCGCCCAGAATTTGCACAGATCTTTTGTCTTATATATCATCAATGATCATGCACTTGTTGCAACACTGTTTATTGTTTTAATCTTATGCATTTTGCTGTTGGAGCTGGCTGGAGTACACTGAATTTTATAGAACAACATACATACAGAGCTTGTTAGTTGAAAATAAACCTTTTGAACTTACACATAGACTCGGTGGTATTTTGTGTGGTGGTGGTGGTGGACTTACACGAGTGAGTGAGCGAAAGGGTGTTATGTTCTGGGTTGTGTAATCATAATCATTGGGTATCTTCGGGTGGGGGTTCGGGGTCCTAATGAGACACTATAGCTAGTCGTTCAGGGGATTGTGGGTTCACTTCTGACTGAGGTGTGAGGAACGTCCAAGTTCCAAACTCGCATCACCAACATCCTATTTCATTGTGCATAGTTCTGCATGGGGCTGTGCAGAATCCAAGTAGTATGTACTATATCCTATCAAAAATAGTCAAATATCTGGTTGGGCATTTTGTTTGTGGTAATTGTCAAAGCCTCAAGATTAAGAAGCCTAGAAGAGGACAACCGAAAGGACTGGACTCAGTGGCTCGAGCTATTAGTATTGGTCAATCTGAGTTTTATTCAAAACCGTACAATAAAGAGTGGCAATGCAAACTGGGCAAGCTTAGCGACAGACTAATATTAGTAGTACAGAGTACAGACATTCATAGCAGAGGCAGTTAGAACTTAGAGGCAGGGATAACCAGAATTTAGAAACAGATAGTCAAGTCAAGATCAAAGAATCTTTTGTAAAAAATAGAATTAGGGAGTGGAGCCAGAATTAATAGTTCTGAAAAAATAAGGTGCAGTAAAAGTTAGGGCAATATAATTGTTAATATTAACCACTGGAGGACTTACTGGGACCAGCAGCAGGGCCCTCGGTAGAGGAGCGGTCCTCTGGTGGTTGTCCCGCCGAATCGGACCCCGTCTTCTTGCCCCTGGGTGCTGCACATCAGTGATCATGTAAGATATAATAAAGAAAAAGAAAGACACAAACATTAATGATTGCTGTGAAACAAATAAATTATCTAAAAAAACGCTCAAAAAACGTTTTAGGAAACAAAAATTGCAATAAAATTGACCTATCTAATCCGATCGACTACTGCCTTGCGGGATTCACGGACAGTCTACTTATTTGGGAACACTAATTCAGTGTTCCATTCTGATTGATTCAAATAAAATCCAGAACACTAACTAAGCCTAAGTACCACCTGACCTAGCCCACCTATTCCAGGCGGGCCAATTGTTCATTAAGCCTGCATTTCCATTTTTTATTGACATCAAAAATGCATAGATGAGAAGGAGGACACATGCATAAAGTGCATAATGCATACACCAAATTGTTGGTTGGTTGCGTCTGATGTTCTGCAGCTGACTGACACTGCTAAGCTAAACTTACCAGTACCACTCACTAAACAAACTACAAAAGGGTCTAAGGACTGGGGTAAGCAGCACTCAGTGACAGAGGATGCGTCACGCAGACCGCTCAAAAATTATCAACTAATAGTAACTAAACCTAGTATCAAATGCATCCACCACTATTTGACAGGAGGACAAAGGAAGGACTACAGTCTCTCTAGCAATAGCATTACCTAACTGAAGTTCTCTAAAGTAAACTCTTACATAATGACAAGCGAGCGCAAAGTTGCAAAAAAGTAAGAGTACCGCCCAGCACCTGTGTCCTACAATCACAGAAGATTTTGAAACGTAATTTACCTGCAATGTAAGCAGCAGTATTCTTGTTATTTGTAACAAATGTATACACAAATCACAATACTTATACTACTATATATATATTGGCAACTCACCAAGCCCCACGACCTCGACACCTAGCAGGTCCAACAGGTCCTGCTCCCGGTCAAGGATGTCTGACCACCGGTGGGCCAGCTGGTTATGGGTGCGCCGGACCTCGGAGCAGCGAAACACTGCCCGACGCACCTTCGCCCACCGGCGGTGACGCTCCTGGGTCGGGTACCCGGAGCCTGGCCTGCCGCCTGCTGCCAAGGTCAAGGGGAGGTGGCGCTGAATAAAAAAACAAGGGCGGCCACCTCCGCCTCATTAAACAGCTGGCGGGCTTGCACCCCTGCAGGGCGCAGTCTGCCGCAAGGCAGGCGGCGATTGGGCGCACGCGCCTTGCCCTTTGAGCCGCTGCTGCTACCCTTCGCCATGGTTCTGGGGTGGGAGGAGGTGAAAAAGAAAAGTTAGAAGGGAAAAATAAAGTTAGGGGAAGAAGTAGGAGCTTAAAGAAGAAAGTTATATAAAACAGTCGAAAAGTAAAAAAACACAGTAAAAAGTAGAAAAAAATGCAAAATATAGACTTAAGCAGAGAGTGAGATAGATAAGAAATAAAGAAAAATTGAAAAACAGTGTAAAAAACTAAGGATTGCAAAGATTGAGGGAGGATAGAAAAGCAGGCCCAGAACCATAGCATAGAGTGGTAAAACAAGATGGCCGCGCCCATCGCGACCGCGTGGGTAAGTTCGCGCGATATTTGTCCCCGAGCACGCAAAAACGTCGCGAACACGTACAACGCGTTCCCGAACAAGGAATGCGCATCGCGAGCACGCTATACGCGACCAGGAACAGGAAATAAGGGATCGCGAACGGGCGGGACAAGTGAAAAACAAAATGGCCGCGCCCATAGGCGACCGCATGGGTAAGTTCGCGCCCCCGAGCACGCAAACAGCATCCCGAACAACCACAATGCGTTCCCGAGAAAGAAAAACGCATCGCGAACGGGCGCGGCAAGCAGCTACGCACGCTCGCGAAGCTACGCGTAGCTCGCGTAGCGCTCCGACGTCTTCGCGTAGCTTCGCGTAGCGCGACTACGCGAACTACGCCCAGGCTTAGTTCTGACCCACTTGTCTGCCTTCTGACCTAATTCTTGGGGAGAGGTCAGATCAGAGTCCACCAGGTACTGATGCAACAGTTGATTTTGACAGTTGTTAAGGATCTGCTCTCTCATGATTAAATTATACAATCCTTAGAAATCACACACCTTACTGCCAAGTAACCAGCCTTCCAGAGCCTTAGTAGCACAATCAACAAAGTCAACCCAGTCCTGAGTATGTGCCTTTTGGGTATCTCTGAACTTTAACCTGTATTGTTCAGTGGTTAGGCCAAACCCTTCAATCAGAGCACTCTTCAGGACTTTGTAGTTATAAGCATCCTATTCTCTTACAGTGAGGAGCTTGTCTCTACCTTTGTCTGCAAAGGAGAGCCACAAAATTGCTGCCCACTGCTCCTGAGCAACCCTCTGTACTTTACAGGCCCTCTCCAGTGCAGTTATCCATTTGTGGATGTCATCCCCAATCTGCTAGGGAGGGACAATCTTGTTCAGGTTCCTATGGTCATGAGTATGATCTCTACCTCTAGGGACACTGTGGCTGCCACCATGGGACTCTAGTCCCAACTTCTGAGAAGCTCTCTGAAGCTCCAGGGATTCCCTGTCTAAGGCCAATTGCTCTCTCTTGATTCTGAGCTTAGCTCTCTCAAAATCAAGCTGTTGGCATTTCTTCTCATAAGAGGATGCCCTTTTATGAGAAGCAGAGGACCCTATAGAAGTACCAGAATGATTAGATTCCTGAGAAGGAGATCTTGATCTTCTTGGTAGACTATTAACCCTTCCAGGTGGGGTAAAGAGAACCCCACTGGGGTCTCCTTCCTCACCTTCAGGAAGAATTGGATTTTCCAGGTTGGAATCATTTTGATCCCTCTGGCCAGCATCAGAGTCTGGGTCATAGTAGTGTTCACTACCTGGCCCTTCCTCTTCTGCTGCCCCACCCCCTCTGCCAGCCTCATCAGACCCTGGGGTCTTATTGAGGTCATCTGCAAGCAACAACTTTATGAGATGTTGGGTGGTTGGGCTTTTCCCTGTCTTCAATTTCCTAGAGGCACACATAGTCCTCAATTCTTGGTATGAGACATGGTCATACTTAGTTGGGAGAGACCCACTGGTTTCTGCCCTTGAAGACATGACTAGTGTGGTGTGGTGGATGCACCTACCTACTCTAGTGGGGCCTACTAAACTCTCTTGAGTTGTAGAAAGGGTGTGCTAAGCCCTTGACACACAACTCTAAGTTTAGTAGAACGTACTGTATTCTAAACTTGATTTATATGTACCTATGTACCTATAGTGGTTTTCAGTTAGTCACTCAAAGAGATAATCTGGTAAAGCAATAGCAAGCTTGAATCCGACCGCTGCACACTAATGTGAGAAGTTGGCCTGGCATATGCTGTCCACTAGTTATAGTGGGCACCTTGCACCAGTCCAAACGACCCTTATTGATGATAGGTTTAAAGACAACCTTTATTGAAAGCTATCCTAGTGGTAGCTATGGAGAGCAGCCTTCAGGCTAAGTCTTGAAGGAGTGTAAAGCAGCTTGGTTTACCAGATTATAACCTCTTGAATGACCAAATGAAAGGAGATCCACACCAGGTATATATATAAAATATATGTATTTATTTCTAAACACTCACTACTAATCTCTTTATGAGATTAGAGTCCAAGATACACAATCTCACAGTATTAAAACGACAGTAAATAGCACAATATACAATGGGCCCCAGGGGGGGACCAAACCATATATTAAGAAAGTGGTATAAGACAACGACTTGACTAGACACAGTGCCTAGAGCACGTAGAATCGCTGGTACCCCAAGATACCACCCAAGGTAGTGACACAGGAGACCCACGGGGGACGTGTGCAGTGTGAGAACACAGCCGCGAGCGCCGTAGGATTCTATGAGGAAAGTCACGGTTGGAATTTTAAAGATAAAGGACACTTAGGAGAGGACTTTCAGCAAACCCCTTTAGACTTAAGGGGTTCTAGGGCCAACACCCACGTGAGCACCGGAGTACTCGAGTTACCTCACCCAGGGAAGCCGGATGCATAGGTGTGAAAGGGTGTCGGGAATCGTCGTTGATTTCAATGGCGATCTGCTGCAAAGTGCTGCTGCCATGAAGAAGAAAAGTGTCCGGGGTGATCCAAGCCTGGATCAAAGATGTGAAGAACCTGAAAGCAGAGGGGACAGAGTCTGGGTCACTAGCCAGTGACCAGGAGCGGAGCAATCGAATGCCCACCGATGTTGGGTGCTTCAGGTGCAAAGAGGTGAAGCTTGACTCTGCAGCCACGGGGTCCAGGAGACGTCAAGGACAACCAGGAGCTGGATTCGAGCTGTCCCACAAAGGATGTCGAGTGCTAGGGTGTCAGTGCTTGGATTGAACACAACAAGCCTTGGCAACAGCAACCCACACAGGAAGAGAAAAGATGCTTCTGTGCAGACCAGAAAGGTCCTGGGGACTCCCCAAGTGATGGAGAGTCAGGGCTCATCTGGAGCAACCAGGGAAGCCAAATTAAAGTTAGTGTTGCCTTCTTGGGGACCCACAGGTCAACGGACCAGGGATTGCGAAGGGACCTCAAGAGGAATCACAAAATGCGGCCCACGGAACACTCGTCAAGTGTAGGCCAGCAATCTTCGGTGTAGTTACTGCTCTTGGTCAGGGCTACAAGTAACCCAAAGTTCAGCCTCAGGGGTTGCCGGAAAGATGATGCTTCTGCAAATGGTTGCGGTGTCCAGGGGTTCGGGTTGCACGGTCTCCACGAGGGATACATACCTCAGACTTGCTGTGGGCACAGATCGACCTCAGAGACCTCGGGAACCCACCTCTTGTGTGGCAATATTCTTCGGAGTCCGCGGGAGCTTCGGAGATGCCAACCGGTCAGTTGCGTTAAAGGTGCCTGCCTTGCAGGGGAGTAACTCCTTTACTCCAAGGGAGATTCTTCAGTCATCCAGCATAGTGTAGATCATCGAAGTACTTGGTTTCTGTGTCAGAGTTTAGTCCAGGTGTAATCTAAAGTCCTGTAGTCACGTGGTTCCTACTTTATACCCAAGGAAGGGGTGGGATAAACTCTGGGGACCCACCTATGGGAGGGTCAGGAAAGAGGGGTGGCTACACCCATTTCCTTTGTCCAGTTTCGCACCAGAGCAGGGGCTGGTAGCCCCTGCAACCGGTTTGAGCTGGACTATGCACAGGGACACCAAATGTGCCCCCAGTGCAGACTTCAAAGCACTCTTGGAGTGCACCCACCCAGCCCCAATACACTAAAGCCTGTCTGGGAGGTGGTCACACCTCCCTGTGACAGGAAACCTATTGTCCAGGCCTCCCCTGCCAGAGTTTCGTCCAGCAGCAGGAGAGCAGACTTGTGTCTGTTGCTGCAGCATCCATTTTGTGATGCCAGGGTTCTGTTAAGCTGGTACCGGGTGTACCGGAGGTGCCATGTTTCTCCCTCTAGTAGGGTGTAATCATACCTCCCACCCCAGTTACTGGGGTGGAGGTATGATTCCAAGATTTTTGACACCAAACACGACATGTTTCCATGCAGCCATTCTCAAGTTAGCATTTACCGCGAGGTCATAATGCACTTAAGAGTATATGGTCTGGCTGCATCACAAACAACCCCGGAATGAAGATTCTGAAAGCTGCAGAGGGGCTCTGCTCATGCATGAGCACCCTCTCACATGAAACCCAGCACCCTGCCTTCAGGATTGTTAAGGCCTGCCATAGGGGTGACTGATAGGTTTACATGTGCAGTGATATGGAGAGATATAGGGAACCTATATCTCAGTAAGGGGTGCATACAGCACCTTACACAGGCTGCTGTAGCAGACCTGTTGTGTCATTTTAAAAGGCTTCCCAGGGGTGGCACAATACATGCTGCAGCCCCTGGTAGGCCTCTGGGATACCTATGCCCTGGGTATATAGTATACCATATACTAGGGACTTATAAGGGTACCCCAGAATCCAATCTGGAGGGTACCTAAAGTACCTACAATCAATTTAGAGTAGAAAGCAGATAGACTGGGGTCCTGATTAGCAGGGCCTCAGTCTGGCTAAGTCTAAAAACAGTGAAACATCAGCAAAAAGTGGGGGTAACTATAAGAAGCAGATCCTACTCTCCTACACATACCACCACCAGTACCACCACCACCAATACCACTATCACCAATATCACCACCAATGCCACCACCACCACCAATACCACTCCCGCCACCATCATCAATACCACCAATACCACCACCACCAATACCACCACCAATACCCCCAACAATACCACCACCACCAATACCACCACCACCAATACAACTACCACCACCACCATCAATACCACCACCACCACCAATACCAATACCACCACCAATACCACCAACAATACCACCACCACCACCAACAGCACCAATACCACCACAACCAATAACACTACCACCACCAATACCACCGCCACTACCATCAATACCACCATCTCCACCACCAATACCACCACCACCAATACCACTACCACCAATAATACCACCACCAATGCCACCACCACCAATACCACCACCACCAATATGACCACCAGCAATACCATCACCAGTACCACCAATATCACCAACACCACCACCACCAATATCACCACCAATACCATCACCACCAATACCACTACCGCCATAAATACCACCACCAATACCACCACCACCAATATCACCAACACAAATACCAACACCACCAAGACCACTACCAATACCGCCACATCCAATACCACCACCACCAATGCCACTACCACCACCACCAATATCACCACCACCAATACCACCACCAATTCCAACACCACCATCAGCACCATCAATACCACCACCTCCACCAATACCACCACCACCAATACCACCACCACCACCACCAACACCACCACCAATACCACCACTACCAATACCACCACCACCAACACTACCACCACCAACACCACCACCACCAATACCACCACCACCAATACCAATACCACCATCAATACCACCACCACCAATACCACCACCACCATCACCACTTATACTACCACCATACCACCACCACCAATCCACCACAACAACCAATACCACCACCACAAATACCACCACCAATGCCACCACCACCAATACCACCACCACCACAAATATCACCACCAATACCACCATCACCATCACCAATACCTCCACCACCAATACCACCACCACCAACAATGCCACCACCACCAATACCACTACCACCAATGCCACCAACAGTACCACCACCCCCAATACCACCACCACCAATACCACTACCAATGCCACCACCACAAACAATACCACTCCCACCACCATCATAAATACCACCACCACCAATACCACCAACACCAACACCACCAACACCACCAATACCACCACCACCAATACAACTACCACCACCACCAATACTACTACCACCACCAATACCAATACCACCACCAATACCACCACCACCAATACCACTACCACCAACAATACCACCACCAATACCACCACCACCAATACCACCACCAATACTACCAATTCTATCACCACCTATACCACCAATACCACCAGTAACACCAATACCAGAACCACCACCAATACAATCACCAGTACCACCAATATCACCACCACCAATATCACGACCACCAATACCACCACCAATACCACCACCACCAATACTACCAATTCTACCACAACCTATACCACTAATACCACCACCTATACCACCACCAATACCATCACCAGTACCACCAATATCACCACCACCAACACCACCACCACCAATACCACCACCAATACCACCACCACCACCACCAATATTACCACTGCCACAAATAACACCACCAATACCACCACCACCAATATCACCAACACAAATACCACCACCAACACCACCAAAACCACTACCAATACCGCCACATCCAATACCACCACCACCAATACCACTACCACCACCACCAATATCACCACCACCAATACCACCACCAATTCCAACACCACCACCACAAATACCACCACTACCAATACCTCCACCACCAATACCACCACCACCAATACCCAATACCACCACCACCAATACCACCACCAATGCCACCACCACCAATACAACCACCACCACTACCACCATCAACACCAACACCACCACCAATACCATCACCACCAATACCACCACTAATACCAATACCACTCCCACCACCAATATCACCACTAATACCACCACCAATACCACCACCAATACCACCACCACCAATACCACCACCAATACCACCACCATCAATCTAATACCACCACCGCCAATACCGCCACATCCAATACCACCACCACCCATACCACCACCAATACCACCACCACCAATACCACCACAAATACCACCACCACCAATACCAACACCAATTCCAATACCACCACCAATACCATCAATACCACCACCTCCACCACCACCAATACCACCACCACCACCAATACCACCACCAATACCACCACAACCAACACCACCACCAATACCACCACTTCTAATACCACCACCACCAATTCCACCAACACCAATACCACCACCACCAACTCCGCCACAACCAATACTGCCACATCCAATACCACCACCACCAATACCACCACAAATACCACCACCACCTGTCATAGGGTTTCTGCACATACAGAGCTATGCACAGGATAATAGGACCTCGGAATATAGTGGTGAGCCAACCATAAACCTTAGCACCCAAATCCCCAACCCAACTAGCCTTAGCGTCCCATTAGCACCAATGTACCAATGCTTAGACAACCCAGAACACGGTATCTATCTCTCAGGACTCGCAGAGGCAAGAACACTCTCTCGTCACATTCGTACCTGTCCACAACATGCGTATGAAGAGACACTGTATAGGTTAAAATGTTTATTTCAACTTACGTGCTCTAAGATACAGTACACGTGTCAGTACTAGTAGCATAATACATAATAACAATATAATCAGCATAGTTACTACTCCATAAAATACGAACGGGGAAAGCATCTCATAAAGCAGTGGATATATGTCTAACTAACATTACCACCCTCCCCGTGCTGGAAGCCAGTTTATTATAATAATAGAAGACCTTTGGGCTTTGACTAGCGAACCCCCATACCTCAGTCCCTTGATGCAAGACTACATCAGCAAACAATCACAGCTCTTCTCTCTGGAAAGGTCGTCTCCAAGTGCTATCTTAGAGCAAGCAAACGCATTATTAAAAGCACACTAATTTCTCGATGGCAGCTGTACAAGTGTTATGTCTAGGTGCGAGGGACGGGCCAAATCAGTATAAACCAGGGGGTTGTTATTCGACCTTGTAACTGTTGTTCAGACTGAGCCCAAAAGGGAACAGGAGAAAAGGTGAGCAACAGAATATGCAGACTGTTGCAGAATCACTTGGCAATAACAAAGGGCGAAAGAACAACATCCAATAACAACGTGCGCAATAGTCATCATGGCATCCAGGCCTGCGGAACATGGTCAGACCATCCAGGAGGCCATGATCCACAAGACACCCTCCCCTGGACAGTCCATCGGCCGAAACAAAAACGAAGACAGAGTTCCAAACACCTGAGCAGAATTGAGGCTGTCTACTGAGAACTAACGGCAAGTCAATCAATCCAAAAATGTGAATGAGCAGAAAAACGCTATACCGTCCAACAGGACATCATTGGAATCGTCAAAAAATGTAGACGCCATCCAGTCCAACAGGTCAAAGCTGCAGGAATGTTCTTCAGTGTATGGAGCATCCAAAAGCAATGCGGGACAGCTTGCGTGATATTCAATGTAACTTTGTTGTAGGAGGTTCTGAGCAGCCGCCCAGATATCCCATTGTGCCAAAATCCCCAGTGCAGCCGCACGCATCATAAAACCAGCAGCGGAACAGTCCCGTTCATGGGCCTCTAAGGGACCCACCAACCGAACAAAATCCGGTACCGACAATGACGAATTGGAGAGGCAATAATCCATGGTCCATGTAAACGGACATCGGATGCAAGACATCACAGGTTGCACGCAAGTGAAATACGCAAAGCGAAAGGAAAGGGTGTAGGACACACTGATAGTTGCCAAGGGCAGAACATCGAAGCCAACCAGGAGTCGCTCACGGAGCAGCTGGAGGCGTTCGGGATCGAGAAGGGCCCAGTGGAGTGCAGCCATTGCGCAGAAAACAGACCAACAGCAAGACACCGGCCGCCAAAGCGAGGATTAATGGAAATCCACCAAAGACGCTAGAAAAAATGGAATGAATGAATGCCGGTATCACACCGAAAACAGTTTGAAAGGTGGACACGAGGCCAGACCCCACAACCTTAAAAAAGTGCACCAGACCCTCGGTGTTTGATGCGTTAAAAATACGATGAATTAACTCCCCAAAATGTTGGGGGAGGTCAGTGTTCAAAAGGGCCTGTATTTCACTGTGGGTGCTCGCCACCTGGAGAATGAATGTCTCCCGGGCGGATGTGAGCATAACCTCCTCATTCAATAATAGGGCCTTTATTCTGCTCAACTTATTGAAATCTGCCTCCATGGTAGGAATGGAAGGCCAAATAGAGCTATCAACGATGTCGTGAGGGGGAGGAAAAAGCACATTCTTGCAGCAGACAACTCTGTGCGAGACTGTAACAATATACGGAATGCCGGCCTGCAGGCCGCAACAATTTTCGTTATTTAAAAGCAAATAGCTACCGTTGGTAAGCAAAGTAAAAGTAGGAGAAATAGCAGGAGCAGGAATACCCTTCAGGACACATGCAAGATTTGGAACTGAAACGCTACAAGCCCCGTGCAATTTAATATGTTTACAAATAAGCGAATGACCCACAGTTGAATCACAAGACTCCCCCGTGAGAAATACTTCCTTGCCATCTCTAAGGCATTTATACATGAAAGGCAAGGACCAAAGTTCATGCAGGAAAGCACCACCCAAAGGCTGGAAACGGCCCACAGGATAATGCTTCATGCACGAACTGAACTCAAATAGGGAAAAAGGTAAAGCTATAACCCCATGAACTAGCCATACCGCAGAATCTAGTTCTGCTACTGAGAACGGTAAAGGATCCACTTTTTCAATATGTAACAAAGTGTAAGATGCATCTTTCATGGACATGAACTGCTGTTTGTTAGTCAAATTAAAAGGCAGAAAGAGGGCAGTGGTGTTTAACAAATTCCAAGGAACTTTACCCAACTTAAGAGTTTGCAAAGTCCATGCAAACTGCATCACTGAGCGCAACTGATTCTGACCATGATACAACATAGAGACATCATCTTGTACAATATCAACAACAGAGGATACAATATTGTCTAATGTGTAAATGCGGGAAGACAGGGTATTTATACTATTGTCAACAACAGCAAGCACCTTTTCCAAATTGGCTTGGTCTATTTCCCTAAGACGGGAAGCAGCTTCCATTTGTGACAGTTTCCAGAGCTCATTATATGCCTCATAAATGAATCTCTTCGGTCGGGGACCACGAGGTCCCAAGATAAAGTCAGATAAGTCAATAGTGCCTGATAGGAGGGATAAATGGTTCTTAACAGAGTCTAAGGACGAATGTTGTAACCATTGTTTACATAATTTACCAACCGAATACGTGGTCACAGTACGAGTTTCAGTAAATCTTGGATCAGGCTTGTCCTGTATGTAGCCAGGAACTGTGCCATGAAAACGCAGTTGGCATGCATTAGATGATATGGGCCATGCCAACCAGGGTGACTGTATCAGTGCAGAAACGTTAAAGGAATTATTCTGAAACTGAGCCTGTAACGCCATAAGGGACATATTAAAATGCAAACTATCATTTGGCAGACTCGACAAGGATGGGATGGTTGGCGCATTTAGTTGTTTAACGGTAGCCAACCCCCAACACGTGGTCTGATAAATGGAAGCATTTAGAAATAGAATTTGGGCTGGGATCAGGCAAGCACGGTGCAAGGCCTCAGTGCCTTGCACCTGCCATGGCTTCGAACCCCAAATTGATTTTAAATCCACTGTGTCTTTCCAATATTCATAACCACCCACCGCCAAGGCGCTCAAAAAGGAACCCGAATATAACAATTTAGTGTGGGTCAACATTATTTTCTGAGTCAATGGAGTTTTTAATTTAAAATAATATGACCCAGGGTTCGATCGATTAAAATCAGTAAAATAGGTGAATTTATTTCGAAGAGTTTGGGAACTACCTGGTACGGGGTTTGGGCAGTGTTCCCATTGGGTGTAAGTAGCAGGGCTACGTAGTGCACTTGGCTTGTGGAGAAAATGATTCCCCCAATGTTGGTAACAATACAAATCGGCATAATTCGCAGAATTCATATACAAGTCTTCAGCATTAAAAGAGGCATAATATTTTAAATCAGCAAACAATGCTTCAACTGCATGCACATCCCAATCATCAGAATGAATATTACTTTTTACTACATCACCCATCGAAACTCGAAGGACATTTGGTACATTAATAATTTCTGTCGGGCCATGTATTTGAAAGTTTACCGCATCCCATACTATGCCATCAGCAACTGGAAACGCTGAAATGTTCACAAATGTGTGGTCACGCTTCATGATGTGTGAAGAGGAATGTGGAGCCAAAGTTCCAGCAACACTGTTCACAGCAGAGCGTTCAGGTAAATAGTGACCATTGATGAGTAGAAAAAACACTGTGACAAAGCCAATGGACATGAACAAAAAAACCAAGAAAAGTACCATCCAAATGTATGTCCAAGGTGGAATCAAAAAATTGTCTCTAAACCACGATACAAAAAGACTAAACTTGGACGGGACTTGTGATGAATTGGATTCTGAGTCAAAAGAATAACGTGTCGGGCTCAGTGGCGTTGTTGGTTGGTGTGCCACCGACTCTGTGGCGGGATAAGTATATTCGTCCTCGTCTATGCAGGGTGATGCAGGGGGTTCAAATATATTGTCAGGCAAATCAACCATCTCCATGGTAACGTCATTGATTGTTCGTGCAGGCGTACCTCGAACGCTTGTCCGATAAATGGCAGGACAAGAGACCGCTGGTGTGACACTATTTAAGATCGGCCAGATGTTGTAGCTTGACATTTTCCACTGAGATGTATCTGTTTTCCTTGCGACCGGGAAGCGGTGGTAGGATGACTGTACGTGTTCCCTTCAAGCCCAGTACTGGAACCGGTGCACGAAAAGAGGGGCCGAATTCTTTTTTGTTCTCCACCTTCTCTCGTACCAGGTCGCCAATCTTCGGAAGCCAGCCGGCAACCGGAATCTGCAAAGCAGGGTCTGTGGCTGAAGGCAAATGTGCAATTGCTAGTTTGTCTCGGGCTTCTTGTAAGTCCTGTAACATAGTAGAATGATTATCTACATCAAACTTGGCGGATTGCGCCGCCATGTCTAGACCATCAAGGTCAGGCACAAACATTCGTATGCCAAAGAGCATTTCGTAAGGGGTCCGCCCACCCAGAGGCCTTCTAGGGAGATTATTAAGTGCACGTTGAACAGTATACAAGTGGGCCAGCCAGTTCCTGCCAGTACCTATAACTCTAGCTGTCAAGGATTGCTTTAAGTCACGGTTCATTCGTTCAACGATAGAGTTGCCCTCAGGCCTATACGGAGACGAAAATTTCACCCGCACCCCTAAGGAGCCCATTGCGTCCTTGTAAGCCTTAGAGGCAAACGCCGGACCTTGGTCAGAATGGAAGGTGCCGCATGCAAAAATTCCCACAAAGACTCGCAAATCCCTAATGACATTTCGTGCGTCAGCACTCCGTTGTGGCCAGACCCAGATGAACCGTGTGCACGAGTCCACTGCCACTAAGATATATTTATAGGCAGTGTCTGAAGAAAATGGACCGCAGTGATCCAAGTAAACACACCCAAAGGGTCTGTTCGAAATTGCAAGCGAGGTCTGCGGTGGTCTTGTGACTGTCGAAGGCTTGATCTGTTGACAAACGTCACAGGAAAGCACATAAGTACGTGTATCTTTGTATAAACCACGCCACCAGTAACGCTGCTGCAAAATGGAAATTGTCGCTGACACACCAGCATGCGCCGAAGCCATGCCTTCGTGTGCTGCTGCCATCAAGGAAAGTCTGCGGTCCGCGTTGGGGATCAGCCGAACCCCAACGTTAGGTATTGTTACATAAGGAGCCTGATCGGGACCTATCTGGTAAGAATATTTAGAAGGGAAACCTCTAGGGTAATTAATTCCTTCTTTTGTTGCAGCAATAGCTGCCAAGATATCAGTGTCTATTCTAGACATGGATCTAGTAACTGCTGCTACTGAACACGTGAGTACTGCTGATCTGGCAGCTTCATCTGCCAGACTGTTACCAACAGCGTGTGCGCCCACCCGCTGATGGCCTAGGGTGTGTACCACCTGTGTGAGAGGCAGACGTTGTTGTAATTCTGCCACTCGAACCCAAAGCATTTTATGCTTGATTGTGTTGCCTTTAGCGTCTCTATAGTCATTTTGCGACCAAAAGAACAGATTGTCATTGTATGATTGAACACAGTAGTAAGAATCGCACACAATTAAAGTGGTCACATCAGGATTTACGAACTCAAGCGCAAGCACCAATGCGCGCAGCTCGGCCAATTGTGCAGTACTATCCCCGAGTGTCTGAGTGTGCACCACAGTGGATCTGAACTTTCCGTTCACAAAAGTACCTGCAACAATAGCACATGCGGCAGAATAAGCATGCTTGGATCCCGTGGCCGGTTGTGCCGAACCATCGGTATAGATCACACAGTCGTAATCCTCAAGCGGCAATAAAGACAGAGGAGGAGGATGAACGAATTCATACTGTAAAAACTCCTGAGTCTGAAGAGAAGAATCGAATATGAAAGTGACATCCGGAGACGTCAAAGAGGTTGCCCATTGAATCCAACGGGGGTGCAAGGCTTTAGAGTTCGGAACACTTGCTTTAGTCACTGCCTCTAGGGCAGGATAGGGTGTCACCACCAGAATGCGTTTTCCTTGTGCCAGTGCGCGCTCCTTCAGGATCGCCATTTGCACTGCTGTTAGCACTTTCTCCACAGATGAGAACCGCATTTCTGCAGAGGTGTATAGATGTGACTTGTATGCGATAGGTACTGTGTCTCCTTCATTAAAGGTTAAATACGTGAAGCCCACTGCCCCTGGAATGATTCTAATCACCAAGTTTGTGTGGTTATCACGCGTCAAAAGGTATTTAGACTCAAGAAGGTCTTTCTGCAGTGATTGCAGAATGGAGGTATGCTCCGGAAGCCAGCAAGACTTCGAAAAAGTAGGCTGTATCAAGGCATACAGTGGCTTGATACGCTGGGCATATTCGGGAATGTATGTACGTCCGAAATTCAGAAAACCCAGCAAAGACTGAAGCTTCTTCAGATTTGTAGGAGGGCACAGAAGTGCACATTTCTCCAGAAAATGGGGGCTAAACCCTTACCTTCATTGTTGAGCTCATAGCCCAAGAACAAAACGGTAAATTCAGCAATATGGGATTTGGCAAAGTTAATTTTGTATCCCTGAACCGCAAATTCAAGAATAATGCGGTCCACCCGGGTCAGATGCGGAAACAATTCATCGTCTGTCAGATAAATGTCATCCACATACGAACAGGCGTCTGGATCGATGCCGTCTAACAAAGAGACAACACGAGCGGCGAATACGCCTGGACTATTCTTGTAGCCCATAGGAAGACGCCTGAATTTGAACATTTTACCACCGGAGGTAAAGGCACACCATTGGCCACTCTCCGGGGCTAAGTTGTGCGTGTAGAATCCATTTGAAAGGTCAAGGGTCGTTTTGTATTTTTTACGAACAAGACTGTCTACAAGCGCAGAACTATGGGTATTTTGCACCGCAAAGGTCCGACAATGAGAGTTCAAATGCCGGTAATCCAATACTAAACGGTACGATCCATCGGGTTTAGAAACCGCGAAAAGGGGATTGTTCATAGGTGAGACACAGGGTTCAATTACTCCCTGATATTCCAACTGTGTCAGAATTTCGGAAACGGGGCCTTTGGCTTCACGTTTTATGGGATACTGGGGTTGTGGCTGCGGCAACGATCGCAAAGGGATTTCATGGGGGGAGATTCTTCGTCCCAACCCACGTGATTGCGAAATAACGCTGGAGCCAGGGACACAGCCCATTCTGCTGCAAGAGCCTTTGCTTTGTCCTTTGGGACATGTCTAGAAAAGCTCGGAAGGATTACCTCCTCCCCTTTACACGCAGTAAGTACGAATGGGGGTGGCCAATCCGCCTCTGCTAATAAAATATCATATGAAGAGGTCAGATTTTCCCAAAAAATACCTTTAATTACTCGCTGTATATCACCTTCAATTTGGAGGACAATATTAAATAGTCTGTCAGGGGGTGCCACTCTGGTGTCTGCTGTTTCAACAGTAATGAATGTTTCAGTTGCTGTCGCCTCCATATGAGGACGTAGCGCCTCCCGCACTATGGTTACTTCCGCGGCGCTGTCTAGGAGGGTTACTGCCCACGTCCAATTCAGGAGTCTCGTTCTCACCGTTTGTGGCATATTTAGCTGTTACAGCGGCAACTTTCTTCTTCTGAAATTGTGGTCGAAAACGTTGAGCGTCTTCTTCTTTTCCTCTGACTTGTTGTCGAGGCTGGTCTCGTCCCTGTGGGGCCTCACGGGCCCTTCCTCTATCCTGGCGGTCTCCTCCACCGGCCTGTGACGAAGTCTGTGCCTGTAAAGAACGAGGAGAACGCGTATCAGGGATCTGAAACCTATCCGGAGACTTAATTCTCGCTCTATCGCGTAAATCATAAGTACGTTCAGAAGAAACTGAAACCGGGGATGCGCCTCGCGATCCCGGCTTTGTCTGTTGCTTACCCTGTTTTTTCAGCCTCCAGCTCTTTTTAGTGAAGACTGGTTTCTCATCCTTCTCAGATTGAGATTTGGTTTGTTGCTGTTGTGGTTGCGATTGTGTTTGCTGTTTAGCAAAAGGCTTGTTACCCAGGCTGTTTCTACCAATAGTTTTGTAAGCCTGGGTAATAATTTTCGGTAATTCTCGAGGCTTGTCCAATTCTGGGACCAAAGCCAAAGCGTTAGCTACTTGAAAGTTCACTGCATCGCCCTTGACATTCGCAAGGATCAGTTCAGCTACTACTTCAAACACTCCCACTAGTCTCATCCCTAATTCCACAGCCGCTTCAGGGCCGTGTTCATCCTGTACTTTTTTAATTACAGAGGGGAGAACTGTCATGGAAGGAGTACCAAAACATTTAGAATATACTGCTGCGAATACCCTACCCCAGTTGTCACATGCTGTCAACTCGGGAATTAAGTCTTTTGGCAAACTAATCGTCAAAATACGATGTTTATCCACAGGAGTTGTATGTGGAAAAACTGCCTCCAACTGATCAAACTTTTCTGCAAGCCAATAAGGAAAATCATCCTTATTTTGTGGCCGTTTGCCCATCACAGAATTCACCATGACGGGACTTATGGTCACTCCGCCTGCAGCAGCTGGTTGGCCAGGCACTCCAGGAGCGGTTCCATGGATGCTGCCTGTAACATATCGCACTAAAGCTCGATGCACCTGCACCAAGGCCGCATACATAGTGCGTAGTTCCGCGACTGGTATTGTCATATAACGCGGATGTGGTGTGTACCCGGCCAAAACAGGCCAAGTGGCCCCCTCAATTGATAAGGGGCCTAAACGAACCGTGGTATTCGGTTGTGGGAGGGCGCCATTAAACCAAACACGGTGTTGCCAAGCCGTGAGCGGTACTTCAAGATTAGTATAAGGTCTATAGACTGCAGGAACAACGGTGGGTTCATATGTATGGAACAGATCATCGTTCGCATCCACCGCTGGAAAAGTGATCCAAGAGTAGAACACTTCAAAATGGAAAGCCGGATCGGCTTGAACCACAAAGACTAGTTCAACTCCCGCGTCTGGCACTCCATACACCCGTAAGTGATCCCGGAGTGCTGTGCGGCTATGCGCCGCTATGTCTATACCCGCCATTACTAACGGGTCGAGACAACAATCTTACACGAGGCAGCACAAAAGGGTTATATTTAAGAAACCTTTTTTAATAACATCAAGCTTGAAAGAACCTACAAAATCTGCAATATAGGAGGTATTGCCGTCACACACGCTTCCGGAAGCGTACGTGAGGGTTGTGTGGACAAGCACAAGTACTACTCAAGCGTCTCGCAAGTAAGCTGCCCCACTTGTTGGTCGCGCCATGTCATAGGGTTTCTGCACATACAGAGCTATGCACAGGATAATAGGACCTCGGAATATAGTGGTGAGCCAACCATAAACCTTAGCACCCAAAACCCCAACCCAACTAGCCTTAGCGTCCCATTAGCACCAATGTACCAATGCTTAGACAACCCAGAACACGGTATCTATCTCTCAGGACTCGCAGAGGCAAGAACACTCTCTCGTCACATTCGTACCTGTCCACAACATGCGTATGAAGAGACACTGTATAGGTTAAAATGTTTATTTCAACTTACGTGCTCTAAGATACAGTACACGTGTCAGTACTAGTAGCATAATACATAATAACAATATAATCAGCATAGTTACTACTCCATAAAATACGAACGGGGAAAGCATCTCATAAAGCAGTGGATATATGTCTAACTAACATTACCACCCTCCCCGTGCTGGAAGCCAGTTTATTATAATAATAGAAGACCTTTGGGCTTTGACTAGCGAACCCCCATACCTCAGTCCCTTGATGCAAGACTACATCAGCAAACAATCACAGCTCTTCTCTCTGGAAAGGTCGTCTCCAAGTGCTATCTTAGAGCAAGCAAACGCATTATTAAAAGCACACTAATTTCTCGATGGCAGCTGTACAAGTGTTATGTCTAGGTGCGAGGGACGGGCCAAATCAGTATAAACCAGGGGGTTGTTATTCGACCTTGTAACTGTTGTTCAGACTGAGCCCAAAAGGGAACAGGAGAAAAGGTGAGCAACAGAATATGCAGACTGTTGCAGAATCACTTGGCAATAACAAAGGGCGAAAGAACAACATCCAATAACAACGTGCGCAATAGTCATCATGGCATCCAGGCCTGCGGAACATGGTCAGACCATCCAGGAGGCCATGATCCACAAGACACACCAATACCACCACCAATTCCAATACCACCACCAACACCATCAATACCAACACCTCCACCACCGCCAATACCACCACCAATACCACCACCACCAATACCACCACCACCAACACCACCACCAATACCACCACTTCCAATACCACCACCACCAATTCCACCAACACCAATACCACCACCACCAATTCCACCACCACCAATACCACCACCATCAATACCATCACCACCAATACCATCACCACATATACCACCACCATACCACCACCACCTCCACCACCACCACCAATACCACCACCACCAATACCAATACCACCACCACTACCACCACCATGCCACCCCCACCAATACCACTACCACCACTACCACCATCACCACTAACACCACCACCAATACCACCACCACCAATACCACTACAAATACCAATACCACCCCCACCACCAATACCACCACCAATGCCACCACCACCACCAATACTACCACCAATACTACCACCATTACCAATACCACCACCATAAATCTAATACCAACACCACCAATACCACCACCACTACCACCACCACCAATACCGCCACATCCAATACCACCACCACCAATACCACTACCACCACCACCAATACCACCACCAATACCAAAACCACCAATACCACCACCAATTCCAATACCACCACCAACACCATCAATACTACCACCTCCACCACCGCCAATACCACCACCAATAACACCACCACCAATACCACCACCACCACCAACACCACCACCAATACCACCACTACCAATACCGCCAATACCAATACCACCACCACTAATACCAATACCACTAATACCAATACCACCACCAATGCCACCACCACCAATACCACCACCGCCACTACCACCAATGCCACCACCACCAATACCACCACTAATACAAACACCAATACTACCACCAATACCACCACTAATACCATCACCAATACCACCACCACCACCAATACCACCACCAACAATACAACTACCACCACCATCAATCTAATACCAACACCACCAATACCACCACCACCACCACCAATACCACCACCACCAATACCACCACCAACACCATCAATACCACCACCACCTCCACCACCACCAATACCACCACCAATAACACCACCACCAATACCACCACCAATAACACCACCATCAATACCACCACCACCACCAATACCACCACCACCAACACCACCACCAATACCACCACTACCAATACCACCACCACCAATACCACAACCACCAATACCACCACCAATGCGACCACCACCAATACCACCACCACCACTACCACCATCACCACCAACACCACCACCAATACCATCACCACCAATAATACCAATACCACTCCCACCACCAATACCACCACTAATACCACCACCAATACGACCACCACCACCAATACCACCACCATCAATCTAATACCACCACCACCAATATTACCACCCCCAATACCACCACCACCAATACCACCACCAATGCCACCACCACCAATACCACCACCACGACTACCACCATCACCACCAACACCACCACCAATACCACCACCACCAATACCACCACTAATATCAATACCACTCCCACCACCAATACCACCACTAATACCACCAATACCACCACCATCAATCTAATACCAACACCACCAATACCACTACCACTACCACCACCATTCCCGCAACATCCAATACCACCACCACCAATACCACCACCACCACCACCACTACCACCACCAATACCACCACCACCAATACCACCACCAATTCCAACACTACCACCAACAAGATCAATACCACCACCACCAATACTACCACTACCAAAACCACCACCACCAATACCATCACCACCAATGCCACCACCACCAATACCACCTCCACCACCACCAATATCACCATCACCAATACCACCACCACCACCAATACCACCAGCACCAACACCACCACCAATACCACCACTACCAATACCACCACCACCAATACCACCACCACCAATACCACCACCACCAATACCAATACCACCACCAATACCACCACCACCAATACCACCACCACCAACACCACTTATACCACCAGCATACCACCACCACCAATACCACCACCACAACCAATACCACCACCACCAATACCAATACCACCACCAATACCACCATTAATGCCACCACCACCAATACCACCACCATCAATACCACTACCACTACCACCACCACAAATATCACCACCAACACCAACATCACCACCACCAATACCTCCACCACCAATACCACCACCAACAACAATACCATCACCACCACTACCACTACCACCAATACCACCACCACCAATACCACCACCACCAATACCACCACCAATGCCACCACCACCACCACCATTACCACTCCCACCATCATCATCAATACCACCACCACCAACACCACCACCAAAAATACAACTACCACCAATACCACCAACAGTACCACCACCACCACCAATACCAATACCACCACCAATACCACCACCTCCACCACCACCACCAATACCACTACCACCAACAACACCACCACCAATACCACCAACACCACCACCAATACGACCACCACTAACACTACCAATTCTACCACCACCTCTACCACCAATACCACCACCAATACCACTACCACCAATACCACCGCCACCACCAATACCATCACCAGTACCACCAATGTCACCACCACCAATACCACCCCCACCAATACCACCATCAGTACCACCACTACCAATACCACCACCGCCAATACCACCACCGCAAATATCACCAACACAAATACCACCACCAACACCACCAACACCAACAATACCAACACCAATACTGCCACATCCAATACCACATCCAATACCACTACCAATACCACCACCACCAATACTACCACCAATTCCAACACAACCACCAACACCATCAATACCATCACCTCCACCACCGCCAATACCACCACCAATACCACCACCACCATTACCACCACCACCACCAATACCACCACCACCAACACCACCACCACCAATACCACCAACACCAATACCACCACCACCAATCCCACCACCACCAATACCAATACGACCACCACCAATACCACCACCACCAATACCACCACCAGCAATACCACCACCACCATCACCACTTATACCACCATCATACCACCACTAATACCACCACCACCAATACAAATACCACCACCACCAATACCACCACCAATGCCATCACCACCAATACCACCACCCCCACTACCACCAACACCAATACCACCACCACCACCAATACCACCACCACCACCAATCTAATACCACAACCACCAATATCACCACCAATACCACCACCACCACCACCAATACCACTACCACCAATACCACCACCACCACTAATACCACCACCACCAGCACCAATATCACCACCACCACCAACATCACCACCACCAATACCTCCACCACCAATACCACCACCACCAACAATACCACCTCCAACAATACCATTACCACCAATACCACCACTAGTACCACCACCTACAATACCACTCCCACCACCATCATCAATACCACCACCACCACTACCACCACCACCAATACCACCACCAATACCAAAACCACCAATACCACCACCAATTCCAATACCACCACCAACACCATCAATACCACCACCTCCACCACCGCCAATACCACCACCAATAACACCACCACCAATACCACCACCACCACCAACACCACCACCAATACCACCACTACCAATACCACCACTACCAATACCACCACCACTAATACCAATACCACCACCACCAATACCACCACCAATGCCACCACCACCAATACCACCACCACCACTACCACCAATGCCACCACCACCAATACCACCACTAATACAAACACCAATACTACCATCAATACCACCACTAATACCATCACCAATACCACCACCACCAACACCACCACCACCAACACCACCAATACAACTACCACCACCAATACCACTACCACCACCAATACCACCACCAATACCACCAACAATATCACCACCACCACCATCACCACCAACACCACCACAACCAATACCACTACCACCACCACCACTAATACCACTGCCACTACCATCAATACCACCACCTCCACCACCACCAATACCACCACCACCAATACCACTACCACCAATAATACCACCACCAATGCCAGCACCACCAATACCACCATCAACCAATATGACCACCACCAATACTACCAATTCTACCACCACCTATACCATCAATACCACCACCACCACCACCACCACCACCACCAATACCATCACCAGTACCACCAATATCACCACCACCAACACCACATCCACCAATACCACCACCAATACCACCACCACCAATACCACTACCGCCACAAATACCACCACCAATACCACCACAACCAATATCACCAACACAAATACAACTACCAACACCACCAATACCACTAACAATACCGCTACATCCAATACCACAACCACCAATACCACTACCACCACCACCAGTATCACCACCACCAATACCACCACCAATTTCAACACCACCACCAGCACCACACATACCACCACCACCACCAATACCACCACCACCAACAACACCACCAATACCACCACTACCAATACCACCACCACCAACACTACCACCACCAATACCACCACCACCAATACCAATACCACCATTAATACCACCACCACCAATACCACCACCACCATCACCACTTATACTACCACCATACCACCACCACCAATCCACCACCACAACCAATACCACCACCACCAATACCATTACCACCACCACCAATGCCACCACCTCCAATACAACCACCACCAATACCACCACCAATACTACTACTACTACCACCACCACCACAATACCACCATCACCATCCCCAATACCTCCACCACCAATACCACCACCACCAACAATACCACCACCACCAATACCACTACCACCAATGCCACCAACAGTACCACCACCCCCAATACCACCACCACCAATACCACTATCAATGCTACCACCACCAACAATACCACTCCCACCACCATCATCAATACCACCACCACCAATACCACCAACACCACCACCACCAACACCACCAATACCACCACCTCCAATACAACTACCACCACCACCAATACTACTACCACCACCAATACCAATACCACCGCCAATACCAACACCTCCACCACCACCACCAATACCACTACCACCAACGATACCACCGCAAATACCACCACCACCAATACTACCAATTCTACCACCACCTATACCACCAATACCACCACCAACACCACCACCACCAATACCACCACCACCACCAATACCATCACCAGTACCACCAATATCACCACCACCAATATCACCACCACCAATACCACTACCAATACCACCACCACCAATACTACCAATTCTACCACCACCTATACCACCAATACCACCACCACCACCAATACCACCACCAACACCACCACCACCAATACCACCACCACCACCAATACCACTACCGCCACAAATACCACCACCAATACCAACACCACCAAAACCACTACCAATACTGCCACATCCAATACTACCACCACCAATACCACTACCACCACCACCAATATCACCACCACCAATTCCAACAACACCACCAGCACCATCAATACCACCACCTCCACCACCGCCAATACCACCACCTCCAATACCACCACCACCACCAATGCCACCACCACCAACACCACCACCAATACCACCACTACCAATACCACCACCACCAACACCACCACCACCAATAACACCACCACCAATACCAATACCACTATCAATACCTCCAATACCACCATCACCACTTATACCACCACCATACCACCACCACCACAACCAATACCACCACTTCTAATACCAATACCAATACCACCACCACCAATGCCACCACCACCAATACCACCACCACCAATACCACCACCAATACCACTACTACCACCACTACCACAAATATCACCACCAATACCATCATCACCATTACCAATACCTCCACCACCAATATCACCACCACCAATAATACCACCACCACCAATGCCACTAACAGTACCACCACCCCCAATACCACCACCACCAATACCACTACCAATGCCACCAGCACCACCAATACCACTCCCACCACCATCATCAATACCACCACCACCAATACCACTAACACCACCACCACCAACACCACCAATACCACCACCACCAATACAAATACCACCACCAATACTACTACCACCACCAATACCAATACCACCGCCAATACCACCACCTCCACCAACAATACCACTACCACCAACAACACCACCACCAATACCACCACCACCAATACCACTACCAATGCCACCAGCACCACCAATACCACTCCCACCACCATCATCAATACCACCACCACCAATACCACCACCACCAATACCACCACCAAAACGCCCACCACCAATACTACCAATTCTACCACCACCTATACCACCAATACCACCACCAACACCAATACCACCACCACCAATACCACCACCAATACCATCACCAGTACAACCAATATCACCACCACCAATACCACCTCCTCCACCAATACCACCACCTCCACCAATAACACCACCACCAATATCACCAACACAAATACCACCACCAACACCACCACCACCTGCACCACCAATACCACCACCAATACCACCACCAATACTGCCACATCCAATACAACCACCACAAATACCACCACCAATTCCAATACCACCACCAACACCATCAATACCACCAACCCCACCACCACCAATACCACCACCAATACCACCACCACCAACACCACCACCAATACCACCACTTCCAATACCACCACCACCAATTCCACCAACACCAATACCACCACTACCAATTCCACCACCACCAATACCAATACCACCACCACCAATACCACTTATACCAACACCATACCACCACCACCAATACCACCACCACCACCAATACCACCACCACCAATACCAATACCACCACCACCAATACCACCACCACGCCACCACCACCAATACCACCACCACCACTACCACCATCACCACCAACACCACCACCAATACCATCACCATCAATACCACTACAAATACCAATACCACCCCCACCACCAATACCACCACTAATACCACCACCAATACCACCACAAATACCAACACCACCAATCTAATACCACAACCACCATTACCACCACCAATACCACCAACACCACTAATACCACCACCACCACCAATCTAATACCCCAACAACCAATACCACCACCAATACCACCACCAATACCACCACCAACAATATCACCACCACCACTACAAATACCAATACCACCACCACCAATACCACCACCACCACCAATACCATCACCAGTACCACCAATATCACCACCACCAATACCACCACCACCAATACCACCACCAATACCACCACCACCAATACCACCACCTCCACCAATAACACCACCAATACCACCACCACCAATATCACCAACACAAATACCACCACCACCACCTGCACCACCAATACTACCACCAATACCGCCACATCCAATACCACCACCACCACCAATACCACCACCACCAATACCACCACCACCAATACCACCACAACCAATACCACCACCTCCACCAATAACACCACCCATACCACCACCAATACCACCACCACCAATATCACCAACACAATTACCACCACCTGCACCACCAATACCACCACCAATACCGCCACATCCAATACCACCACCAGTACCAATACCACCACCACCAACACCACTACAAATACCACCACCACCAATACCACCACCAATTCCAATACCACCACCAACACCATCAATATCACCACCTCCACCGTCGCCAATACCACCACCACCACCAATACCACCACCAATACCACCACCACCAATACCAAAACCAACACTTCCAATACCATCACCACCAATACCACCAACACCAATACCACCACCATCAATTCCACCACCACCAATACCAATACCACCACCAATACCACCACCACCATTACCACTTATACCACCACCATACCACCACCACCAATACCACCACCACCACCACCATGCCACCACCACCAATACCGCCACCACCACCATCACCAACAACACCACCACCAATACCACCACCACAAATACCACCACTAAAACCAATACCCTCCCCACCACCAATACCACCACTAATACCACCACCAATACCACCACCACCAATTCCACCACCACCAATACCACCACCACCAATCTAATACCACAACCACCAATACCACCACCAATACCACCACCACCAATACCACCACCACTTATACCACCATTACTGATACCAACAACACTAATACCACCACCACCAATCGAATACCACAACCACCAATGCCACCACCACCAATATCACCCCCACCACTACCACCATCACCACCAACACCACCACCAATACCACCACCACCAATACCACCACCACCAATTCCACCACCACCAATACCACCACCAATACCACCACCACCAATACCACCACCACCATCACCACTTATACCAACACCATACCACCACCACCAATACCACCACCAATACCACCAATACCTATACCACCACCACCAATACCACCACCACACCACCACCACCAATACCACCACCAACACCACCACCAATACCACCAATACCACTACAAATACCAATAATACCCCCACAACGAATACCACCACTAATACCACCACCAATACCACCACCACCAATCTAATACCACAACTACCAATACCACCACCACCAATACCACCACCACCACTAATACCACCACCACCAATCTAATACCACAACCACCAATACCACCACCAATACCACCACCAATGCCACCACCACCAATATCACCACCACCACTACCAATACCAATACCACCACCACCAATACCACCACCACCAATACCATCGCCAGTACCACCAATATCACTACCACCAATACCACCACCTATACCACCACCACCAATACTACCACCTCCACCAATAACACCACCAATACCACCAATACCACCACCACCACCACCAACACCACCACCAATACCACCACTACCACCACCACCAACACCACCACCACCAATACCACCACCACCAATACCAATACCACTATCAATACCTCCAATACCACCATCACCACTTATACCACCACCATACCACCACCACCACAACCAATACCACCACTTCCAATACCAATACCAATACCACCACCACCAATGCCACCACCACCAATACCACCAATACCACCAATACCACCACCAATACCACTACTACCACCACTACCACAAATATCACCACCAATACCATCATCACCATTACCAATACCTCCACCACCAATATCACCACCACCAATAATACCACCACCACCAATGCCACCAACAGTACCACCACCCCCAATACCACCACCACCAATACCACTACCAATGCCACCAGCACCACCAATACCACTCCCACCACCATCATCAATACCACCACCACCAATACCACTAACACCACCACCACCAACACCACCAATACCACCACCACCAATACAAATACCACCACCAATACTACTACCACCACCAATACCAATACCAATACCACCGCCAATACCACCACCTCCACCAACAATACCACTATCACCAACAACACCACCACCAATACCACCACCACCAATACCACCACCAAAACGCCTACCACCAATACTACCAATTCTACCACCACCTATACCACCAATACCACCACCAACACCAATACCACCACCACCAATACCACCACCAATACCATCACCAGTACAACCAATATCACCACCACCAATACCACCACCTCCACCAATACCACCACCTCCACCAATAACACCACCACCAATATCACCCACACAAATACCACCACCAACACCACCACCACCTGCACCACCAATACCACCACCAATACCACCACCAATACTGCCACATCCAATACAACCACCACAAATACCACCACCAATTCCAATACCACCACCAACACCATCAATACCACCAACTCCACCACCACCAATACCACCACCACCAACACCACCACCAATACCACCACTTCCAATACCACCACCACCAATTCCACCAACACCAATACCACCACTACCAATTCCACCACCACCAATACCAATACCACCACCACCAATACCACTTATACCAACACCATACCACCACCACCAATACCACCACCACCAATACCAATACCACCACCACCAATACCACCACCACGCCACCACCACCAATACCACCACCACCACTACCACCATCACCACCAACACCACCACCAATACCACCACCACCAATACCACTACAAATACCAATACCACCCCCACCACCAATACCACCACTAATACCACCACCAATACCACCACAAATACCAACACCACCAATCTAATACCACAACCACCATTACCACCACCAATACCACCACCACCAACACCACTAATACCACCACCACCACCAATCTAATACCCCAACAACCAATACCACCACCAATACCACCACCAATACCACCACCAACAATATCACCACCACCACTACAAATACCAATACCACAACCACCAATACCACCACCACCACCAATACCATCACCAGTACCACCAATATCACCACCACCAATACCACCACCACCAATACCACCACCAATACCACCACCACCAATACCACCACCTCCACCAATAACACCACCAATACCACCACCACCAATATCACCAACACAAATACCACCACCACCACCTGCACCACCAATACTACCACCAATACCGCCATATCCAATATCACCACCACCACCAATACCACCACCACCAATACCACCACCACCAATACCACCACAACCAATACCACCACCTCCACCAATAACACCACCAATACCACCACCAATACCACCACCACCAATATCACCAACACAATTACCACCACCTGCACCACCAATACCACCACCAATACCGCCACATCCAATACCACCACCAGTACCAATACCACCACCACCAACACCACCACAAATACCACCACCACCAATACCACCACCAATTCCAATACCACCATCAATATCACCACCTCCACCGTCGCCAATACCACCACCACCACCACCAATACCACCACCACCAACACCAACACCAAAACTAACACTTCCAATACCATCACCACCAATACCACCAACACCAATACCACCACCATCAATTCCACCACCACCAATACCAATACCACCAGCAATACCACCACCACCAATACCACCACCACCATTACCACTTATACCACCACCATACCACCAACACCAATACCACCACCAATACCACCACCACCAACACCAACACCAAAACCAACACTTCCAATACCATCACCACCAATACCACCAACACCAATACCACCACCATCAATTCCACCACCACCAATACCAATACCACCACCAATACCACCACCACCAATACCACCACCACCATTACCACTTATACCACCACCATACCACCACCACCAATACCACCACCATGCCATCACCACCAATACCGCCACCACCACCATCACCAACAACACCACCACCAATCCCACCACCACAAATACCACCACTAAAACCAATACCCTCCCCACCACCAATACCACCACTAATACCACCACCAATACCACCACCACCAATTCCACCACCACCAATACCACCACCACCAATCTAATACCACAACCACCAATACCACCACCAATACCACCACCACCAATACCACCACCACTTATACCACCATTACTGATACCAACAACACTAATACCACCACCACCAATCAAATACCACAACCACCAATGCCACCACCACCAATATCACCCCCACCACTTCCACCATCACCACCAACACCACCACCAATACCACCACCACCAATACCACCACCACCAATTCCACCACCACCAATACCACCACCAATACCACCACCAATACCACCACCACCAATACCACCACCACCATCACCACTTATACCAACACCATACCACCACCACCAATACCACCACCAATACCACCAATACCTATACCACCACCACCAATACCACCACCACGCCGCCGCCACCACCAATACCACCACCACCACTACCACTATCACCACCAACACCACCACCAATACCACCAATACCACTACAAATACCAATACCACCCCCACAACGAATACCACCACTAATACCACCACTAATACCACCACCAATACCACCACCACCAATCTAATGCCACAACCACCAATACCACCACCACCAATACCACCACCACCACTAATACCACCACCACCAATCTAATACCACAACCACCAATACCACCACCAATACCACAACCAATGCCACCACCACCAATATCACCACCACCACTACCAATACCAATACCACCACCACCAATACCACCACCACCAATACCATCGCCAGTACCACCAATATCACCACCACCAATACCACCACCTATACCACCACCACCAATACCACCACCTCCACCAATAACACCACCAATACCACCACCACCAATATCACCAACACAAATACCACCACCAACACCACCACCACCTGCACCACCAATACCACCACCAATACCGCCACATCCAATACCACCACGACTAATACCACCACCAATACCACCACCACCAATACCACCACAAATACCACCACCACCAATACCACCACCTCCACCAATAACACCACCAATACCACCACCACCAATATCACCAACACAAATACCACCACCAACACCACCACCACCTGCACCACCAATACCACCACCAATACCGCCACATCCAATACCACCACCACCAACACCACCACAAATACCACCACCACCAATACCACCACCAATTCCAATACCACCACCAACACCATCAATACCACCACCTCCACCATCACCAATACCACCACCACCAATACCACCACCAATACCACCACCACCAACACCAATACCAATACCACCAACACCAATACCACCACCATCAATTCCACCACCACCAATACCAATACCACCACCAATACCACCACACCAATACCACCATCACCACTTATACCACAACCATACCACCACCACCACCATGCCACCACCACCAATACCACCACCACCACTACCACCATCACCACCAACACCACCACCAATACCACCACCAATACCACCACTAAAACCAATACGTTCCCCACCACCAATACCACCACTAATACCACCACCAATACCCCCACCACCAATACCAATTCCACCACCACCAATACCACCACCACCAATCTAATACCACAACCACCAATACCACCACCAATACCACCACCACCAATACCACTACCACTAATACTACCATTACTGATACCAACAACACTAATACCACCACCACCAATCTAAGATCACAACCACCAATACCACCACCAATGCCACCACCACCAATATCACCCCCACCACTACCACCATCACCACCAACACCACCACCAATACCACCACCACCAATACCACCACTAATACCAATACCATCCCCACCACCAAAACCACCACCAACACCACTAATACCACCACCAATACCACCACCACCACCTATACCACCACCACCACCACCAATCCAATACCACCACCACCACCTATACCACCACCAATACAACCACCACCACCAATATCACCATCACCAATACCACCACCACCACCACTACCACCAATACCACCACCACCAATACCACCAGTACCACCACCACCAATACCAATGCCACCACCACCACCATTGCCACCACCACCGCTACCACCACCACCGCTACCACCACCACCAACACCACCACCACCACCAATACCACCACCACCAATACCAATACCACCACCACCAATACCACCACCAGCAATACCACCAATACCACCACCACTAATACCACCACCAATACCACCGCCAATACCACAACCAATACCACTGCCAACACCACCACCAATACCACCGCCAATACCACCACCAACAGGGCCGGACTGGCTACCGGGCTTTCCTTAATAAACAATGCAAAACAAATGTTTAAAAAAGCACACTTTAAAGCTATTTGTTTTGCATTGTTTATTTAGAAGCGCCTGCAGCTCCCAGCAACAAAATCAGCCCCTCAGCAGTGAACCTTGACCCCACCCTGTCACCCCAGCAAAAATCGCCTGGTAGCCAGTCCAGCCCTGACCACCAATACCACCAGCACCATGGCCAATACCACCACCAATACCACCACTAATACCACCACCACCACCAATACCACCACCACCAATACCACCACCAATACCAACACCACCACCAAATTCACCACCACTACCAATGCCCCCACTACCAATCCCACCACCACCAATACCACCACCACTACCACCACCAATACCACCACCACCAATACCACCACCACCAATACCATCAACAGCACCAATACCACCACCACAAATACCACCACCACCAATACCACCACCACAATAACACCACCAATACCACCACCACCGATAATACCACCACCACTAATACCACCACCACCAATACCACCACCACCACCAATACCACCAATACCACCACCTCCAATACCACCAATACCACCACCACTAATACCACCAATAACACCACCACCAACACCACCAAAATTACCACTACCACCAAGACCACCAATACCACCACTAATACTACCACCACCTCCACCAATACCACCACCACCACCAATACCACCACCACCAATACCACCACCAATACCACCACCAATGACACCACCGCCAATAACACAACCACAACCACCACCAACACCACCACCAATACCACCACCAACACCATCACCACCACCAATACCACCACCACAACCAATACCACCACCACCACCATCAATACCACCACCAATACCACCACCACCAATGCCACCACCAATGCCACCACCAATACCACCAGTACCACCAATACCACCACAACCAATACCACCACCAGTACCACCAATACCACCACCACCAATACCAATACCACCACCACCAATACCAATTCCACTACCACCAGTACCCAAAACCAATACCACCATAAATACCAACACCAATACCACCACCAATACCACCACCACCACCAATACCTCCATCACCACAAATACCACCACCAATACCACCGACCACCACCAATACCTCACCACCAATACCACCACCACTGATAATACCACCACCAATACCACCACCACCAATACCTCCACCACCAATACCACCACCAATACCACCAATACCAGTACCCCCACCATCACCACCAATACCACCAACCACCACCACCAATACCTCACCACCAATACCACCACCACCGACAATACCACCACCACTACCAATACCACCACCACCAATACCACCACCACCACCACTAATACCACCACCACCAATACCACCACCACCACCAATACCACCACCACCACCACCAATACCACTACCACCACCAATACCACCACCACCAATACCACTACCACCACCACCACCAAAACCACCACCACTACCATCAATACCACCAACAGCAATAGCACCATCACCAATACCACTACCACCAACAATACCACTGCAAATACCACCACCACCAATACCACTACCACCAATGCTACCAATCCTACCACCACCAATACCACCAATACCACCACCACCAATACCACCACCACCAATACCACCACCAATACCACCACCACCAATATCACCACCACCACCAATATCACCACCACCACCAATACCACCACCAATACCACCACCACCAATACCACCACCAATACCACCAACACCAATCCAATACCACCACCACCAATACCACCACCAGTACCGCCAATACCACCACCACCAATACCACACCACTAATAACACCACCACTAATACCACCACCACTAATATCACCAACACTAATACCACCACCACCACCAACACCACCACCACCACCAATACCTCCACCACCAATACCACCACCACCAATACCAATACCACTGCTAATACCACCACCAATACCACCGCCAATACCACCACCAATACCACCACCAATACCACCACTAATACCACCACCACCACCAATACCACCACCACCACCAATATCACCATCACCAATACCACCACCACCACCACTACCAGCAATACCACCACCACCAATACCAATACCACTACAATCACCAATACCACCAATACCAGTACCACCACCACCAATTCCAGTACCACCACCAATACCAATGCCACCACAACCACCAATGCCACCACAACCACTACCACCGCCAGCAATACCACCACCAATACCACCACTAATACCACCACCACTGTGAGAAGTTGGCCTGGTATATGCTGTCCACTAATTAAAGTGGGCACCTTGCACCAGTCCAAACGACCCTTATTGATGATTAGGTTAAAGACAACCTTTATAGAAAGCTATCCTAGTGGTAGCTGTGGAGAGCAGCCTTCAGGCTAAGTCTTGAAGGAATGTAAAGCAGCTTGATTTACCAGTATATAACCTCTTTAATGACCAAATGAAAGGAGAACCACACCAGGTATATATACAATATATGTATTTTTTACTAAACACTCTCTACTAACCTCTTTATGAGATTAGAGAACAAGGCACACAATTACACAGTACTAGAACGACAGTAAATAGCACAATACACAGTGGGCTCCAGGGGGAGACCAAACCATATACTAAGAAAGTGGTATAATAACCACAACTTGACTAGACACAGTGCCTAGAACACGCAGAATCGCTGGGACCCCAAGGAACCACCCAAGGTAGTGACACAGGGGACCCACGGAGGATGGGTGCAGTGTGGGAACACAGACGCCAGCTCCGTACAACTCTATGGGAAAGTCGCGGATGGAATTTTAGAGTTTAAGGACACTTCGGTGAGGACTTCAAGCAAACCCAGCTAAACTTAGAAGGTTCAAAGGCCAGCACCCTTGTGAGTACTGAGGTACCCGTGTTACCTAGCCCAGGGAAGCCGGGTGCATAGGGGTCAAGTGGTGTCGGAAACCCTCGTCATTTTCTATGGCGTGTTGCGAAGAAGAGCTGCTGCCGTGGAGAAGAAAAGTGTCCGGTGTGATCCAAGCCTGGATCGAAGATGTGAAGAACCTGAAAGCAGAGGGGACAAAGTCTGGGTCACTTCACGTGACCAGGAGCGGAGCAATCAAATGCCCACCGATGTCGGGTGCTTCAGGTGCGAAGAGGTGAAGCTTGACTCTGCAGCCACGGGGACCAGGAGACGTTGATGATGAACAGATTCCGCAGGCGAGCTGTCCCACAAAGGATGTCGATTGCTGAGGTGTCAGTTTCCGGATTGGAGACCAACAAGCCTTGGTAACTGCAACCCATGCAGTCAGAGTTATGATGCTTCTGTGAGGACCAGCAAGGTCCTGGGGACTCCCCAAGCGATGGAGAGTCAGGGCACGTCTAGCAAAACCAGGGAAGCCCATTCAAAGTTAGAGTTGCCTTCTTAGGGACCCACAGGTCAACGGACCAGGGATCGCAAAGGGACCTCAAGAGGAATCACAAAATGGCGGCCCACGGAACACTCATGGAGTGTAGGCCAGCAATCTTCAGTGTAATTACTGCTCGGGGTCAGGGATACAAGTAACCCAAAGCTCAGCCTCAGGGGTCACCGGAAAGCTGATGCTTCTGCAAATAGACGCGTTGTCCAGGTGTTCAGGTTGCACGGTCACCACGAGGGATACGGGCCTCAGGCTTGCTGTGGTCACAGATCAACCTCTAAGACCTCGGGAACCCACCTCCTGTGTTGCAATATTCTTCGGAGTCCTCAGGAGCTTTGGAGATGCAAACCGGTCAGATGCGTTAAAGGTGCCTGCCTTGCAGGGGAGTAACTCCTTTACTCCAAGGGAGATTCTTCGGTCATCCAGCGTAGTGTAGATCGTCGAAGTACTTGGTTTCTGTAGCAGAGTTTAGTCCAGGTAAAATCTAAAGTCCTGTACTCAGGGTTCCTACTTTATACCCAAGGAAGGGGTGGGACAAACTCTGGGGACCCACCTATGGGAGGGTCAGGACAGAGGGGTGGCTACAGCCATTTCCTTTGTCCAGTTTCATGCCAGAGCAGGGGCTGAGTGCCCCTGCAACCGGTTTGAGCTGGACTATGCACGAGGACACCAAATTTGCCCCCAGTGCAGACATCAAAGCACTCTGAGAGTGCACCCACCCAGCCCCAATACACTAAAGCCTGTCTAGGAGGTGGTCACACCTCCCTGTGACAGGAAACCTATTGTCCAGCCTCCCCTGCCGGAGTTTCATCCAGCAGCAGGAGGGCAGACTCGTGTCTGTGGCTGGCAGCATCCATTTTGTGATGCCAGGGTTTTGCAAAGCTGGTACCGGGTGTACCGGTGGTGCTATGTTTCTCCCTCTAGGAGGGTGGAATCATACCTCCCACCCCAGTAACTGGGGTGGAGGTATGATTCCAAGGTGTTTGACACCTAACACAACATGTTTCCATGCAGCCGTTTTAAAGTTAGCATTTACCGCGAGGTTATAATGCACTTAACAGTATATGGTTGGCTGCATCACAGACAACCCCGGAATAGTGGTTCCCGAAGGCTGCAGAGGGGCTCTGCTCATGCATGGGCACCTTCTCACATAAAACCCAGCACCCTGCCTTCAGGATTGATAAGACCTGCCATAGGGGTGACTGATAGGCTTATATGTGCAGTGATTAGGATAGATATAGTGAACCTATATCTAAGTAAGGGGTGTATGCACCACCTTACACAGGCTGCAGTAGCAGACCTGTGGTGTCAGTTTGAATGGCCTCTCAGGGGTGGCATAATACATGCTGCAGCCCCTGGGAGGCCTCTGGGGTACCTATGCCCTGGGTACATAGTATACCATATACTAGGGACTTATAAGGGTACCCCAGAATCCAATCTGGAGTGTACCTAAAGTGCATGCAATCAATTTAGAGGAGAAAGCAGATAGACTGGGGTCCTGAATAGCAGGATCCCAGTCAGACTAAGTCGAAAACAGTGAAACATCAGCAAAAAGTGGGGTTAACTATAAGAAGCAGATCCAACTCTCCTACACAACCCCCCCCCAAATGTCAGGACATTAAACTAACCTTGACCAGTTGAGTCTTCATGTTCTAAGTGGAAATATCTGGAGAGTCCATCTGCATTGGCATGGTTACTCCCGGGTCTATGTTCCACTGTATAGTCCATCCCCTGTAGGGAAATGGACCACCTCAAAAGTTTGGGGTTTTCACCATTCATCTGTTTTAGCCATAAGAGGGGCTTGTGGTCTGTCTGAAGAATGAAGTGAGTGCCAAACAAGTATGGCCTCAGCTTTTTCAAGGCCCTAACCACAGCAAAGGCCTCCCACTGAATGGCTGACCAACGTTTCTCTCTGGGGGTCAACCTTCTGCTAATAAAAGCTACTGGCTGATCCTGACCTTCATCATTCAATTGTGATAACACAGCCCCAACCCCCAACTCAGAATGGGAGCAGTGCACATGGCCTGCTTCAGGTCATCAAATGCCTTTTGACAGTTAACTGTCCACTGAACTTTCTTGGGCATTCTTTTAGAAGTCAAGTCATTCAAAGGGGTCACTATGGATCCATACCCTTAGACAAATCTTCTATAGTTCCCAGTCAGTCCCAAGAAAGCTCTGACCTGAGTCTGGGTGGTTGGAGCACCCCAGTCCATGATGGTCTGGATTTTGCTCTGCAATGGTTGAACCTGGCCTCCACCCAAAAGGTGGCCCAGGTACACAACCTGACTCTGCCCTATCTGGCACTTGGTGGCCTTGATTGTTAGGCCTGCTTTCTGCAGGGCCTCCAAAACATTTCTCAGGTGGACCAGGTGATCCTCCCAGGTGGAGCTAAAGACAGCAATATCATCTAGATATGCTGCATTATGGGCTTCCAGGCCTGTAAGGACTTTGTTCACCAACCTTTGAAAAGTGGCAGATGCATTTTTCAAACCAAAGGGCATCACCACAAATTGGTAGTGCCCACTAGGGGTAGAAAATGCTGTTTTGGCTTTTGCATCCTCAGCTAGTCTGATTTGCCAGTAGCCAGCTGTCAGGTCAAATGTGCTGAGAAACTTGGCTGAGGCCAAAGTGTCTATGAGCTCATCTGCCCTAGGGATTGGATGGGCATCAGTCCTAGGGACTGCATTGAGAACTCTGTAGTCTACACAATACCTCATCTCTCTCTTACCACCGTTGGTGTGAGGTTTAGGCACTAAGACTACTGGACTAGCCCAAGGGCTATCTGAGGGTTCAATCACACCCAAATCCAACATCTTCTGGACTTCAGTCCTGATGCAGTCCCTGACATGGTCAGGTTGCCTGTAAATCTTATTTTTAACAGGCAGACTGTCCCCAGTGTCCACTTCATGAGTGCACCAGGTAGTCTGACTTGGAGTCAGAGAGAACATATGTCTGAACTGATTGAGAACTTTTCTGCAATCAGTTTGCTGCTGGTCAGTGAGGCTGCCTGCCAAGGCTACGCCATCTACTGATCCATCATCAGGGTTCTGAGAGAGCAGGTCAGGGAGTGGATCACTCTCTTCCTCCTGTCCCTCATCAGTAGACATGAGCAAGCCCATGCCTGCCCTGTCAACATATGGTTTTAGTCTGTTAACATGGAGCCCCCTATGGGGGCTCCTGGGAGTTCCAAGGTCCACCAGGTAGGTAACCTCTCCCTTCTGTTCAACAATTGTATGGGGGCCACTCCATTTGTCTTGGAGGGCTGCTGGGGCCACAGGCTCCAACACCCATACTTTCTGTCCTGGCTGATAAACAGTCAACACAGCCTTTTGGTCATGCTGGGCCTTTTGTAATTCCTGGCTAGCCTCAAGGTTTTTAGTTGCCTTCTTCATGTACTCAGCCATCCGGAAGCGGAGACCAAGTACATAGTCCACAATATCCTGTTTAGGGGGTTTGAGAGGTAACTCCCATCCCTCCTTCACTAGACACAATGGACCCCTAACTGGATGTCCAAACAGAAGCTCAAATAGGCTATAACCAACGCCCTTCTGTGGAACCTCTCTGTAGGCAAAGAGAAGGCAGGGCAAAAGTATGTCCCATCTGCACCTAAGCTTTTCGGGGAGACCTTTAATCATGCCCTTCAAGGTTTTGTTGAACCTTTCAACTAAACCATTGCATTGTGGGTGATAAGGGGTGGTAAATTTATAATTTACTCCACACTCCTTCCACTTAGCAGTCAAGTAATTAGACATGAAGTTTCCACCTCTGTCTGATACTACCTCCTTAGGAAAACCCACCCTGGAAAAGATTCCCAGGAGGGCCCTTGCCACCACAGGAGATGTGGTGGTCCTGAGGGGAATTGCTTCTGGGTACCTAGTGGCATGGTCCACCGGGATAAATCTGTGCCCAGATGCTGTTTGAGGATCTAGGGGACCAACAATGTAAATCCCTACCCTCTCAAAGGGAACCCCCACCACAGGTAGTGGTATCAGGGGGGCCTTTGTAGTGCTACCTGCCTTACCACTGGCTTGACAGGTGACACAGGAGTGACAAAACTCCTTGGTGTCTTCAGACATATGAGGCCAATGAAAGTGAGGGACAATTCTGTCCCAAGTCTTATTTTGGCCTAGGTGTCCTGCCAATGGGATATCATGTGCTAGGGTCAATAGGAAGTTCCTAAACTTCAGAGGTATAACTAACCTCCAGGTGGCTCCAGGCCTGGGGTCTCTACACTCTGAGTAAAGGAGTCCATCATCCCAGTAGATCCTATGGGTACCACTAGCACTCCCAGCAGCCTCAGCAGCAGCTTGCTGTCTGAGGGGTTCAAGAGAGGGCAGCTCAGTTGCTCCTGGCTCAGATCTGCCCTGGAAGGGCCCCCTGTCCCCAAGAACTCAACCTGATCAGGTTCAAGCTCCTCTGGGACAGTTCCTTCTTCAGGACTGAGATCATCTCCCTCAAGAGACTGATCGGCATTCTGAGGCAGGGGGGAAGACACTGCCTTAACCCTACTGCTCCTCCTCTTGGGAGGCACCTGGCCCATTCTTCCAGAATCCAGGGCCTGTTCAGTTTTAGACATTTTTGCCTGTGACCTGGTCATAGCAAACACATCTGCAGGGATTCCCAACATTTCTGCATGGGTCCTGAGCTCAACTTCAGCCCAAGCTGAGCTATCCAAATCATTTCCAAGCAAGCATTCATCAGGGAGGTCTGCACTTACCACAACCTTCTTAGGGCCAATTACCCCTCCCCAGAAGAAATTAACAACTGCCAGGGAATGGTCTGTCCTGACATTGCTAGCGTTGGTCACTTGGTACATTTCACCAAGTATGATCTGCTCAGGGGCTACAAGATCTTTTGTCACCATTGTGACACTTGCCCCTGTGTCCCTGAATGCCAAAGCCTCTCTTCCATTAATAAAGGGCTGCTGTCTGTATTTGCCCAGATTACTGGGATTTACATAGGAGGACATATCCATGCCTCCATCACAGATCAGTACAGCCTGAGTTGGAACTCTGACTAGGCCAGAGTCCATCTCAGATCCCAGGGTTAACCCTACTACACCCTTATTTGGAACACCCCCACTTGGAGCTGAACTAGGGGGAACAGTTGCCTTATGGGCAATGGTGGCTGAAGTTGAGTCTTTGGTCTTGGTACAATCACTAGTCCAATGGGTTTTCTGCTTACAGATTTTACACCATGGTTTCTTTTGGCCTTTTCCTTTGTTAGATTGGGACACCCCACCAGATGCAGATTTTTGGGGCCCTTGAGAAGACTTCTGGTCTTTACCCTTCTCCCCACCCTTATCAGAGTTCTTAGAATCTTGCTTCTTGGAGTCACCACCTTGGTTCTGAACCTTCTGCCTCACCCTGGTTCTGACCCACTTGTCTGCCTTCTGACCCAATTCTTGGGTAGAGGTCAGATCAGAGTCCACCAGGTACTGATGTAACAGTTGATTTTGACAGTTGTTAAGGATCTGCTCTCTCATGATTAAATTATACAATCCTTTGAAATCACACACCTTACTGCCAAGTAACCAGCCTTCCAGAGCCTTAGTAGCACAATCAACAAAGTCAACCCAGTCCTGAGTCTGTGCCTTTTGGGTATCTCTGAACTTTAACCTGTATTGTTCAGTGGTTAGGCCAAACCCCTCAATCAGAGCACTCTTCAGGACTTTGTAATTGTCAGCATCCTCTTCTCTTACAGCGAGGAGCTTGTCTCTACCTTTGTCTGCAAAGGAGAGCCACAAGATTGCTGCCCACTGCTCCTAAGGGACCCTCTGTACCTTACAGGCCCTCTCAAGTGCAGTTATCCATTTGTGGATGGCATCCCCACTCTGGTAGGGAGGGACAATCTTGTTCAGGTTCCTATGGCCATGAGGATGATCTCTACCTCTAGGGACACTGCTGCTGCCATCATGGGACCCTAGTCCCAATTTCTGAGAAGCTCTCTGAAGCTCTAGGGATTCCCTGTCTAAGGCCAATTGCTCTCTCTTGATTCTGAGCTTAGCTCTCTCAAACTCAAGCAGTTGGCATTTCTTCTCATAAGAGGATGCCCTTTTATGAGAAGCAGAGGACCCTATAGAAGTACCAGAATGATTAGATTCCTGAGAAGGAGATCTTGATCTTTTTGGTAGACCATTAACCCTTCCAGGTGGGGTAAAGAGAACCCCACTGGGGTCTCCTTCCTCACCTTCAGGAAGAATTGGATTTTCCAGGTTGGAATCATTTTGATCCCCCTGGTCAGCATCAGAGTCTGGGTCATAGTAGCGTTCACTACCTGGCCTTTCCTATTCAGCTGCCCCACCCCATTTGCCAACCTCATCAGACACTGGGGTCTTTCTGAGGTCATCTTCAAGCAACATCTTTATGAGATGTTGGGTGGTTGGGCTTTTCCCTGTCTTCAATTTCCTAGAGGCACACATAGTCTTCAATTCTTGGTATGAGACATGGTCATACTTAGTTGGGAGAGACCCACTGGTTTCTGCCCTTGAAAACATGACTAGTGTGGTGTGGTGTATGCACCTACCTACTCTAGTGGGGCCTACTAAACTCTCTTGAGTTGTAGAAAGGGTGTGCTAAGCCCTTGACACACAACTCTAAGTTCGGTAGAACTTACTGTATTCTAAACTTGATTTATATGTACCTATGTACCTATAGTGGTTTTCAGTTAGTCACTCAAAGAGGTTATCTGGTAAAGCAATAGCAAGCTTGAATCCAACCGCTGCACACCAATGTGAGAAGTTGGCCTGGCATATGCTGTCCACTAGTTATAGTGGGCACTTTGCACCAGTCCAAACGACCCTTATTGATGATAGGTTTAAAGACAACCTTTATTGAAAGCTATTCTAGTGGTAGCTATGGAGAGCAGCCTTCAGGCTAAGTCTTGAAGGAGTGTAAAGCAGCTTGGTTTACCAGATTATAACCTCTTGAATGACCAAATGAAAGGAGAACCACACAAGGTATATATATAAAATATATGTAATTATTTTTAAACACTAAAAACTAATCTCTTTATGAGATTAGAGTCCAAGATACACAATATCACAGCATAAAAACGACAGTAAATAGCACAATATACAATGGGCCCCAAGGGGGGACCAAACCATATATTAAGAAAGTGGTATAAGAACCACGACTTGACAAGACACAGTGCTTAGAGCCCGTAGATTCGCTGGGAACCCAAGGCACCACCCAAGGTAGTGACACAGGAGACCCACGGGGGACGTGTGCAGTGTGAGAACACAGCCGCGAGCGCCATAGGATTCTATGAGGAAAGTCGCGGTTGGAATTTTAAAGCAAAAGGACACTTAGAAGAGGACTTTGAGCAAACCCCTTTAGGCTTAAGGGGTTCTAGGGCCAACACCCACGGGGGTACCGTAGTACTCGAGTTACCTCACCCAGGGAAGCCGGGTGCATAGGTGTCAAAGGGTGTCGGGAATCGTCGTTGTTTTCAATGGCGATCCGCTGCAAAGTGTTGCTGCCGTGAAGAAGAAAAGTGTCCGGGATAATCCAAGCCTGGATCGAAGATGTGAAGAACCTGAAAGCAGAGGGGACAGAGTCTGGGTCACTAGCCAGTGACCAGGAGCGGAGCAATCAAATGCCCACCGATGTCGGGTGCTTCAGGTGCGAAGAGGTGAAGCTTGACTCTGCAGCCACGGGGTCCCGGGGATGTCAAGGATGACCAGGAGCCGGATTCGAGCTGTCCCATAAAGGATGTCGAGTGCTGGGGTGTCGGTGCTCGGATTGAACACAACAAGCATTGGCAACAGCAACCCACGCAGGAAAAGAAAAGATGCTTCTATGCAGACCAGCAAGGTCCTGGGGACTCCCCAAGCAATGGAGAGTCAGGGCATGTCTGGAGAAACCAGGGAAGCCCAATTAAAGTTAGAGTTGCCTTCTTGGGGACCCACAGGTCAACGGACCAGGGATTGCGAAGGGACCTCGAGAGGAATCACAAAATGGGAGCCCACGGAACACTCGTTGAGTGTAGGCCAGCAATCTTCGGTGTGACCACTGCTCGGGGGCAGGGCTACAAGAAACCTAAAGCTCAGCCTCAGGGGTTGCCAGAAAGCTGATACTTCTGCAAATGGTCGCGGTGTCCCGGGGTTCAGGTTGCACGGTCTCCACAAGGGATACGGGCCTCAGACTTGCTGTGGGCACAGATCGACCTCAGAGACCTTGGGAACCCACCTCCTGTGTGGCAATATTCTTCGGAGTCCTTCGGAGCTGCGGAGATGCCAACCGGTCAGTTGCGTTAAAGGTGCCTGCCTTGCAGGGGAGTAACTCCTTTACTCCAAGGGAGATTCTTCAGTCATCCAGCGTAGTGTAGATCGTCAAAGTACTTGGCTTCTGTGTCAGAGTTTAGTCCAGGTGTAATCTAAAGTCCTGTAGTCAGGGGTTCCTACTTTATACCCAAGGAAAGGGTGGGACAAACTCTGGGGACCCACCTATGGGAGGGTCAGGAAAGAGGGGTGGCTACACCCATTTCCTTTGTCCAGTTTCGTGCCAGAGCAGGGGCTGGTAGCCCCTGCAACCGGTTTGAGCTGGACTATGCACAGGGACACCAATTGTACCCCCAGTGCAGACTTCAAAGCACTCTTGGAGTGCACCCACCCAGCCCCAATACACTAAAGCCTGTCTGGGAGGTGTTCCACCTCCCAGACAGAGTGTATTGGGGCAGCTTTCTGGCAACCCCTGAGGCTGAGCTTTAGGTTTCTTGTAGCCCTGCCCCCGAGACAGGAAACCTATTGTCCAGGCCTCCCCTGCTGGAGTTTCGTCCAGCAGCAGGAGGGCAGACTCGTGTCTGTGGCTGCAGCATCCATTTTGTGATGCCAGGGTTCTGTTAAGCTGGTACCGGGTGTACCGGTGGTGCCATGTTTCTCCCTCTAGTAGGGTGGAATCGTACCTCCCACCCCAGTTACTGGGGTGGGATGTATGAATCTAAGGTGTTTGACACCAAACACGACATGTTTCCATGCAGCCATTCTCAAATTAGCTTTTACCGCGAGGTTATAATGCACTTAAGAGTATATGGTCTGGCTGCATCACAAAGAACCCCGGAATAAAGATTCCGAAAGCTGCAGAGGGGCTCTGCTCATGCATGGGCACCCTCTCACATGAAACCCAGCACCCTGCCTTCAGGATTGATAAGGCCTGCCATAGGGGTGACTGATAGGTTTACATGTGCAGTGATATGGAGAGATATAGGGAACCTATATCTCAGTAAGGGGTGGATACACCACCTTACACAGGCTGCTGTAGCAGACCTGTTGTGTCATTTTAAAAGGCTTCACAGGGGTGGCACAATATATGCTGCAGCCCCTGGTAGGCCTCTGGGGTACCTATGCCCTGGGTATATAGTATACCATATACTAGGGACTTATAAGGGTACCCCAGAATCCAATCTGGAGTGTACCTAAAGTACATGCAATCAATTTAGAGTAGAAAGCAGATAGACTGGGGTCCTGATTAGCAGGGCCTCAGTCTGGCTAAGTCGAAAAACAGTGAAACATCAGCAAAAAGTGGGGGTAACTATAAGAAGCAGATCTTACTCTCCTACACTTTCAACTAAACCATTGCATTGTGGGTGATAGGGGTGGTACATTTATAATTTACTCCACACTCCTTCCACATAGCAGTCAAGTAACTAGACATGAAGTTTGCATCTCTGTCTGATACTACCTCCTTAGGAAAACCCACCCTGGAAAAGATTACCAGGAGGGCCCTTCCCACCACAGGAGCTGTGGTGATCCTGAGGGGAGTTGCTTCTGGATACCTAGTGGCATGGTCTACCACCACTAGTATAAATCTGTGCCCAGATGCTGTTTGAGGATCTAGGGGACCAACTATGTCAATCCCTACCCTCTCAAAGGGAACTCCCACCACAGGTAGTGGTATCAGGGGGGCCTTTGTAGTGCCACCTGCCTTGCCACTGGCTTGACAGGTGACACAGGAGCGACAAATCTCCTTGGTGTCTTCAGACATGTGAGGCCAATTAAAGTGAGGAACAATTCTGTCCCAAGTCTTGTTTTGGCCTAGGTGACCTGCCAATGGGATATCATGTGCTAGTGTCAATAGGAAGCTCCTAAACTTCAGGGGTATAACCAACCTCCTGGTGGGTCCAGGCTTGGGGTCTCTACACTCTGAGTAAAGGAATCCATCATCCCAATAGATCCTATGGGACCCACTAGCACTCCCAGCAGCCTCAGCAGCAGCTTGCTGTCTGAGGGTTTCAAGAGAGGGGCAGCTCAGCTGCTCCTGGCTCAGATCTGCCCTGGAAGGGCCCCCTGTCCCCAAGAACTCAACCTGATCAGGTTCAAGCTCATCTGGGACAGTTCCTTCTTCAGGACTGAAATCATCTCCCTCAAGAGACTGATCTGCATTCTGAGGCAGGGGGGAAGGCACTGCCTTAACCCAACTGCTCCTCCTCTTGGAAGGCACCTGGTCCATTCTTCCAGGATCCAGGGCCTGTTCAGTTTTAGACATTTTTGCCTGTGACCTGGTCATAGCAAACACATCTGCAGGGATTCCCAACATTTCTGCATGAGTCCTGAGTTCCACTTCAGCCCAAGCTGAAGTTTCTAAATCATTGCCCAACAAGCATTCAACAGGGAGGTCTGCACTTACCACAACCTTTTTAGGGCCAGTTACCCCTCCCCATGTGAAATTAACAACTGCCAGGGAATGGTCTGTCCTGACATTGCTAGCATTGGTCACTTGGTACATCTCACCAAGTATGATTTGTTCAGGAGCCACAAGATCATTTGTCACCATGGTGACACTTGCTTCTGTGTCCCTGAATGCGCCTCTTTTCCATTGATTATAGGCTGCTGTCTGTATTTGCCCAGATTACTGGGGCTTACAAATAGGGAGGCCATATCCATGCCTCCATCACAGACCAACATAGCCTGAGTTGGAACTCTGACTAGGCCAGAGTCCATCTCAGATCCCAGGGTTAACCCTACTACACCCTTATTTGGAACACCACCACTTGGAGCTGAACTAGGGGGAACAGTTGCCTTAGGGGCAGTGGTGGTTGGAGTTGAGTCCTTGGACTTGTTACAGTCACTTGTCCAATGGGTCTTCTGTTTACAGATTTGACACCATGGTTTCTTCTTGCCTTTTCCCTTGTTGGATTGTGACTCCCCACCAGATGCAGATTTTTGGGGCCCTTGAGAAGACTTCTGGTCTTTACCCTTCTCCCCACCCTTATCAGAGTTCTTAGAATCTTGCTTCTTGGAGTCACCACCTTGGTTCTGAACCTTCTGCCTCGCCCTGGTTCTGACCCATTTGTCTGCCTTTTGACCCAATTCTTGGGGAGAGGTCAGATCAGAGTCCACCAGGTACTGATGCAACAGTTGATGTTGACAGTTATTAAGGATCTGCTCTCTCGTGATTAAATTATACAATCCTTTGAAATCACACACCTTACTGCCAAGTAACCAGCCTTCCAGAGCCTTAGTAGCACAATCAACAAAGTCAACCCAGTCCTGAGTCTGTGCCTTTTGGGTGTCTCTGAACTTTAACCTGTATTGTTCAGTGGTTAGGCCAAACCCATCAATCAGAGTACTCTTCAGGACTTTGTAATCATCAGCATCCTCTTCTCTTACAGTGAGGAGCTTGTCTCTACCTTTGTCTGCAAAGGAGAGCCACAAGATTGCTGCCCACTGCTCCCGAGGGACCCTCTGTACCTTACAGGCCCTCTCCAGTGCAGTTATCCATTTGTGGATGTCATCCCCACTCTGGCAGGGAGGGACAATCTTGTTCAGGTTCCTAAGGTCATGAGTAGGATCTCTACCTCTAGGGACACTGTGGCTGCCACCATGGGACTCTAGTCCCAACTTCTGAGAAGCTCTCTGAAGCTCCAGGGATTCCCTGCCTAAGGCCAATTTGCTCTCTCTTGATCCTGAGCTTAGCTCTCTCAAACTCAAGCAGTTGGCACTTCTTCTCATAAGAGGACTCCCTTTTATGAGAAGAAGTCCTATGAGAAACAGAGCTCCCTACAGATGTACCAGAATGATTAGGCTCCAGAGAAGGAGATCTGGATCTTCTTGGTAAACTGTTAACCCTTCCAGGTGGGGTAAAGAGAGGCCCACTGGGGCCTCCTTCCTCACCTTCAGGAAGGATTGGCTGTTCCAGGTTAGAATCATTTTGATCCTCCTGGCCAGCATCAGAGTCCAGGTCATTGAGGTTTTCACTCCCTGGCCTTTCCTCTTCTGCTGTCCCACCCCCTTTGCCTGCCTCATCAGACCCTGGGGTCTTTCTGAGGTCATCTAAAAGCAAAGTCAATTCAATTCAATTCAATTCAGCTTTATTCGGTGTAAACAATATCACCATAAAAGCATTCTATTAGGAGGGAACGATTATAGTTACAGTTTTTAAAATCTCAAAATATACAATCAAAAGATAGGATCAATATTTCATTGTCGTGCAAAATATCATGCTACAGTACAATTTTATGTGCGAAAGAAATGCAATATATACAATCAAGAAGGTACAATCGGCAATTCATAAATATTCAAATACATAAAGTGCAAAGTGTTCAAATATAGAAAATGATTCTAACTCCATATCTTACACACAATGGAGAACAAGCATGAAGACTTATGCCATACGAATGTTTAAAGTGCGTAGTGCTGTTAAATATACCTTGACTATGTTCAGACTAATTTGGCTTAAAACAAGGTAGCCTTTATCATATAGATATAAAAAATGCATAGTACTGATATATATACCTCAACTACGTGCCAGCTTCTGATTGTTCATATGACAATGCGTCCAGAAATGCATAGGACTTTCTTCTCCTTATTGCCAATTGTATATACAGAATAACTGCATTCGTGATTTTCTGATTTTCCAAACTACATACAGAATTAAAAGCGTGTTTATAATAAAAAAGCCTCTTGGATAAAAACAAAGGTTTTAAAATGGATTTCCGAATATCCATATAAAAACTACAAAAAAGTAAAAAATGCAACGTAGATTGGGTGGACTTTCCGTCACACGGGCAGTTTGGAAGTTTGAGGCACCACTTTTCTAATTTAGGGAATGCTGTTAAGTAATGGAGGGTGCCAAACCGAAGCCTTGTTAAATAGAATCTAAGTTGTGTGTTCCGCACCTGTATAAGATAAGGTTGAGTACACCTTACAGAGGGAATTTCATGGTAGGAGTTAACACTATGTTTTTGTCTAGCTTCAGCCTCCCTAGCTCCTTACGTAACTTTCATAAAAATTGTCTTCAGATCTCTTTTACTGTAATCTACAATCGCTGCAGGGTTCTTTCTATCAATATGCACCCTACAGCGTGCCAGGAGGGTATATATATACTCAAGCCAGGGAATTTTGCTTCTGTGATCGAGAGATAGACAATCTAAGATTAGGTCCTTCGTGAATTTAGTCTCATCTTTAGCCCATATTCCTTGCCAAAGAGTGAGACCGGCCATATTTATTAAGTCTGTTAAAAATGGTACAGATAATTCTTTGTGTGTTATATAGTTCGCAGTCGAACTAGGGACCGCCAGCAGTCTTTTTAAGAATTTATTTTCATGAAGTTGTAACGGGGTAATATTGGCTCTCCCCCATAATGCGGCCCCATAGCAAACAGCTGTAACGCACTTACTACGGTACAAAGTAAGGATTTCCCGTATGGGGTTGTTTCCTATTTTGGCAGAGAACCTTAAGATACCCTCGGTGGTTCTTAGAAATTTCAGATTGCAAAGTTCGATGTGTGAATTCCATATACCATTTCTATTAAAAATCAAACCCAGATATGAAAAGGTTGAGACTCTATTAATAGCTACCCTTCCTAGATGATGTTGTCTGATCTTCAATTTAGAGCTCCCGCATGTCATAACAAATGTTTTTTTTAAGTTAATCTGGAGATCTTTTTCGGACATGAACAGGGCAAAATTGTCTATTATACGTTGCAGACCATTTGCTGTCCTTGATAACAGGACAGCATCGTCTGCATAAAGAAGAACAGGGGTTGGGCGAGTCCCTACTTATGGTGCGTCTACAGATACATTTTGTAAAAAAGAGTCTACATTATTAACGTACAAAGAAAATAAAAGGGGCGCTAGAACGCAGCCTTGCCGGATACCGCGTGTTACTCTGAAATCCGGGGTACATTCCCCCATGGTGCCGAACCGCACTCTGGAGGTAAGAAAGGTGTAAATCTGGGCCAAGTATGTAATTATATCGATAGGGGCATCTAGCGCCTTCAATGATTCCCATAGTTTGGCATGATTAACAAGATCGAAGGCGCAGGTCAGATCGACAAAACATAGGTGCAAAACCCCATCCTTGGCTAGGGTGTACTTCCCTATCAATAACTCCAGGTTGACGCATTGTTCTACCGTCCCAATGCCCTTTCTGAATCCATACTGGGCCTCGGTCAAAATGTTGTTATCATAGGCCCAGTTTTCTAATCTTTCCAACATTATTCTCCCCATCAATTTGGAGGTGGAGTCAAGAAGGGATATGGGACAGTAGCAATTTGCTTTCCCTCTGTCCCCTTTTTTAAAAATGGGTACAATTACGCTTTCTACCCAGGAGGCAGGCAGCACTCCCCCTAAAGTGGCATTAAAAACGTTTGATAAAATTGGAATCCAAAAATCCATATTGTGTTTAAAAATGTCAATAGGGACACCGTCTGGTCCAGCAGCTTTACCATTAACACTTTTTTGTAGGGCTGATGTTATTTCATCTGGCGTTATAGGGGATAATGTTACTGGCTCCACTAAGACATAGTTAGCGTTATTACTTTTAGTTACTTTGACAGCGTCGGGATTAAAAATGCTCTCAAAGTATGATATCCATTCTCCTGGGGGAACAACGGTATCAATTTTTACTGCAGTATTTCCCCTGAAAAATGGATGATCAATTATTTTCCAAAACATAACTGTGTCTCGTGTCTCGGCAGCCTGTATTAGTGAATTCCATGCCTCCTCACTGATCTCCTGTTTCCTGTCTTTCAGGGCATTTTTATAACTTTTCCTTAGTGATATAATCCTTGCACTGTCTCTTGGTCTTAGCTTCAGGGCCTTTTTTAAATCCCCGTTTAGCCTTGAACATGCCTGGTTGAACCATCTGGAATTGCGATCACAACCATTTTTCCTCCTCTTAGTGGTCAAATTACTTGCAATTTCGGTAGTAATTCCGCAAAATGCGTTTATGACAGCCGAATTTGCTGTGGTACTATCGTAGCATATAGCTATTTCTCGCTGTTTCCATCCCATAAGATTATCCAAAAAGGAGATAGGATCAACACCTGACCACCGCACGGTAGTACCGTTATTGCCCTGGGCCCTAATGTTTAAATCCATAGTTTTACCCCTTTCTTGACTTGTCAGGGTAATCCTCAGGGTCAAAATTAGCGGGTGATGATCACTTAAAAGGCTCTCGCTAATCAAAAGCTTTTCCACCAGGTCCCCACAATTTGCTGAAACAATAAAATGATCAATGTTAGACGATGACCTGGCCCCCATAAATGTTTGTAGGTTGGTTACTCTATCGGAGATAGTAGGATCCACGACAACTAGATTATATTTATAAACAGCATTATTAATTGCCTCCCCATAGGGCTCATGTGGAAAATGGGGGATACGATCACTGAGGCGGTCACAAAATCCACATGATTCTCCTGCTTCAATATCACATTTAACACAGTTAAAATCACCCGCCCAAACAAATAGATAATCCCCTCCCGCATCCTCCAAAAATAGATCCAAATCTTTTTCCAGTAGCTTGATAACCCTATCTCTAGTTTTATCAAAAACATTATTATAGAAATTAATAACAATAATAGGCTGTTTTCCCTCAGAAGAGAAATAGAAAAGTTGATAAAACTCTGACGTAGTGTTGGCTTTCTTTATGTTTAGAGGCGATGTTATAGCAATTAGCGCTGCTAAGCCACCTTTAGCTCTCCCCATTCTTGATGGGGTGGCATTGCTGCAAACAATTTGAAAGCCATCAATAAAAAGGGCTCAGTATGCCAAGTTTCCTGTATTAAAATTAAAGAGCATCCCTCTAGCGTTTTTAACCATACTTCATCATCAATTTTGTTTTTAATCCCTGCAATGTTCCATGTCATAATACAGAGAGACTCGTTGGGTTGTTTTAAGGAGGGACCAGTGCCTAATTGGATACAAGAACCAGTTTCCAAAAGCAAAGTCACTATGAGCATTTGGGTGTTTGGGTTTTTCCCTGTCTTCAGTTTCCTTGATGCACACATGTTTCTCAATTCTTGGAATGTGAGGTGGTGATACTTAGTTGGCAAGGAGTCTCTGACTTCAGGCCTTGAAGACATTTCTAGTGTGGTGTGGTGTATGCACCTACCCACTCTAGTGGGAACTGAGACTCTCTTGAGTTGGAGAAAGGGTGTGCTAGACCCTTGACTTACCCAACTCTAAGTTCAGTAGAACTTACCTTATTCTAGACTTGATTTATATGTACCTAAGTACCTTTAGTGGTTTTCAGTTAGTCACTCACTGAGATTATCTGGTAAAACAATAGCAAGCTTGAATCCAAACCGTTGCACACCAATGTGAGAAGTTGGCCTGGTATATGCTGTCCACTAATTAAAGTGGGCACCTTGCACCAGTCCAAATGACCCTTATTGATGATTAGGTTAAAGACAACCTTTATAGAAAGCTATCCTAGTGGTAGCTGTGGAGAGCAGCCTTCAGGCTAAGTCTTGAAGGAATGTAAAGTAGCTTGTTTTACCAGTATATAACCTCTTGAATGACCAAATGAAAGGAGAACCACACCAGGTATATATAAAATATATGTATTTATTACTAAACACTCTCTACTAACCTCTTTATGAGATTAGAGAACAAGGCACACAATTACACAGTACTAGAATGACAGTAAATAGCACAGTACACAGTGGGCTCCAGGGGGAGACCAAACCATATACTAAGAAAGTGGTATAAGAACCACGACTTGACTAGACACAGTGCCTAGTGCACGCAGAATCGCTGGGACCCCAAGGAACCACCCAAGGTAGTGACACATGGGACCCACGGAGGACGGGTGCAGTGTGGGAACACAGACGCGAGCTCCGTACAACTCTATGGGAAAGTCGCGGTTGGAATTTTAGAGTTTAAGGACACTTTGGAGAGGACTTCAAGCAAACCCAGCTAAACTTAGAAGGTTCAAAGGCCAGCACCCTTGTGAGTACTGAGGTACCCGTGTTACCTAGCCCAGGGAAGCCGGGTGCATAGGGGTCAAGTGGTGTCAGAAACCCTCATCGTTTTCTATGGCGTGTTGTGAAGAAGAGCTGCTGCCGTGGAGAAGAAAAGTGTCCGGTGTGATCCAAGCCTGGATCGAAGATGTGAAGAACCTGAAAGCAGAGGGGACAAAGTCTGGGTCACTTCACGTGACCAGGAGCGGAGCAATCAAATGCCCACCGATGTCGGGTGCTTCAGGTGCAAAGAGGTGAAGCTTGACTCTGCAGCCACGGGGACCAGGAGATGTTGACGACAACCAGATTCTGCAGGCAAGCTGTCCCACAAAGGATGTCGATTGCTGAGGGGTCAGTTTCTGGATTGGAGACCAACAAGCCTTGGCAACTGCAACCCACATGGTCAGAGTTATGATGCTTCTGTGAGGACCAGCAAAGTCCTGGGGACTCCCCAAGCAATGGAGAGTCAGGGAACGTCTGGAGCAACCAGAGAAGGCCATTCAAAGTTAGAGTTGCCTTCTTAGGGACCCACAGGTCAACGGACCAGGGATCGCAAAGGGACCTTGAGAGGAATCACAAAATGGCAGCCCACGGAACACTCGTGCAGTGCAGGCCAGCAATCTTCAGTGTAATTACTGCTCGGGGTCAGGGCTACAAGTAACCTAAAGCTCAGCCTCAGGGGTTGCCGGAAAGCTGATGCTTCTGCAAATAGACGCTGTGTCCAGGGGTTCAGGTTGCACGGTCACCACGAGGGATACGGGCCTCAGACTTGCTGTGGGCACAGATCAACCTCTAAGACCTTGAGAACCCACCTCCTGTGTTGCAATATTCTTCGGAGTCCTCAGGAGCTTTGGAGATGCAAACCGGTCAGATGCGTTAAAGGTGCCTGCTTTGCAGGGGAGTAACTCCTTTACTCCAAGGGAGATTCTTCGGTCATCCAGCGTAGTGTAGATCGTCGAAGTACTTGGTTTCTGTAGCAGAGTTTAGTCCAGGTAAAATCTAAAGTCCTGTACTCAGGGTTCCTACTTTATACCCAAGGAAAGGGTGGGACAAACTCTGGGGACCCACCTATGGGAGGGTCAGGACAGAGGGGTGGCTACAAACATGTCCTTTGTCCAGTTTCGTGCCAGAGCAGGGGCTGAGTGCCCCTGCAACCGGTTTGAGCTGGACTATGCACGAGGACACCAAATGTGCCCCCAGTGCAGACATCAAAGCACTCTGAGAGTGCACCCACCCAGCCCCAATACACTAAAGCCTGTCTGGGAGCTGGTCACACCTCCCTGTGACAGGAAACCTATTGTCCAGCCTCCCCTGCCGGAGTTTCGTCCAGCAGCAGGAGGGCAGACTCGTGTCTGTGGCTGGCAGCATCCATTTTGTGATGCCAGGGTTTTGCAAAGCTGGTACCGGGTGTACCGGTGGTGCCATGTTTCTCCCTCTAGGAGGGTGGAATCCTACCTTATGATTCCAAGGTGTTTGACACCAAACACGACATGTTTCCATGCAGCCGTTTTAAAGTTAGCATTTACCGCGAGGTTATAATGCACTTAAGAGTATATGGTTGGCTGCATCACAGACAACCCCGAAATAGTGGTACCGAAGGCTGCAGAGGGGCTCTGCTCATGCATGGGCACCCTCTCACATAAAACCCAGCACCCTGCCTTCAGAATTGATAAGGCCTGCCATAGGGGTGACTGATAGGCTTATATGTGCAGTGATTAGGATAGATATAGTGAACCTATATCTAAGTAAGGGGTGCATGCACCACCTTACACAGGCTGCAGTAGCAGACCTGTGGTGTCAGTTTGAATGGCCTCTCAGGGGTGGCATAATACATGCTGCAGCCCCTGGGAGGCCTCTGGGGGTACCTATGCCCTGGGTACGTAGTATACCATGTACTAGGGACTTATAAGGGTACCCCAGAATCCAATCTGGAGTGTACCTAAAGTACATGCAACAGTGAAACATCAGCAACAAGTGTGGGTAACTATAAGAAGCAGATCCTACTCTCCTACAACCACCACCACCAATACCACCAATACTACCACCAATACCACCACCACCACCAATACCACCACCACCAATCCAATACCACCACCAATACCACCACCACCAATCCAATACCACCACCACTGATACCACCACCAATACCAGCAATACCACCAACACCAATACCACAACCACTAATACCACCACCATTAAGACCACCAACACTAATACCACCACCACCAACACCACCACCACCAGTACCACAACCACCAATACCACCACCACCAATACCAATACCACCACCACCAATACCACCAATACCACCACCACCAATACCACCACCACCAATACCACCACCAATACCACCGCCAATACCACAACCAATACCACTGCCAACACCACCACCAATACCACCGCCAATACCACCACCAATACCACCAGCACCATGGCCAATACCACCACTAATACCACCACCACCAATACTACCACCACCAATACCACCACCACCACCAAATTCACCACCACCACCAATGCCCTCACTACCAATACCACCACCACTACCACCACCAATACCACAACCACCAATACCACCACCACCAATACCATCAATAGCACCAATACCACCAATACCACCTCCACAAATACCACCACCACCAATACCACCACCACAATAACACCACCAATACCACCACCAATACCACCACCACCAATACCATCACCACCAATACCACCAATGCCACCACCACTGATAATACCACCACCCCTAATACCACCACCACCAATATCACCAATACCAATACCACCACCTCCAATACCACCAATACCACCACCACTAATACCACCAATAACACCACCATCAATACCCCCACCATTACCACTACCACCAAGACCACCAATACCACCACTAATACCACCACCACCACCAATACCACCACCACCACCAATACCACCACCAATACCACCACCAATGCCACCACCACCAATACCACCACCAACACCACAACCAATACCACCACCACCAAAATCAATACCACCACCAATACCACCACCACCAATACCACCACCACCAATGTCACCACCAATACCACCACCACCAATACCACCACGACCAATACCACCACCAGTACCACCAATACCACCACCAAAAAAACCAATACCACCACAACCGATACAAATACCACTACTACCAGTACCGATAGCACTACCAACACAAATACCAACACCAATACCAATACCACCACCAATACCACCACCACCACCAATACCACCATCACCACAAACATCACCACCAATACCACCGACCACCACCACCAATACCTCACCACCAATACCACTACCACTGACAATACCACCACCACTACGAATACCACCACCACCAATACCACCACCACCAATACACCACCACCAATACCACTACCATCCACCACCAACACCAATATCGCCACCACCACCAATACCACCACCACCACCAATACCACCACCAATACCACCACCAATACCACCACCACCAATACCACTAACACCACCACCACCACTACCATCAATACCACCACCTCCACCACCACCAATAGCACCACCACCAATACCACTACCACCAACAATACCACTGCCAATACCACCACCACCAATACCACTACCACCAATACTACAAATCCTACCACCACCAATACCACCACCACCAATACCAATACCACCACCACCAATACCACCACCAATACCACCACCACCAATCTAATACCACCACCACCAATACCACCACCAATACCGCCAATACCACCACCACCAATACCACACCACTAATACCACCACCACTAATATCACCAACACTAATACCACCACCACCACCAACACCACCACGACCACCACCACCAATACCACTGCTAATACCACCACCAATACCACTGCCAATACCACCACCAATACCACCACCAATACCACCACCAATACCACCGCCAATACCAATACCACCAGCACCATGACCAATACCACCACCAATACCACCACTAATACCACCACCACCACCAGTACCACCACCCCCACCTCCAATACCACCACCACCACCAATATCACCAATACCACCACCACCACCACCACCAATACCACCACCACCAATACCACTACCATCACCAATACCACCAATACCAGTACAACCACCACCAATTCCAGTACCACCACCAATACCAATGCCACCACAACCACCAATGCCACCACCACCACTACCACCGCCACCAATACCACCACCAATAGCACCACTAATACCACCACCACCACCAATACCACAACCACCACCAATACCACCAATACTACCACCAATACCACCACCATCACCAATACCACCACCAATCCAATACCACCACCAATACCACCACCACCAATCCAATACCACCACCACCACCGATACCACCACCAATACCACCAATTCCACCAACACCAATACCACAACCACTAATACCACCATTAAGACCACCAACACTAATATCACCACCACCAACACCACCACCACCAGTACCACCACCACCAATACCACCACCACCAATACCAATACCACCACCAATACCACCAATACCACCACCACCAATACCACCGCGAATACCACAACCAATACCACTGCCAACACCACCACCAATATCACCGCCAATACCACCACCAATACCACCAGCACCATGGCCAATACCACCACCAATACCACCACTAATACCACCACCACCACCAATACCACCACCACCAATACTACCACCAATACCACCACCACCACCAAATTTACCACCACCACCAATGACCCCACTACCAATACCACCACCACCAATACCACCACCACTACCACCACCAATACCACAACCACCAATACCACCACCACCAATACCATCAATAGCACCAATACCACCACCACAAATACCACCACCACCAATACCACCACCACAATAACACCACAATAACACCACCAATACCACCACCAATACCACCACCATCAATACCATCACCACCAATACCACCACCACTGATAATACCACCACGACTAATATCACCACCACCACCACCAATATCACCAATACCAATACCACCACCTCCAATACCACCAATAACACCACCACTAATACCACCAATAACACCACCACCAATACCACCACCATTACCACTACCATCAAGACCACCAATACCACCACTAATACCACCACCACCACCAACAATATCACCACCAATATCACCACCAATGCCACCACCACCAATAACACAACCACTACCACCACCAATACCACCAACACCACCACCACCACCAATACCATCACCACCACCAATACCAGCACAACCAATACCACCACCACCATCAACACCACCACCAATACCACCACCACCAGTACCACCACCACCAATGCCACCACCAATACCACCACCACCAATACCACCACGACCAATACCACCACCAGTACCACCAATACCAATACCACTACCACCACAAATACCAACACCAATACCACCACCAATACCACCATCACCACAAATACCACCACCAATACCACCGACCACCACCACCAAGACCTCACCACCAATACCACCACCACCGACAATACCACCACCACCCCAATACCACTACCACAATACCTCCACCACCAATACCACCACAAATACCACCAATACCAGTACCCCCACCATCACCACCAGTACCACCACCAATACCACCAACCACCACCACTACCTCACCACCAATACCACCACCACCGACAATACCACCATCACTACCAATACCACCACCACCACCAATACCACCACCACCAATACATCACCACCAATACCACTACCACTACCTCCAATACCACAACCACCACCAATACCACCACCACCAATACCACCACCACCAAGACCATCACCACCAATACCACCACCACCACCAATACCAATACCACCACCAATACCGCCAATACCACCACCACCACCAATACCACACCACTAATACCACCACCACTAATACCACCACCACTAATATCACCAACACTAATACCACCACCAACACCACCACCGCCAATACCACCACCACCAATACCAATACCACCACCAATACCACCACCAATACCACTGCCAATACCACCACCAATACCACCACTAATACCACCACCACCACCAATACCAGCACCACTACCACCACCACCAATATCACCATAACCAATACCACCAATACCAGCAACACCACCACTACCACCAATACCACTACCACCACCAATACCACCAATACCAGTATCACCACCACCAATACAAGTACCACCACCAATACCAATGCCACCACAACCACCAATGCCACCACCACCACTACCACCACCACCAATACCACCACCAATACCACCACTAATACCACCACCACCACCAATACCACCACCACCACCAATACCACCAATACTACCACCAATACCACCACCACCATCAATACCACCACCACCAATACAATACCACCATCACCACCAATACCACCACCACCAATCCAATACCACCACCACTGATACCACCACCAATACCACCAATACCACCAACACCAATACCACAACCACTAATACCACCACCATTAAGACCACCAACACTAATACCACCACCACCAACACCACCAGTACCACCACCACCAATACCACCACCACCAATACCAATAAAACCACCACCAATACCACCACCACCAATACCACTGCCAATACCACAACCAATACCACTGCCAACACCACCACCAATTCCACCGCCAATACCACCACCAATACCACCAGCACCACGGCCAATACCACCACAAATACCACCACTAACACCACCACCAATACCACCACCACCAATACCACCACCAAATTCACCACCACCACCAATACCCCCACTACCAATACCACACCACCAATACCACCACCAATACCACCACCACCAATACCACCACCACCAATACCATCAGTAGCACCAATACCACTAATACCACCACCACAAATATCACCACCACCAATACCACCACCACAATAACACCACCAATACCACCACCAATACCACCACCACCACCAATACCATCACCACCAATACCACCACCACCGATAATGCCACCACCACTAATACCACCACCACCACCAATACCACCACCCCCACTAATACCACCAATACCAATACCACCACCTCCAATACCACCAATACCACCACCACTAATACCACCAATAACACCACCACCAATACCACCACCATTACCACTACCACCAAGACCACCAATACCACCACAAATACCACCACCACCACCAATACCACCACCACCAATACCACCACCACCAATACCACCACCAATACCACCACCAATGCCACCACCACCAATAACACAACCACTACCAGCACCAACACCACCACCACCACCAATACCATCACCACCACCAATACCACCACCACAACCAATACCACCACCACCACCACCACCATCAATACCACCACCAATACCACCACCACCAATACCACCACCACCAATGCCACCACCAATACCACCACCACCAATACCACCACGACCAATACCACCACCAGTACCACCAATACCACCAATACCAAAACCACCACCACCAATACCACTACCACCAGTACCAATACCAGTACCACCTCAAATACCAACACCAATACCAATACCACCACCAATACCACCACCACCACCAATACCACCATCACCACAAATACCACCACCAATACCACCGACCACCACCACCAATACCTCACCACCAATACCACCACCACCACCGACAATACCACCACCACCACCAATACCACCACCACCAATACCTCCACCACCAATACCACCACCAATACTACCAATACCAGTACCCCCACCATCACCACCAATACCACCACCAATACTAAAACCACCACCACCAATACCTCACCACCAATACCACCACCACCGACAATACCACCACCACTACCAATACCACCACCACCACCAATAACACCACCACCAATACACCACCACCAATACCACTATCACCACCTCCAATACCACCACCACCACCACCAATACCACCACCACCAATACCACCAACACCACCAATACCATCACCACCAATACCACCACCACCAATACCACTACCACCACCAATACCACCACCACCAATAGCACCACCACCACCACCAATACCACCACCACCACCAATACTACCACCACTACCATCAATACCACCACCTCCACCACCACCAATAGCACCACCACCAATACCACTACCGCAAACAATACCAACGCCAATACCACCACCACCAATACCACTACCACCAATACTACCAATCCTACCACCACCAATACCACCAATACCACCACCACCAATACCACCACCAGCAATACCACCACCAATACCACCACCACCACCACCAATACCACCACCAATACCACCACCATTACCGCCAATATTCAAGACAAGATCTGTACCTCGGCACTCTCAATGTCTATATATAATTCATAGGCAATATGCCAATAGAAGTTCTATTCAGATCTATTAACCACTCACAGGAAATATCAGTCTAGAAAGTAGTTCTAAAGTATTAAATTTAATGTTTCATAACAATGTCTCACTCTGTACATAGTAAACATTCAATTTCTTGAAATAAAACATGTATATGTTCTAATAGTACATGAAGGTCCAGTTGTTGTAACCTCCTTGATAGCAAGAGAAGATGGCAGCCGACACTTGTTTCGTTACAAACGTAAATTCGTCAAGACTTGAAAATTAGATATGTGGGGATCCACAAAATCGTGTGGTCAGTCCGAAATGTTGAAACTATCTAGGATTCTCATATGCAATTCTGTGGATCCTTGTAATTAGTGATATCAGCACTGCGAAAACTGTAAAGGGATCCTACTTCAAGGCGGACCAGGTCCTGGAACGAGATGTGTTCGGCACCCAAGTGGTTACAGTAAAATCTTTGTATAGAGTATCAATAAGTGTGGGCTAAATTGAGCACTTATTACCACCAATATCACCACCACCAATACCACCACCACCAATACCAACACCACCAATACCACCACCGCCACCAATACCACCACCAATACCACCACCACCACCTATACCACCACCACAAATACCACCACCAACACCACCAAAACCACAACCAATACCGCCACGTCCATTACCACCACCACCAATACCACCACCAATACCACTACCACCAATACCACCACCACCAATACCACAACCACCACCAATACCACCACCACCATACCACCACCAATACCACCACTATCAATACCACCACCACCAATACCACCACCACCAATGCCACCACTACCAATACCACCACCACCACCAATACAATACCACCACCAATACCAATACCACCACCAATACCACCACCACCAAAACCACCACCATCAACCCAATACCATCACCACCAAAACCACCACCACAACTACCAATACCACCACCACCAATACCAATGCCACCACCACCAATACCACCACCTCAGTGCCTCTCGCTCACTAGTAATAGCATGGGCACTGTACGAGGCTGGAGCTAAAGCTGAGACCATCCCTCCCTCCATGCCTGCCATTAAGCACAGCCCGCCCAGCACCAGGAGGTGAAGCCAGGGCCCTACTACAGCTGGAGTGTTTTTTATTAGGACAAAGATAGCAATGACTTTACGCAATGCCACACTGCACACTCAAATCATGGAGAGGACAGCAAATAGCACCCCCCCTCCGCTCTACCTCCTGAGCCGTGGCAGTGTAATAACAGAGCGAAAGTTGTTGGAGCGATTTGTTAGTGTTTATAGCTCGGATCGTATGTAACTCTCACTTCACACTTTGTGTCTGTGTAATTTACAACACTTACACATCTTCTTCACTGCACTATTTATCACTACTTTGAAGACGTCGCAGGCCGTTATTGTACATTGTAGTATTGTACATGACAATGCCTTTTATTTATGTTTTAAACCCAAAACATAAATAAAAGGCATTGTAATTTACAATGCCAATAGCTCAAACTCGCGTGAATGCGAGACCTATTGCATTGCAAATGCTTGTTGTAAATATGGCGCATCCCTGCATTTTAAAAATGACAGAGCGCCTCATTGCCAAATTTGCTGTCCACCGCACACACACAGTTTTATTAAATATGCCCCCTGTCTGCAAAGCTTCAATATCTCCAAAAGTGGCATCTCCACTGAAGGCACAAAGACCCCCACCTGCCTGACATCCACCACGTGAGTAGGTCTCAAAGCCTTCGCTTACCTGGCAAGCCGACTGTACATTCCCTTGCTCTAATTGAGGCCCAATGTGATTTCCAGGATAGAAAGTAAACTTCAATGTTAAGTGTCCCCCAAATAATATTTCACATTAATTTTCATATAAAGAATGTCACACACTAGAAGATACAAAAATACAGATAAAACTCATTCTGATCCAATACACAATAGATTTTGAAACCAAGCTAAGACTCTCTAAAACAATTAAATCCATTTTCATGTGTTCTTTGCAACAGACTGGGAAATAATAGTAATATTTGTAATCATAAATATAAGGATAGTAATAAAATTGATATATATAGATATAAATATATATATATATATATTATACATATATGTATATATATATATATATATATATTATACATATATGTATATATATATATATATATATGCTACTTAATGTAGCTCTTTTGTCATTTATACGAGTTGCAAATATCACATTAATATTAAGAATCCACAACTGAATGACACATTTTATTCAACTTGGATGGATAAAAACTCATTCAGTCCCGCCGAGGTCCATACCTATCTTAATTTCTTGAATGTTGACATCTTACAGTGTAGTCAATGCTTCGAATAGCTTTTTGACTATGCAACTGTATTTCAGTGAAAGCATCAATTGAAATACATGTTTATTACTTTGGTATTGTGGGTGCATCTTTGTTTTAATCAGACAAATGTTGGAGAATTTAAGTACTTTCTTTATATTCTTTCAATGAAAGCATGAAACAAGCTAAAGAACTAGAGAGCTACAAAGTATTGTACATGGCGGTGAGCCCAGGTACACCCTTCAAGATCATTTGCACTGTTAAAAATGTTAAGGGTGTAGATCCTTTCACTGATGGGAATATTGCTCCAGATTCTTGAACCTAAGATGTTAGCATTCCCTCTCCCTGGATCTCAAAAAAGTGTAATCAACCTCCTCTCAGGCCAATCTTAAATAACCATGTATTTCGAGTGAAATAACTCCTGCTGGGTCATCAACACAAACTCTCCTTTTTTGGTCAAGCTAAAGGGAGCTTTTCTCATATGCCTATGTTAAGCCAAATTTGTATTTGTGCTTTTTAATTTTGTTTTATAGTGAAAGACTGAGGCTTAACTTAATTGAAAATGTAATCAAATCTGCCTGAGAATATGTTATCAATGCTAGACAGAGAGTTGGCTTTGATCCCCCAAGCCATTGCCTTAATTGGCGTAGCTGTCTTCAGCCATTGCATGTTTGAAGTTTCTTTCACACTCTGTATCAGTCCACAACAGTATTGTGCAGTTACTCAGTTATTGGAAAAGGATTCTATTTACAGCATTGTATAAATGATACAAAGTGGTAGTAGATAGGAATTGATCAGTGTAGTACTTAAAGTTCTATACTAGGCCAGAGCAAAATTTTGATAAAAGGGGCATAATTATTGTAAATTCAGGAATGTCACTTAACAATTGTTACGTGAAATTCCCGAAATTACGCCACTGCGCTACTTCACATAAATATGCGCCATTTACTGCGAATGCACAGGAACAACAGAATGTGAGCAGCTGTTATTCATAGTGCTTTTGTTTTTTTGCACTATTTTAGTGGAAATTCATAGATTTTGATTTCTCATAATTTTGCAGAAAACAAATTATGACCATTTAGCACAACTCTACTCTACTCTCTAAAGGGTAACAAGAAACAGCACTGTCCATGACTTTTGCTGTTGGATCTTCGAAATAAATGTCAACCGAAGAAAACAAAAATAGCTCATCTTTGTGATTTGACTACATGGCCAGTCAAATGAACTCCATTCTGGGTAGCGCACTGTAAGGTCTACTCATAGAAGTGCGAAAATGATCTGTGTCCTAGTGCCGGTGTGAAGCTTTAATATACAGAATACTAGTAAATAGCCTCAAGTGGTTTTATGCATTCTGAATACAGGTCCACTAATAGTTATTTTTAAAAGATAAAAATATATTGGTGCTATTTAGGGTCTTATGTTGATATTAAACACGTTACTTATCATTTGTTACAATGTAATTTCCCATTGCAAATAAAGATTTCAGCACCACACTCACCTCACAGGTGCTACTTTCAATATGACTGGGGATAAAAAACTGAACGTAAAGCAACTGTACAACTTCCAAGTACTTAACCATGAAGCCTATATTTTACAAGGAGTCTGTATGTTTGGAGATCCTCCAATAAAAATGCTACTTTTAACCCCCTCATTAGTGCCAGAAGAGTTACAAGTAAACCCCAGGAAAGCCAGCATATAACTTCCTCTTTCTGATGATGGTTGACCCATTACACTGTCATGCTTATCACAAGACCCCTGCAATGATAGACTGCACTCACCCCATGGGGTGGAAATAGCTTCCATGCAGGAGCTACTAGACTTTGGAACACCCTGCCTCTCCATATCAGAGCTTCTCCCTCTCTACTGGCCTTCAGAAAGCTGCTTAAGACCTGGCTTTTTAATCTGTAATCTATTCGTCTCTGCATGCTCCGGTACTTTGACTACTATTAGCGCCAAGACACACTCGGGTATACGTTGCGATTTACAAATATACTTAACATAACATAACACTCAACCTGTAAACTACAATCCCACTTGGTAAAGTAAATAACAATTTAGCACAGCACAAAGGCTTACGTTTTGCCTGTATTCTAACAAAAATTAACCTAAGGTTTCTTGATTGTGCAACAGGAGTGTGGGCATAGAGAATCCATACACAAGAATGTGGGTATGTAAATGTCCAATATTGCCTGTATTTGTAAAACAATAAGTGCCAGAGGTATCGTTAGGAATCCTCTGCAGCTTACACCACCCATTGCCACTGCTGGCGTTGTCAGTGACAGTACCTACAAAACTACTTACCAGCACACTGCTAGAAGTTTGACAATTCAGACTATTTCAAGCCCTCAAAGCTATAAAATCGCTTGGGAGGCAGGTATTAGTTGTTTTTAATATATAATGAATTAATAAACAATTGCTGTTCTGCTCATCTTTAAATTATACAAACAGTGCCACCATGTGGCAGCTGTCATAAGTTCTGGTGTTAACAATTAGGTGCCGGTGCCGAGCCCCGGAAATAACTGGCTCAAATAAAGTACTACCTGCACCTGACCTTGCTTATTTTTTTTGGGTGAACCAGTTTATTGGGTTTTTCTTTCATTTTTTACAATACATGTTCATCACATGGTATAATTCAACAGAAATTACAATCTTATTTCCAGGAAATATGATTACATGCTAGTGTGGTTGTAAGCTGCTAGTCGGATATGGGCTGTTGGTATAGCTGTGAAAGTTTTCTCACCCCATGTGGAATTGTCCTTCCTACATTATGTCCTGTTTGTGTAACTGCCGATGGAATCAAGCGGTTACTGGCTTTGGGTTGAGCTGGGTAGAAGTGGTTGGGAAGGGGGGTGCGTATGGGCGGATAGGTGTTTGTCACAGGTGACTTTGGTATGGGACTTAAGGGGTCAGTTCCGGTACATGGTGGTTCTGTTCCTGTGGGGTCTGTCGGGTGAACCCGCGTGTTCATTGTACGTGGGGGGCTCTGTGGTGTTGGGGACTCCAGGGGGGCTCAGTGGGAGGGGCCTGGTTGGGCTCTCCCATGAGCACTGGTGGTTCCGGTTGTGGTGGGGTGTTTTGTCTGAAGCGTTGAAGGAGTTCGGCCCATTCTTTGTGGCGCCGGCGCACACCCCGTATCTCTGTCTGCCTGATTGAGTCCTCCTCTGCTGCACCTCATTTGTTGCCTGCTCCTATCCAGGCTGCTATTGAGGGCCCTGTTGGGGCCCTCAGTGCATGGTGATCCCTCGTTTTGCTAGTAGGATAGACAGTGAAGCAAATCGCGTTTGGGTTTTGAGTTATTTCCGGCGTCGGAACACCCCCAGCGTGCAGGCCTCCCATGTGTTTATTGTCGTGAGCTCCGTGACCTCCCAAACCGTGTCATGGACTGTGTTCCAGTATGGTGTCAGAGCGAGGCAGTTCCAGAACATGTGCTGAAATGTTGCGGTGGGGGGTACTGCAGCGCTGGCATGGAAACTGTGTTTCGGGATAAAATCTCTGAAGACGTGCTGGTGTTAGGTGTAAGATGAAAAATTGAATGTTTTTGAACCGTGAGTTATGATAGACTTTCTTTGGGTACTCCAGGGCCTGCTCCCATTCTTTATCATGTAGTGGCCGCTCAAACTCCTCCTCCCACTTGTGTCTCAGTGGATTAAGTGATGTGGCCGTAAGTTTGCGTATGGCTTCGTATAGCCAGGTAATTAAGTGGCATCCAGGGCCCAGGTGTAGTGTTGTGTGAAGTACTGGATGTGTCATCGGTTCTCTCTCAGACAGGTCCCAAAGTCTGCGGCAATTAGAGATGATTTGTCTGTGAAGGAGAAACTGTCCTCTTGGGAGGCCACTCTCCTCTTCCAGACGAGCAAATGTGAGAAGTTGTCTGTCCCCAAACAGGGAATCCACCATGAGGAGCGAGCGGTCTTTCCAGGTCTGCATGGTTTGAGCTGTGTAGTAGTCACTGCCCGGGGTAGAACGGCCAGAGGTAGCAGGGGGTGTACAGTGGAATCCTCCGGCACATACAATGTATCCTTAGCATACACGTGCGGGCTATTGTTACCTGTATGGGGTATGTTGAGCTAGGTCGGGTCCCTGGTAGTAGTAAGTGGCAGATCGCCGGTATCGGCAAAGGGCTGGTTTCCAAGCTGGTTTCCTCCACGTGACACCCCGCTGTCCAGTGGGATAGCCACTGGAGTTGTGCTGTCAAAAAATACACCTCGAAGGATGGAGCCCCCAGCACTCCATGGTTGATTGGTAGCTGCACATTTGTGAGGGCTACTCTACGTCGGCTGTTACCCCAAATGAGGGAGCTAAGCAGGGAATACTGTTCCCAGAAAAAGGAGCTGAGAGGAATGATTGGTATATTAGCAAAGTGGTAAAGGAGCTGGGGCACTATAATCATCTTTGCTATGGCTATTTTACTGACTGGGCCATGGGTAGGGTCTTCCAAAATCCTACCGATGCCCGTATGCCTGCCAATGCCTTACAGTGGTTGCCTTCATATAGGTCGGCTGGGGCGTGATAGAGTTGGATGCCTAGGTAGCGCGGGGCCTGGGTGCTTTAGGCAAGTTTGATGTCTCCTATCTGTACCTCTCGTGGGGGGAGATCTGGGTTCAAAGGGTAAATGGTGGATTTCGTCCAGTTTACTTGTAACCCGGCTGCGGCTGCAAAGTCCGTAAGTGTGTCCCATACGGGGTCCAGGTTCATCGTTATATCCCGCACATATAGCAGCAAGTCATCTGCGTATAGGGACACACTGTGGGTGGCACACGTCAATAGGATTCCCCAGGCCACCCCCTCCCGACGTAGGCGAATTGCCAGGGCCTTTATTGCCAAGGCGAAAATGAGGGGGGAGAGTGGACAACCTTGTCTTGTGCCGCGTTTCACTTGGAAAGGTGCCAAGATGTAATGGCCCTGGTGTATTCGGATTATGAGGTTTGTGTACAGTAGCTTTGTGTGTTTTAATAGTCTAGGGCCCACTCTCACCTGTTGGAGGCCTGAGAAAAGATATGGCCATTTCAGGGTATCAAAGGCCTTCTCCAGGTCCAGGACCAGGAACATGGCACGAGGGAAGCAGCCCCACACCTGATCCTGAACATGGAACAGTCTGCGCATATTAAAGGAGGTGTTCCTGTCCGGAACAAATCCACACTGTTCTGGGTGTATTAGTGTTGGAAGGACCTGGGCGAATCAGTCTGCCAGGATATTACCCAGGATCTTACAGTCTGTCGATTGCAGTGTAATCGGCCGATATGAGGTCGGTAGTGTCGGGTCTCTTTCGGGCTTTAGGAATGATATCAAGAGGGATTCTTGTAGCAAGCCTGGGAGTTCTCCCCCTTTCAGTGCTGCCCTATACTTTTCCTCCAACTGAGACGCTAGTAGAGTGGAGAATGTGATATAATATTCTAGGGGTAGGCTGTGTAGGACCGGGGCCTTGTTACGTGCCATAGCTTGGGTCGCTTGCTTCACATCTGCCAATGTGATCACCATGTCTAGGGAGGACCTTTCCACTGCCTGGATTTTAGGGATGGCCAGGGGGGCGAGGAAACTGTCTACCTGCTCCTGGCAATCCTCTCCGGGGCTCCCGTATACCTTAGCATAATATTCGTAGAAGAGCTGCAGGATGTTTGCTTGCGAGTCGGCCATGACCCCTGTTGGGCTGTGTAATGTTGTTAGGGGCCGGATGTCCAGGTCCTAGCGAACCAACCAGGCCAATAGTGCTCCTGCCTGGTCCCCCTCTCGATGTGTTCTTGCTGCATACGCCTTAAAGTTATATCTACGGAGATCTGCTAACGCTTCTGCATATGATGTCTTTGCCTCCGTGACTTGAGCTGGTGACACCTTTCCAGCATCCATGTCTTTGGTTAGGGCCGCTAAGCTGCCTTCTGTCTTATGTAATTGCTGATCTAATGTCTGGCAGATCCCTGCTATCTGCCTAATACATGCCCCTGTAATGACCACCTTGAAGGCATCCCATTCTAGCGTCCTGGAAGATGCCGTGTGGGCATTTGATGAGAAATTGCCTTGAATACTGTCCTCCTGTTCATGGCAGAACACTGGGTCTTATGGCAATCTCGTGGTAATCTCCATGTAGGTACCAGAAGAAGAGGGGCTGACCATCTAAGGGTCAGGAGATGCCCGTCATGGTCAGATATGACCCTTCCCAGATAATCCACATGTTGAGTCATGGGGATAATTGCTGATGAGCACAGGAAACGGTCTAGGAGCACTCGTAGATTGTGGGGGATAGAATGGAAGGAATAAAGTTTAGTCAACGGGTGTCGATTTCTCCATGCGTCTATGAGTGACCAATGTTTTACCCAGGACCGATATTGCTCCGTTTGGGCACGAGCCAACGTGTGAGGGATGGGGGGGTGAGATTTATCCATGGAGATGTCTAGTACGCAATCATAGTCTCCCCCTAGGATCCAGGGTGTTGTTAAGAACTGGGCCAAGACACCCGACAGGGAGTCCCAAACTTTTCCCTGCTCTGTGTTCGGTTCGTAGATGCTACCTATTAATACCGGTTGGCCATCCAGGAGCCCCTCTAAGAGTGCAAACCTTCCCTCCGTGTCCACCATCCTGGTTGCCTGAAATGCATCCTAGTCGGATCTATATCATCGCCCCTCACGCGTAAGACAAGTACGTAGTAGTGCAGAATGTGCCTCGCCATTGCCTGCGCAGTTGTTCTAGTTCTGCCTGTGTGAGGTGTGTTTCCTGCAGCAGGGCTACCTATGCCTGTTGGCATTTGAAGGCATATCGTTTACGCGCTGTGTGCATTCCCCGGATATTGAGGGTGATGGGACTAATGTCTGTTATTGGAGTCATGATGGGGAGCTGAGGGTGAGTGGTGCGGGATACTTGGGGAGTCATCATGTGGACACCGCCCCTGCCCTGTGTTTAGCTGATCATTAATGATTGCAACCTCCGCCCACATTGGATGTCTGATAGATTATGGTATGAGGAGGGAGCCTGGTGAAGGGAAACAACTGTGGTGGGAAATGATCCCAATGCTGCGGACCTACCACAACCAGTAGTACGTCCAAACTAAACATGGTGCAATCACACTAGTGTACTATGGAGGGGCTGTGCTTCCGCATCCTAGGAGCTCGCGGCATGTCCGTGGCCCTTAAAGGAGTCTAGGTGCCCGTAGTGGCATCATTCTTTTGGGGAACTATGTTTTCAGGTGTTTTTTGAGGTGATCAGAGTCTTGCCAATTTGTCTAAAGGTGAGATGAAGGAGGCTTAAGTGGAGAGATAGATATAGTTCCGGAGCTGTTGCATGAGTCCTTCAGATGAGCGTAACTGCAGTCTGGGGGGTCAACAGCAGCGGAGTCACCGATTCCTAGATGTACCAGTGTCACTGGATTCTTCTGACGTGAAAATGTGAGGGCTCCTCTCGCTGTCCAAGACTTCTGATGCGAGACCCAGGTCCGCAGCTGCCTGCAGGGCCTTCTTATGTTCTGCCATGATTTGTTCCAGATTGGGGAGGCTTGTGACAGCCCCTTGTATTGAGATTTGGATCGTTGGTGAGTTTTCTTCCCGCTGCGCCGCTGGTTCTCTGGTTCGTGTTCATTTCGTGTAGCCTCTCGTGGTGCTTCACCCTGCATTTGGAGTTCTCACCAGTCGTATGCGTCTTTCGTATCTGTGAAGAATGTGGTGACTCCCTCATGTAGTATCTTGAGTCGTGCTGGGAAGAGTAAAGATTATTGCATTCCGTTTTGGCGGAGGAGGCGTTTTACCTCAAGGAAGGATGTTCGGTGGCGTTGCACTGCCCTGGAATAATATGGGAAAAGCATCACCTGTTTGTCCTCCACTCGAATGGGCCGTTTTTTTCTGGACGCCCGCAACACTGCATCCCTGTCTCGAAAGTGGAGGAGCTTTGCCAGTAATGGCCGTGGAGGTGATCCCGGGGGTGGGTGCCATGCCGGGACTCGGTGTGCCCTTTCCACTGAGAAGAAGGTGGTTAGTTCTGTGGCTGGTGTGAATGATTTGAGCCATGTCTCTACGTAACTGACAGGGTCCGACCCTCCCACTCCCTCCGGGAGATTGAGCACCCGGATGTTGCTCCTTCGAGAGCACCCTTCTAAGTCATTGGCTCTTCCCCCTAAAATTGAAACCCGGCTTTGGAGTTCTCTAAAGGTCTCGTGCTGCGTTTTGGCTAGCAGTTGCAGGGTAGCGAGGGCTTTCTCCCCGTCTGAGACCTTGTCTGCCAGCTTACGGTGGTTGTCTTGTAGCAGGTTGAGATCAGTAGCCAGGGCCCCGAATCTGTCCTCCATGGTGACCCGGCAGTGTCCGATCATGGCAAGCACCCTATCCAGCTTGTCTGACATTGAAAGCGTGGTCGTTGTCCCCTCGTCTGTATGCTGTTCGTTAATGGACGGGGAGGGATTACGCGCTGAGAATAATGTCTGTGGCCCTACATTTGAGCGTAACCTTCCCATGGTGTGCCAGGGGAGTAGGGAATCGTCTGTCTGCCCTCCGTTACGTTTTTCCTGCGTGACTGTTGTGTGGGTCAGCTATGTTTTGTCTGGTTTTTCTTTGGGCCTCAGGGGGGGTTTGACAGCATTTTTAGCTCCTGCTACTGGGGCAGGTGTGTCCTTTTCCGGTGTAAGGTTCTCTGTAGACCACCCCCTAGAGTAGAAGATACTTGTGTCCTGCAGCTCGCTGGTTGGGGGTCACTTGATTTCTGTTTGTGCTATTTAAACTGTGTTATTCTGTCACTAGCGGCCAAGTCCTGTGCTGGTATTGCCAGGAGCCTGCCTCTTTGTGATGGAGGGGTAACTGCAACTCTCCTTGTGTGGCCCTTATTCTGGTTGCTTTGCTTTTCTGGGGCGAATTGAACCCGGCAGTGCAGTTGATGCCTCCTGGTTACTGTTGGGATAGGCAGTGTGGCCTCGATTTCGGTCCTCCGCGTTTGCCTTCAGGGAATTCTACCCCTCCCCCGCACCTGGTGCCGAGCGGTGTAATCCGGATCTTATTCCTCGTACCCCTCGCTGCCTGCGGTTCTCCATTGTGTCTCGTGCTCACCCTACGTGCCAAGTGCTCAGCCTCGGGAGCCTCCTGGTGGTCGCAGCCCCCGTCCCCGCAAGGTGATCTGGGCCTTGGTTGCAGGGTTGCTCCGGGACTTGCCTGGGGCCCCCAACTTGTGTGATCTCGCCGCACCGAGGGTTAGCGGGGGGTGCTTAGCATTAATCAACGTAAACAACTTCCCCCACTAGATATTTATAAAAATTGGTAATATATCCAGACAAATATATATGCCCCACACTACTTTTGATTTTCAATCATTTATTATCAAAAAACATACATATCTTTGTTTTTTGTTTTTAATTTGTTATTTCAGAGTTTGTTATAAAAAACACATAATTATACATTGTACATATACCAAACAATTAACAGAATTTTGCCTAAATAGAAAATCTATACTAAAAGACCATACAATGGCTGTACATGTCTCCAGAATAACCAACACACAAAAATCATGTGAAAAAAGAGAAACAATACAATAAAATACACAACTACATTAAACATATACACAACATTGCATACAGTGTGTAAGGAAAACACAAAAAAATCACAAAAGAAAGGCGCCGACGCGCGTTTCGGAAGTACCATGTACTTTAAAATGCTTCATCAGGGCGCAGGATTCACAATTTTAAGCAGTGGTCAGAAAGGCCATCTGCTACTATTGCACTTTATCCAAATATTGTAGCGCAGCGGGGCTCTGTACAATGTAAAGCACAAGTTGTCACACCGGTTCCTGATTCAGGGAAACCAAGATTCTAAGGATGATAGTAGGTCGCCACATACAGGAACCATACCATTGATAGAATTTTAAAAAAATCCAAAGGTATATAGAGACTAATGTTCTGGTAGTCCTAGATCATAAAGATGATGCACCTGGGGATCCTCAGAGAAGGGGAGCTAGCATGAACCCAGTCCTGAAGGTAGTACGATAAATACATAGGAGATAATAATAAAATATAATAATCACGGCAGAGCAGGCAGTGTTTTTTTTAAAAGTATATAGGTCTATAGGTTGTACTGTTGTCTTGCAGTGCTATGATTCGCCAGCCCAAAATGGAAAAGCCCAAACTTCAAGGAGATGTATTAATAAGGGTGTTCTAGGCTGCTAAGTTCCCGGAGTCATGATGGGAAGAGCTCATGTTCAAAAATAATGTCAAGGGTATAGATTCCAAGTTGCGTGGTCCGCGTCCCTGCTCCTCCGCGGTCGTACCGCGGGGGGGTCGTACCGCGGGGCTGCTTGCCTTGCATCGCTGGTCTCACCGTCTTTTTGGTGTGTCGCCGCGTTCTACTGGCATCAGTTTATCCTGCGACTTCAGCATCTGGCCGCATACCTTCGCTCTCTCTGGCCTGCAGTGTCTCCTCTTTGATGGCGCCGTCCCTCGAATTCGGTCGGTATCATGTGTTTGGCTGATGCTACTGATCGACCGCTGTTGGGGCATCCTTCTGTAATCCTAGGCGTGGCTGTATGGTGGGTTGCCTTGGCGTGTTGTTCTGGCTCCGGGGCTCCTACCATTAATTAGGTGCTGCCATGTTTGATGTGGCCGGGCGGAGGCGCTCTGTTCCACTGCGGTTCTTCTGCGCCCCGGTTCATGCTGTTTTGGCACTCGTTTGGTGTTCACTGGCAGTCCATCGCTATTTTAGATGGGTATGGGGCCCCTTCGGTGTAGATTAGTGCCGATGGTCGGGCCGCTGTGCGAAGCTCCAGGCAAACATGTCCGCCATCTTGGCAAGCTTGGCCACGCCCCCACCTGACCCTGCTTATATCCATCACTCACTTTCTGGTCCCTATCAGGGATCCCCGACATTATTGCTATTGAAAACGTGACCCTTCAGAAAGTTTCAATAGTGTCTATAATCTGCCTGCTGTGATTGGGTCAGTGTTCTGACATAGCCGCGTTCTTCTAGTACATCTGTGCCCATGCATGCGCTGGCTATGTGCACATGTAAACTGTGAAGAGTAGTAGTCTGCTATCTTATGCAAATGACAAGAAGCACATTCTGAGGCCCTGCATGCATCTGCCTGACCATGGGCCCTGACTTTCCCATTAAACCTCCCTGATCCTCCTTGTTGTAGTCACTCTAGGCCATGTTAGCTCCACAACCTGTTCCATCCTGCAAGAGCATTGCATGGCCACTTATAACTCATCTTTATGAGGACAATAAATGCATAACATAGAATATGCAATATTGATTTTTGGCCCGTGACTGTTGATATAACTTTACAATCTGGAGGTAAAAATAAATCACAATGGTGTTTTTCCTGATATGCAGGGAGGCTTATGAGTGTAAGGACATGGGGTAATCAACGTTCTACTGCACATCTTTTATCAGCATAAGGAGGAAGAAGGGGATAAAAAATCCCTGATGTGGAAGTAGTCTTATATGCACATGTACTAAGAAAAGTGTCCCCACCTTGCCATAAGTAAATATTAGTTACCACAAAGTATGAACAATCTTGGACGTACAGCTAGCATCAGTTATGCATATCAAATATTATTTTTTAAATATTAAATCCATCCTTGAAGAAATATCATCACAGTTGCATCATAGTCGGAATGAAACAAGATTCTTAGCAAGTGAATCATAGTATATTCATGACGTCTCTGCAACCTCATTATGAAGTTCATTAAAACCCTTATATTTTTTCATGATCAAAAAAATAAAACAATTCCCCTCAGTGTTGTAGCTAGTGGACAAATACATTTATTTATTTATAAAGTTTTATATAGCGCAAACTTGACCCTAGTAGGGTATCAGAGTGCTTTACAATTGGTTAGGCACGAAGAAAACATGACAGCCAAGCAACACAATCGCTGTCAATACCTGTTGCAAGTCGGGAGGAGGCCAGTGAGTTAAACACCCGGACGTCATCAGCGAGTGAGAGCCCAGATTGAGACACTGTGTCAGCTAATTATCCATATACTGAGTCAGAGAGTTCTAGGGCAGAGTTTTGTTCATCAAAAACAGTTTGACTTCTTTTTTGAATGATGTGATTGACGGGTTCAGTCTCATTTCCTGGGGTGGTGCACAACAAACACATAAACTAGATTAAATGACAACAAGTGAGACGGTAACACGAGGTATATTATTCAGTGGTCCACTATTCTATCTATCACTGGAGCCAGTCCCAGTTGGGGGTTTGTTTTGACCTATTTTGCTTTATGTAGGATTATGAACACTTGGTGACAGGGCACGCTGCACCCTCTTATTCACCAGTTGAACTATAAAAATGACTATTGTTTTTCACTGTAGCTCCACAGATTTTGCAACCCCTCTATACATGAGTGTGTATAAAGGATTAATGATTGATTGGAAAAAATCTCAACATGCATTAATGATTAACGGTGCAAATCCAAACATTCATCAGCGTTAGCGAGAGGTGATGCAACTATGCCCATGCAGTCTCATCTTACTAGTCACGGTGTAAAATTGGACCAAAAAGTCCAAAAATCTTTACAAGCATTCAGTTTACTGACATTGCAAATTGAAATATGCAAATTGCTGGTATTTTTGATACATGGTGGGCAGTCTTGGCTCAATTATGCCCACTAAAAAGTAATGCTTGAACTGGCATAATGGTGGTAATGTCTGGACATATTGTCGGCTATCTTGGTTCGATGGTGCCCACCCTTGGTGTAAGGTTCGCAGCATTTGTAATTATTACTGCTGTCTGAGGCCTCTGCCTGTAGGATTGGTGTACCCTGTCTGCACCCAGTCATGTTCTCACTCCTCCTTTCATTCATACCTACAACAATTCATTCAGACATCCATCAATTTGCTCATGCATTCAAGCATTCATCCATCCAACTGTGATACTCCTATAAGTAGCCATACACTCAGTCACTCAGTTATTCATCTATGCACTCAATCATCCATCTAACCATTGGCTCGGTATCCCATTCGTCCACTCATCCATGAACACATTGACACACTTGCCAATCAATAGTGTCCACATATATATATTAGAACCCCAATAGCCTATGCCAATGCTTAACTGTCTTAACCTCAAGATGCCACTCTGGTGGCAAACATTGCAATCAAGACAAATCAACTAGCATAGCATGTGGGGGAACTAATAATACACCTGATGCTATTTGGTGGTTTATGGTTCAGTAGAAAGACTGATTTATGCTTGGAGCCTAGAGTAAGACTAAATGGATATTTCAAACATCAGCACAGTGTAACTAATAGCCCCCGGTGATCTAGTTCAACCACCTAACTGTATAACCATTTGTACTTCCCACATAAATAACTACTACCCATGCAATATTGTCACGAAGACTTAGGTGGAGAAATAGAGTGAGGCAGAATCAAGTTTACTTACTTTATAACTCCCAGTCGTCTTGCACCCGTTCTTTTTCATTAGAAGTACTTGATTCTTTATTATTTTTGTCTCTGTAATTTGGAAATTAAACTATCCAACAAGCTTCCCTCCATTTGAGAAAAATAACCTCTGAGTCATTTAGTGAAGATCACATTGAGATACATCTGGATTCCAGTTTTAACATCTGTGCTCACATATATTTAGATCCCTGCTCTTCTGTCCTGGACTGCAGCAGTGTACTAATAAACAAAGAATCATTAATGCCTCCCCATCAGCTAATAAAGATGGCCTCTTGAAATGCACATATTCGCAAAGACTTATGCAAATAATTAACAACCTTTTTAAAGGCAGATGTTTATTGTTTCAAGAGAGTTGGTTTCAAACATCTACAGCCTCTGGAAGCAGCAATTGTAACATCAAAACTAAAACGTAAAATATTTGAGAACATTGGAAGTGGGAAACTGTGGAACTGAAGTGGGTATTGTAACCAGAGGCAGGGGTATGCTGCTACCAAGGCCCTGAATTACAGCGTCTGCCTCTCCCAGTCCTCTGCATCTGTTATGGTGCTTATAGAAGTGCATGATGTACTCAGGGCCGGCTTTAGGGCTGTGCGACCGGTGCAGTCGCACTGGGCGCTGACCTTGAGGGGGGGGCACTAACCTCAGAGGGGGCGCTGTGCTTAGCAATAGCTTACGATTTAAAAGCACCTCCTGCAGAGTTCCTTGTGCGTCCAGCTTTCAGGCAGTAATAAAAATGTCAAGATAACTCTTGTGAATAATGTGCCAGCCAGAGAGGGAGATCAGAGTTTTGTTTAGTGGCAGTTTTGACTCACCATCAAGTAGCGCAGAGGGTCAATACGCCTGCTGCACAGAACAGATCTGTATTTTATGTGGATAGCTGAGTGGATTAGTAAAAACAGCCTTTACTAGCGTTTTAACATAAATTAAATGCATGTGAGAGAGGGGCTAGGGAGAGATGAGGGGCACTTTTGCTGGGTGGAAGTGAGGGAATATGTGGAGGAGGTCATGGGGAGGAGGACACCGAAAAAGATTGTTGCATCAGGCGCCACCAGCACTAAAGTCGGCCCTCTGTAGGTATGTGCCCAATTGAAGGGAGAGGAGATTATCCCCTCCCTACTTTCACAGCTCTAGCATTCAGGGTCAGAGAAAGTGCTTTGTTTGTTCCGGTGACTGCAGGTTGGGCTCACCGGCCCTATTTTTGGGGGCAAGCGCTTATTTTTCATTAGAAAACTTTGACCCAGAAAGAGAAAAGCTGCAAAACAGTAAAGGGGAAGGAAGAGAAAACAGTAACAAAGGAAGAATCCAGGGATTAACAGCAAGCTGCTATAGTGAGAAAATAGACAGAGTGTGTGTGGTGAGGAATGAAAGAGGCATGAGGTGGAATCAAGACTGCCCTACCCTAAGTCCAGACTTACAAAGATTTCGCACCTGGTTTATGTTACTTTTTAAAGGCAGACCCAATGCAAACTCTGGGTTAGTATTTACACACCAATGCAAATGGCGATTTGCATTGGTTTGTAACCAAAGGTAACGCATGCAACGCACTGCTTTGAGTAACTTCACGTGAAGGAGGCGTGCCTTGAGTGGTGCATGGGCGTTCCTGCACATCCACCCAGGGATTGACGCAAATTCATATCTACAATGACTTTTGAAAATGAATTTGCAACAAAATACATTGCCTCCCTGATGCTGGAGTTACAAGGAGAAATATTCTAATTTCTCCTTGTTTTTTCCTCTTTGAATGTGTGATGCATTTTGCAAAGAGGAAATTGCCTTTCAGAAAAGTTTTTGTCCAGGAAGGGAACTGCTCCTTCACTAAAACTATGCTGACTCCAACACAGACACCCTGGGTCTATGGCGCAAGGGTGCCTGCGTTGGCGTATGTCTGTAGTCAGTGCACCAGCACAGGGAGAGAGCGAAACTGCAGCACTTAAAGAAGTGCTGATTTACAAAGGTAAATACAGCACAGATCTGCTCTCTTCAGTTGACACAATGGCGCACAGCAACTTTGCTGCTGCCCTTTGTTGCGTCAAAGCTTTGTCAATCTGTCTTTAGTATTCAGCACCTCGACCTTCAATCAATCAATCAATCAATCAATCAGGGTTGGTAAAGCACAACCACTCACCCGTGAGGGTCTCAAGGTGCTGGGGGAGAGGAGGCAACCTTAAATAATGCCAGCCACGGGCTTCTGAGGTAAACTTTTGGTCTCAGCACTTATTCCTTCAGAAATCAAGCACTGGGCAGAGAGGGCTGCTGGACGTCTGCCATAGCAAATTAAAGGAGTGAAGCAGTTTGGCAAGATAGGGGAAAAGCAGGGATTGTGGAGGATTGAACCTCCCTCCTTCGCCATCTTCCACTTTCATGGAGTGACAGTGTGTGCACAGGTGATGCATGCCTGCATGAACTCTCCCTGCTGCAGTTGTTGTTCTGTGACTTTGGGAGGAGCATGTGATGTCCCATTGCATGATGACATTTTCCTAACCAAGTTTCTATAAAAGGCGCAGACGTGAAGAGAAGAACACAAAGAGCTTCATTAAGAGTTGGCTGTTTTTTGGTGCGGGGATATATCATGGGGCAGAATTTCTGATTCCAGCTGGTATTTCATTAGCTGCATGTTCACCTGTTGAAACCAGATGGGAGGGTGAAGGTGGAGCTAATGATAATCTCCTTTCTGCCAGTTCAGTTTCTTTACTAATTATCCCCACCGCTTTTTTGCAAAAAAACTTCCAAGGTGGCTGTTGGTGCCGGAGTGTTTTTTGCCTCCACATAGCTACATTGTCAATGACAAAAAAGCACTTCCCTTTCTAAATATCCACTTAGTCATTCCCTTTTAGGCTCTGTGGCGTGTACAGGGGCACGATCCAATGTCTAAAATAGCAGACCTTGCAAACAAATCACTGCTAATTCATACATATCACGTAACCTTCATCGATTGAGTCCCACTTCTGCTGATGACGGTAAAGTCCGAACAATGGAGCCAAGAGAGCAGGCCCAGCCCAGCCTCATTCAGCCGCGGACAGGCGCAGACAGGCCCGGTCTTCAGCCCGGGACACGCCTTCAACAAACTTATGGCAGGCAAGGGATCCTGGGGAGTGAAGTCCTCCTCCTCCCCAGCACAATCCAACACTCCCAGGGCAGACAGCGGCAAGATGAGGGTCCGCACTGTGGGATGACTTAAAAAAACTTATGGCACTCTGGCACCTGAGGGCGACGTCAGCAGGCAGGGGTTGTTGGAGAGTGAAGTCCTCCTCCTCCCCAGCCCAGTGCAACATTCTCAGGACAGACAGCGGCAAGATGAGGGACCGTGTCTATTAGCCAGTGCGAGTGGGGCACACTGGGAACGCCCACAAGCCGGAACTGGCTCCAACCACGCCGCTTCTGTGGAGACCCCCCAGGGCACACACTCTGCGGCGTTTGCCTACAGCCACCATGCTCGTGTGGCTCGCTCACTCCAAAAGTGGACCCCCCCCGCAGAACAGCGGGCTCCGGCTGGATCTCAGGCCGCTTCCCAATGTCCTCAGCAGTTTTTCTTTTTGATTGACTCTGTCAAAGTCCACTGTGAGGTCAAAAAGGATGAAGGCAGCATTGCCCCCACCATCCACTGTGGCTCTGACCATCTCTGTAGCTACACTAAGAGCAGATTCTGTAGCATGCCCCTTGCAGAGCCCATATTGGGAGTCATCCAATTACTGATTACTATCCAGAAAGGCTGATAATTGACAGTTCATTTCTTTCTCCAGTATTTTAGCTGGGAAGGGCAGCCTGGAGATTGGTCTGTAGCTATTGCTTGAAACCTTTAAAAATCATATTTTGAGTTGTGTATGTAGGATTTTTGTCGTTCTGGTCTTGTTTGGTTTAGATAAAGATACTTTATTTTTCTAAACTGGTGTGGGGTACATTTGTAGTGTTTTCAATGTGTGACTGTATGTGTTATGTACAAATACTTTACACATTGCCTCTGAGATAGGCCTGACTGCTCATGCAAAGCTGCCAAGGGGTAAGCCGATGTTATCTTGGATGTGTAATCCCCTTATCCTGACTAGAAGGAAGGGTCCCTACTTGGACAGGGTGCAAGCTATTGGCAACTAAAGACCCCCATTTCTAACAATGACTTCTTCATAGAGGTGTTAGTTTTGAAGAAAAGTCTGCTAAGTTTCTCTTAGAAGATTGAACTTTGCTTCAACAGCTATTGGTACTTGCACTGAACTGCCCCACTAAGGCCCAGTAACATCTACTTGTCGCAAAGCAGAGCAAAGGGGTTGTTTCACTAAAAAAGCTAGCGTTTCAGTGCAAAACATATTTTGCACAGGATAGTAAAATCCCCTGGCAAAAGTCTGCGTTGCATTGCATCAAATTGTGTCACTTTGAGCCAGCACAAAGCTTTAGTAGATCTGGGCCAAAGAGTTGATGAAAATGTCTATATTTTCAAAAGATCTATAGTGAGTAACAAATAACCAGGCTTTTTGAAGATTGCAGTTCAAATGTTTAGACTACAATTGCGTAGCCCCTGTCATTTGGAGATATCATGAAAGCACTGATATTGAGCCATCTTTGTAGTAAGGATTTTTCAGATCTTTTGTTGAAATAAAGTGGTTGGACTCAAAGGGCGTAAGAGGAACCATGGTCCGTGTGTGCCACAGAAGCAACATGTAAAAACAAAAAGCAAGAATACATGAAGAGTTAGTAATCTTTCAATGTCTACATTCTTTTAATCACAGAGACTACATTTAGGGGCTCATTACTGGTTAATCGGTCCCACCGACAGCCCACAGTGATGGCAGTCGGGAGAATGCCGACAAGGTGGCAGCATCCCAACTGCCGTAAAATGAGTACACCAGTGGGCTGGCGGTGTCATGTTGGCGATACCACGGCGGCAGCATGCTTTGGCTCACAGAAAGAGCCTGAAGCATATGCAGCTGCCGTGGCAGTGCCGCTTGCATGTCGGTGCTCTGTGTACCATGCACCATGGTGTGCATTTCACACAGTGCACACACGACAGTGCAAGCAGAGGGAGGCACACCATGTGCCTCCATGCACACCCCCATTGGCTACAATGCCCTGGGACCCTGTTTGGGCCCCTTTTCTGCCTTTCTGCTGACCTTTTCATGGTGGGGTCCCCATCATGAAAAGGTTGGCTGAAAGGTAGCTCATAATCGCCACGGCGGTGTCGGCCTCGGCACCGTCTCTATTGGCCGCCGGTTGCCTGACCACCGGACTGTCGGAATTCAGGATCCTGGCGGTGGCGACGGTCTTGCATCGGGCTTGTGCAGTCCAACCGCCAATCTCGTAATCGGGCGGTCGGACCACATAATCAGGCCCTTAGTGTGAATGACTAGGATGATCAGGGACTCGCAAATGATCGCACAGCGTCCCAGCATTACTACATCTAAAAACAAAAAAGAAAAAGCAAGTTTTAACTGTTTGAATTTTATGGGTACCACAGTTCAACATCATTTAACAAGAGTAACAATTCCTTTTGCAAGCTCAGTGCATAAAGCAAGGAGATGTGGGTTCTAGAGTGTCAATCTTGGGGGGCGACTCTTTGGCTTCTCATAGACAGTCGCTAATGTACAAGAAATCTCTACAAAGCAAAAAATATAAATGTCTCTGTAGTGTGTGTTGAATAGTGGCCCAATTTAAGGGACACGCAGCTTACATTGTGTAGTTGCCAGCTGGAGATAGCCCTCAGTTCAGGAAAGTAAAGCAATGGAGTCTTCCAGCATTTCCATGTTTCATCATGGGAAGCAAATCTTGCACTTTTATCCTTGCACTATTTGCCAACATAAGCTTGGAATTGCCTACAGTTCCCAAACATGGCTGGCGAATGTGGTGGCGTTGCGGGCAGCTATAAAAGCTCTCACCACAGGCAATCAGGAATTTCTCATTAGTATTATCCACATGTCAGAAGGCAGTCTCTTGCCAGTTCCAATTTCAGGCATTCAGGGTTCTTAAAATGGTCATATGGCACGATCGCAGATAGTCCTCAGCATATAGTTTAAAACCAGAAAAGTACCCAGGCAGTACATCAAGACACTTGCACAGTGTTATGGTGTCACTGATGCGTATGTATGACGTTGTAAAAGAGCAGAGTCGGTTGTTTTTCTTTATCTTTTATTTTGCTTCAGCTCTTTTCTCTCCCTCAGTATTTCATGTACATTTATTTGGGTATTGGGATGTGGGAGAAAAAAAAACTAAAACCCAAATATACTGACTTAGCCAATGCTTTATTTTTTATTTTTGCCAGTGCAGAGCCAAAAGACTGGCTTGTTCCTTTCACAGGCGAGACGTATTTGGTTTGCCAATGCTTGTTATAATTTAAGCAGCAATTCGTGTGGGCTTACAAGCACCCTTAAGGGCTGATGTATCTAATATATGAAAGTACATTCTCCTACATCAAACAATGCTCCTTGCCATGTATCACTACAGTGGTTTCAAATTTAAGACCAGCTGGAGCATTATGGTGCTATCAGGAATCATAAAATTGAGTCACATACATAGTGATGTAAATATGCACTTTAACCCACATATTGGGCCCGATTCACAGAACTAACTTAAGACAAAATCCTAAACTTACTACCATTTTGGTATTCACAGAAGGCACTTACTTATCAATGAGTAAGTGCCTTCTGTGAATACCAAAATGAGTAAGTTACTCAAAATGAGTAAGTTACTCAAAATGAGTAAGTTACCCATTTTGGTATTCACAGAAGGCACTTACTCATCAATGAGTAAGTGCCTTCTGTGAATACCAAAATGAGTAAGTGTCTTCTGTGAAGACCAAAATGGTAGTAAGTTTAGGATTTTGTCTTAAGTTAGTTCTGTGAATCGGGCCCATTATATTTAATTTCCACTCCACTGGTGGAATATTTGTGCCAGTTTACAATGCCCATACAAGACAGTTAAATAAAGTAACTGGGTGGTTTTACAGTAGTATTTTACGGGAAGAGCATATGCGCTGTAGGGCAAAATATGGCATATAAAAGGTGAAAAATGTGTGGTGACCATGCAGAAAAGTTGGATTTTGTACATATACTAATCACTGTTGAACATCCAACAATCTAACAGGTCGATATCTGTCCAGCACTAAACAATTATTTTAAGAGCCTTCATTTGCACCAGAAGAGGCAACATCTCTTTCTACATAGAACTATAAAAGGATTCAAAATATCAGACTGTGGCACATCAATAACCCAATCTAACTAGCAGTAGTAATAATCTTCGTATTGAATAGCAACCTGACTCTGGTACTTATTTTAATTGTATATAATTTTGCCGAAGTCCTTTCCATGTTTACCCTATCAGCTAACTGACTACAAGGACATTGCAAAGAGAAAGTACAAAAATAAATAACACACAGGTAAGTGGGTCAAAGAGGAGAGATTTCTAAATTGAGTCATCAATTTTCGCTGGCATATGGCAAGAGGTTTATTCTCATTTGCTGGCAAATATTTTTTATAAGTTCGCATCACTTGCATGCTTATGTTCCAATCTTTAATATTATACCCGCACATTTCAATGGAGTCCTCACATAAACAATTTTTCATTGCATCAGGGTACTACTGGTGTCTCCCCTCTACTCAGACAGTGATGTCTATGGAAAACAAATATTCTGTATCCCTTCCAAGTCTGAACTGTCTTCCCAAAAAGTTTGAAGCACGTTTCCCTCATTGGAACCGCTGGAGCAGTACCCTGTGCACTGTGTCGATTTGCCGTTGCCAAGGCTTGTTGACTCTCTTCACCAGAGATCTTCGGGTTCCAAGAAGCTCCAGCCTGAAGCATCTTCTGCAACCAAGATCTTTGCCTGCACTGCATCCTCTGCGCCATGGGTCTTCATCCTTTGGTGAGCTGCTCGGGGTCTTCTTGCGACTCCTGTGCCTTCAGCCCGTGGATCCTCTTGAGTGTCTTCCTTGGCTCCAGTAGGCTCCCCTGCTTGCTCTGGGCCTGCTCTGACTTTCCTGCTCATGGTGAGTCACTTGGACCTTGCTGGTCCAGACACTGCACCTTTTTTTAATACTACGTTGGTTGCCATTGCCAAGGCTTGTTGGTGTCCCTGCCAGACACTGACCCCTGGCTCTTGATATCCGACGTGGTACAGCTCGTGAACGGCTCCTGGTCTTCCACAGCATTGCCTGGGCCGCACAGCTGCAACTTCAATGGCACTGTCAAACTCTCCTGCATCTCCGACATCGGTGGGCATTCGTCTTCCGTGCCTCCTGGTCACTCCTGAGTGGCATAGACTCTGTCCCCTCTGCTTGCAGGTACCTCCCATCTTGAATTCACCTTTGGGTTCCACCAGACTCTTTCACCTTCTTCGCCAGCTGCATCTTCACTGAAGTCCTCCATTGTGGTCTACGGCAGTTTCTTACGTCACTTCGCATCAGCTTTTCTGGTGTAGGTATCCTGGTTCTCGGGGTATCCACAGGTGGCGTGACTCTCCAACATTCCATCTTCCATGGGGTTTCTTCAGGGTTCTCTGGGAAGGATCCTTCTTCTTTAAAACTGCAACGTGACTTTCCCATTGACTTGTATTGAGCATGCGGTCGCGTTCTCACTCTGCAGGCCTCGAGGGAGTTGCAGAACCACCACCTGTGTTGCTGAACCTTTCGGAGTCTGTAGGAGCTCAGGAAAAGCAGACCCATCTGCTTCGTTGTGGTGTGTGCAGATGCAGGGAAGTGACTCCTTCACTTCAAGGGAGATACCTTCGGGTGTCTTGGATGTCCACAGGCCTGTAGAAGAACCTGTATGGAGCACAGACGATGCAGAAGACTGCAGGACGACGAGACCAGGAGTAGCAGGAGTCTTGCCAGTTGCAGTCTCGGTTCCCAAGCAAAGTCCAAAGTGCCCACACGGTTGAAGATGAAGTGGTTTCAGATCTGAATCTTGTCCCACGACGAATTTAGGGACCCACCCACAAGTAAGCCTTTAAGTACCCTAAGGAAAGGGTTTGGACGATTCAAGGGTCCCTCTCAGAGGAGGGGCTGGGCAGTGGGGAGGATACTCCCATGTCCTTTGTCCAGTTTCACACCAGAGAGGGAGTCAATGGCTCCCTGAATTGGTTTCAACTGGATTATGCAAGGAGGGCACCAAATGTGCCCTACAAAGCAGTCTAATGGTGCTGGAAAGCGCCTTCACCCTGTACCAATACACTAAGTCCTGTCTGGGAGGTGGTAACACCTCCCTGTGACAGGAAACCTATGGGTGACTTATAGGCTTTAAGTGTAGTGACCTCTGAAATAAGGAAATGTATATCGGTTGAGGCAGGCCTGTAGTCACAATTTTAGCGGTCTCCCATGGGTGGCATAATACATGCTTCAGCCCATGGGGGACCCCTGGTGTACCTATGCCCTGGGTACCTTAGTACCATATACTAGAAATTTACAAGGGTAGCCAATCTGGGGGCTAACTAAGTACTCACCATGTCTAATTTAGGGAAGAAGAACAGAGACTGGGGTCTTTATTAGCAGGAACCCAGTCAGACTAGTCAGTAAAACATAAGGACACCAGCAAAAATTGGGGGTGACCATGAAAGCAGGTCCTACTTCCCTACATTTTACAAAAGGTAAATTTAAAAACTTACCTTCAGCTTGCCTAAAGCCTATAGTAGCCCATTTCCCTGACCTTTCCCACCCAGTAGCTGAATAGCTTCTTGATTAGGTATGAATTGGCTCCCAGAGCTGAGACCTGTCCTCATTTCTACCCAGGGCAAAGAAGTGGACTACAAAGGTCAGTTGACTGATCGCCGATTAAGCTACAGGGGCACAAAAGCTGCAAGAAGACCACTCTCCTGGAAAAGCAGAGCTGACCAGTTTCAGCTGGACCTATCCCAGACCTTGCTGGCTGGCTTCTGTTGCAGTGAATCCTGACGCCCAAGTGTTGTCCTGAGGTCCTGGAATCCCTGGCTGGTACTCGAGTTTACTTCTGCAGTCCAAACTGCAAAAGCTGGGACTAAGAAACTTTTTGTCAACTTTCTGCCTGGAGAACCGACAGAGACCTCAGTCGCTGTTGAAGCCATTGCTGTCGAAATCTGTAGCGCAACTAGCATCCAACCAAAGTTCAGACCTTCCTGAGCATGGACTTGGGACTTCACCTGCTAAGAACTTTCCCACCTTCGTCGATGACCTCACCAGGACCCCATGCTTAAGCATCCTGCTGTTGTGGAGCCCCACTTCAAATTTTGCTTGCTGCTTACCCCGCCAATGACTTGTTGATAATCACTATTCTCTATAAAACTACTTAAGTTCAAAGGTAACTCTTAGTCCGGGACAAATTTGGTTCTCATATCCAACCTGCAGTCCATCGTGGTTGGCCTTAATCCTTACCTTTGTCCCAGTCTAGAACTAACAGTTGCCCACGTTGGTACTTTGTCCATTGTGCCTCTATTTTAATTTGAAACTTTAAAAATTCATATCTCTGGGATCCTCTTTTGGAATTTTATTGCTCTGATGCGATTTTGTTAATTAAAATATTCTCTATTTTTATACACTGAAGTAGGATTTCTATTGTGTGTATTTTTGACTTTTTAACTGTTTTGGTATTTCTAAATACTCATATTTTTTTAACCTAAGCCTATCTGCTCTGTGCCATAACTATCACTGGTTGAGCTCAGGTTTTTTTTTTTGTTTTGTTTTATATAGCGCAAACTCGACCGGCAAGTATCAGAGCGCTTCGCATGAGCACCAGTTATGTTACAGGCAAACACAAACATTAAGGGGCCGATTCCGATCTCGGCCGGTAGTGCTCCGAATCGGATTCAGATTTACCGGATCCGATTCGGAGCCCTGTTTCCCGACCGAATCGTACGCGGGTCCGGCCGAGCGAGTACGATGCAGGCACCCGCGAAATCTCCGACCGACTCGAACGCGGCTTCAACACGATCCGACCGACTCGCATGGACACGACTCGCACCGCGCTATGGAGACGTTTCCCGGCCGGGTAAGTACGATGCGCGCCGCGACCACTCCGATCGACTCCGCGCAGTCCGGCTCGAAAAAGCTGTCGGAGCCGGACTTTGGGGGTCCGCGTCGGACCCCTGTACGCGTAGGCGCGCGAGTCGCACACAGGGGGGACCCATGGGTCCCCCCTACCTGTGCATGTACGCCGCGATGCGCATGGACGCGTACACGCTGTAGGGGCGCCCTTGACCGCCTCGCACCCATTGAGTCAATGGGAGCCCGCGTACGCGTCGTACGACAGGCTCCCATTGACTTCAATGGGAGTCCGACCGAATCGAGTCCGATAGCATGCGAACGCATCGTACTCGTTCGGTCGGACTGCTAGGGTCCGATTCGGTCGGAATTCTCTCCGGGTCCGGCTCGGTCAGAGAGAATTCCGGCCCAAATCGGAATCGGCCCCTTAGTCTTTTGTTAGGCACGGGGTGATTAAGTGATTTGCCTATATTCATAGGATGTTGAGCGTCCCTGCCGAGACACGAACCCGGTTTCCCAGCTTGGAGGTCGACCGCTCTAGCCATTAGGCCACATTTACTGAAACCTTTACTGGACTTCACAAGATTACTGACATTATTACTTCGGGTGGACTACCATCCACCCCCACTAATAATCCACTTTCTCACAACTAGTAAACAGGAACCTCTATACATATGACATTGTTCACCTTTTCCCTACACATTGACAAATCGAACCAATAACATGTATGTAAGAAACTGGGTTATTAGTTGAGAAGGGGTGGAAGCCCCACTCAAAAAATAAACAAAGTCCTTGTCAGTGTTAAACACAAAAGTCATTAAATAAACCTATTCTTAACTCTCAAAAACACAAGAACACAAGAAAAATCCCAAACCAATTTAGAAAAATAGAGTTCATTTTAATAAATAAAATGAGACCAAAATGACTAAAATCCAATCAGGAGTATTATAATTTTTTTGAAGTATCTAACAAAAATAGCGCCAAAAGCAAAAAAGCCCCAATAGCAGTTATATGGTCCCCTTGGACTGGCTCAAAGTCACAAGTTCAGGCCGACTGTGGTGGAACATGAGTTGGATGCAGGAACTAATTCATACTGGCGTAGAATTGCAAGTCCACGCGGAGAGCTGCAGTGGAGCTCTGTGTTGGTGTTCGAATCTAACAACGAATGCTAAGGAGGCCATTGTTGGCGGTAATAGCAGGTCGGGCATCTCATGCGGGAGCTGTTTGGTGTGAAGAGTCTGTCATTGCTGTAGATTTGCATTGGCTGTTGATGCTGACTGCTGCCATTGGCACTAGTTCTCAGACAGGATGAGAAGAGCAGGTTGTCACTAGAGATTTGTGTTGACTGGCATCTCGGATGGTCGTTGGGTGATGCAAGGAGTCCATTTGTGGACACAAAGAGCTCAAAAACCTCTGGATCTTTACCTGCCACTCAGGTTCTGGTAGTTCTGGGGCAGGAAGACTTGAGGAGTACTCTCTGAAGTCAGCCAAGGGTCCCGGACCTGGTGGAGCACCTCTTGTGGATTTGAACTCACTCTAGCAGAAGCCAGCAGTAGGGCTCAGGCAGGTGCAGTTTGTGCTGGTCAGCTTGAAGCTTGTAATGTCCCTGCAGCTCAAACAGGAGACTAGCCCATTAACCCAGTGCCAGCCTGTGGGTGGGGGATCCCCTCTTCATCTAACCTTCACCCTTTCCTACCTAGGCGTGGCTCCAAACTGTGTAGGGTAGCAAAGACCAGGCAGCTGGATGTAAGCTGCATGTGTTAGTGGCAGGGAGGCAGCCCTTAAAAGTCAGGCGCAGGGTGGGCGAAGCCCTGAAGCTTCCCTTTGAAGCTCAGGAAGGCTGAGTACAACCCCCAAGGAACACCCTGCCCCATACCCAGAACCCTTTTGTCTCCATGTCTGGAAGGAATACACAACACACCAGAGGAGAGCCATTCACAGTCATATCCAGACCCTGGACACTGGCAGAAAGGTACACTTGGTTTTGGCAGAAAAATCTAAAAGTAGCATTCTGAGAGTAGTGACATAAAATCTGACTTGGCCATTAAAGAGGGTTTTAAATTACAATTCAAAGGATGAACACAGCATTTCTCTATCTGATCCCAAACTGAAGTTATCACGTATTAAGTGTAATCAGGTAACCCAGTGTTAGTCTATGGGAGAGGTAGCCTTACAAGAGTGTAAAACAACTTCAGGAGTTTTTCCCAGTCAAGACATGTGAAACTTAAATACACATATCCTATTTTCTAAATTCCATGCACATTGCCCTCTGGCTAGTTAGGGCCTTCTTTAGCAGTGACTTATAAATATTAAAAAAGAAGGTTTAAGCCTGATAAAAGGTTTATTTTGCCAGGCTGAAATTACAGTTTAAAACTGCATTACAGGCTGCAGTGGCACACTTGGGAAAGATTTTGCAGTGCTACTTTAGTGGGTCGCAAAATGGGTACTGCCGCCCACTAGTAGCATTCAGTTTACAGGCCCTGTGTACATGTAGTAACACAACATAACATAACATGTGAATTTGTAAAGCGCACGTTCACCCACAAGGGTATCTTGGCACTGAATAACAGATGTTTATTGTACCATTTACTAGGGACGAATAAGAAAATTAAATGTTCCAATTAGGTGTAGGCCAATTTTACGATATTTTAAGGAAAGCGCACAAGCACATTACCACTGGTATAAATTTTACATAACCTAAGAGCTGTGTAGCGATCCCTAAAAACCAAGGAGTTTACAAAGAGGAATAATTCAGTGTGAACGTTGTTTTGTATAGGCCTTGCAAAAAATAACATATGGTCAATATTCTCAAGTACCTGACAGCCCATAGGGCACAGGTTGTATGTGTCTCCCTTTTTTGTCCACAAATAAGTAAATGTGGCCAACGGTAAAATGACTAATCTAAATTTTACATAAAGTGCACATGCAACAGGGTTAATAACCATATGCAGGTAAGCTCTTACTCAGGTCTGCACATAAACAACGAGAAGGGTCTACCAGGCAGACCCTCCAGCATTTTACGATTTCGCGATTCGCAAAATAATCGCAAAATCAGCTGAAGAGCACGATGACAACGATATTGACCTTTTTGGCCGCGAAAAAGGTCTCTGGCAGGCAACAAAAAAGTTGGTGACAACTTATTAGCTGTACGCGCACACGTCACTACGTGGCACCTGACAGCTGTAATAACTGCCTGTTTACTCCTGCAGCAATAAGATTCTATCATGTTGCGCCCTAGTTTTGTGCACCGGCCTGACGCAATGTTATCATGCGTGCGCGCGGGCCCACTGCGTAATCATGCACTGCGGAAAATGCTCTTGTTAATTTTTACAGAATTGACAAATTCCTTTCTCTCCTTCCAACTGTTTTTAAATCAATGTGAGCACGTTTCTTGTTTTTTTCTTTACTGCTTTCCATGCAACCTTTTTCCTTCACAGAGCTATTATGAAATAACAAGCGATTTAACGCCCCAGTGAGGCACAATAAACACCACCAGATGGCTTTCAGAGTTACCTGCAATAACGGGCGAACACGCACTTGTGCCCACACCGCTACAATACTCATAAAATGGTTGACCAGGTCCTCCCGGGAGATAAGCAGGGCTTTAAGTGAGCCGGGTCTCACCAGTGCTGAGAACCGGCGGTTTTTTAAAGGGGGCCTCGAAACGGGTCCCTATCATGCTCTGTTTTGTGCCCTGGCACAGGTGGTCCGTTTCCCGGACTGCAGTGACAGCAGGCACATCGATGTGCGCGTGCTCACACTACTCACTTCTCACTAGTGGAGAAGTTACGGCATGGCGTCATGACAGGTGAGCATCGTAGGGGAAGGGAAATCCTTTAAAGAGAGTCATTTTCTCTCTGGATTTCCCTTCTCTTTTTGAAACTCAGGAGCAGCAATATTGTTGTGGTGTCACCAGGGCTTTAAGTGAAAGCTTTTTCAAATATTATATACAAGCCATAGTTGCTGCTTATTTATCTTATGCAACTAACAACCATTGACAAAGCCAATAGTCCTGACTTGTTGTAGGTATGATGTTACTTGTTGTATTATATATCTGGATGCAATGACAGAAACAGCAAAATACAAGTCGGGCGGCACACTATGCTAAGGGCAGATTTTTAGCTTACGTGTTTTTAAGCCACACCCTTAATTGCATTGGCTACGCCCCTTTGAGAGACCCCCCAGGTTTTCATCCCACTTAACCTCTTCCATGCGTCGGACGGCCGGGGGCCATCCGACGTCACGGTGGGCGTGTGCGTCGGACGGCCGGGGGCCGTTCGATCTGCGCGTGCGTGGAATTCTCCCGCACAGCGGGGGAATGTGCGCCACGTCGAAGGGGCTAAAGACCTGGAGATAAGCATTGCTTTGTTTGTGTTTATTTTCACTTGAAAATCACAACTAGGTTTACCCCCCTTTCCCAGCTGCACAAGAGGAGAAATCGATATTTCAAAAGAAAACTCTTCAGGTATTAATGCAGGTTTGATTTCACTGCAATCAATGGAGAAGGAAATATCTGGCATGGTGAGCAAGGTTTGTTTTCAGGGCGGGCGATATCTTTCCAGTTTATTGGGAGAATGTTACTTGTTTGAACGGTAAAGATGAGTTCAAAGGTGACAGCCGCTAAATAAATGAGGGTGAGTTGAGAGGTTTGATTTGGGAAACACACTTCAATTTGCTTTGCAAAAGAACGTCTAACTTTTCATCCAATACCACTGCTGCAGGTCGATAAATTCTGCTTTGTTCAATCATTAGGATCATCACATTACAAATAGTTTGCAGATTCTGTTTGAATAGTAGCTAGGTGACATGTTGACATGTTGACAGTTCATAAATCTCTCTTGCCTTTTCTCTCGTTCTCTTTATCGCTCTCCCCTGCTAATATACATATATTTATATATATATATATATATATATATATATATATATATATATATATATATATATATATATATATTACCTAGTGGCAGTTGCCACTAGGTAGTTATAATTAGGTCTGCTTTTCCATAGAAAGAGCGTTTTTTGGTTTGCTAATAACTTTAGGTCCGTTCGACGAATCTTTATAAAACTTTACCAAAAAAAAGTTCATCTACCTCAGCTCCTTCCTGGAACGGTTCTGGTTGATTCGTCAAGCGGTGGGGGGGGTCACAAAGCGCAAAATCCCCATGCATTTTCCATAGACATCTTTAGACAAGGCTACAGCAAAAACTGCTGAACATAATTACACCAAATCTGGCAAAAAGCTAGATCTTGGTACACAGATTGAGCTTTTTGTGATTTGGTGTAAATCTTTTCAGTGGTTTTTGAGAAATTAAGGATCAATAATAATTGTATATCTGGATAGTTGGGTCCACATGAGTCTCAAGAGATTCCCACAGGGGCTTCAATTTAAAAATGGAGCATTTTTAGGGAGCTTTATTTCCCTTGGGCCATCTCACGAGCGAGCGCTCTGATTGGCTGTCAGCAACATGAGAAAAATGTTGTTGGCAGTCATTACAGGACTCAGGGACTTAGTCCTTTGTCTTGAAATTAAAAAGTACTAATGGGGTGGACCCAGAGGGACGCTCCATGGGGCCAAAAATGAAAACAAAATCATCGAAAAAGCAGCAATCTCGCAAGACTCTCATAGGATCACAAAAAAAGGCAGCCGGGCCGCATTCAAATGGGAAACATCCATTACAACGCAGTCATTACATCGCACTGCTTTTACAACGCAAATATTACAACGCAACTGCCTTTACATTGCATGCCATTACAACGCATGCCATTACAACTCATGTCAATACAACGCATGCCATTACAACGCATACCATTACAACGCATGCCATTGCAACACATTATAAGGTAAGTAATGGAGATTTTTTAGTTTTAGGGTGGGTATGGGTTTTGGGGTAGATGGGAATAGTCATTTTTACCCCTACATTATCCAACACTTTCCTTACTGTTTCATTCACTGGAGTGGAAATAGTAACTTTACCCCTACACTATCCAACACTTACCCTACTGTTGCCCTAAAAGTATTATGCGTTGTAATGGTATGCGTTGTAAAGGTATGCGTTGTAATGGAATGCGTTGTAATGGTAATTTTAAAAAATGCGTTGTAATGGCATGTGTTGTAAAATCATATGATGTAATGGTAGTTGCAATGTAAGAAATGCGTTGTAAAAGCATGTGTTGTAACTGTTTGCATTGTAACGTCATATATTCCATTCAAATACCCTATTCCCCGGGAAGCCCATCCACAGGGTGGAAATTCTAAAAGGGAACCGAGCGGGACTTTAAGTGAGCCGGGTTCCTTTGGGTCTTCGTAGAAATTTAAAACAGGCTTTGAAATGGACCCCTTTCAAGCCCTCTATTCATTTCCTTAACTTTTCAAGCAAAAACGCTGACCCTGTGCTATTGTGCTTGGCTTAACCTATGCTCCAGAATGTTACCACAAAGGAGAATATAGCAAAAAAACTCTCTCAGACAGTTTATAATGCCGATTTCAAAGTTAAATACTCTGCTAAATCAGTTTACATTGATTTAAGGCTGAAAAGTAATGATTACGAGTAAAATGAAGTGCCGCAATAATGCTGCAAAATCTCAATTTTTTGTTCCGCTAAATTTCCATTTTTGTGCCGCTAAATTTGCAAATCTATGCTGCAATATCCTGGGGGTCTGACCAGTGTACCAGGAGATGCTTCGGAAAGTATGGCTCCAAGTACAAAGTTCCAAAAGAACGTTTTTAGCTTGTCCCGAGCATCTTGGGGTAATGCAAAAGGCCACAGCCAGAAAACTTCCAGGTCCAGCTTGAAAAGCCAAGTTTTTATATTTACAAGCCAGGGAATCTTCCCAACATAGTGATCATCTAAGGTGGCTCTGATACAATCCCGATAGGGTTCAAAATCCTCGTAAGTCCGGAGCGTTATCCAATATTGAATAGGTCCCAACATAGCAATGTCAGAGATTGATCTAAGATTTAAGTCAAATCAAATTTAAGTTAAATATGATTGGAAGCATAGGAGCACTGGTAGGGAGTGCCATAATTGCAATACCCCCACAAATCTGCCCTAGAATGGGCTCCCCCACAGGATTGAATCTTATATACCTCCATGGAGGGGGGGGGGGGCGTTTGGGAAAAAAAAACGCCCTATTAGCAAATCTTACAATGGACCCTCCTTTTTGTTTTAAGGTCAAAACACTTTTCTCTATCTTGGCTTCCCATCTATGGGAATCTTCCATTCTCGAGACCAAATAGTCAAACTCATAAACCCTATCCAATGCCTCACCCCCTAAGAATACCTTACTTTTGGGTTTTTCCTCTGAGCTCCAAACACCATGGGGCAGATTTACAGGAAACTGACGCCTCTGTAGAGATGCACCAGTTTCCCTGCACCAGCCTGCAAAACCATTGCGCCACCATGGATGTGCCGTATTTACAATACGGCGCACCATGGCGCAAGGATTGACAGATGCGTCAGAAATTCTGACGCATCTGTTGGCGCAAAAGTCAAGCATTGCTGGAGCCGTGTCGCAAGCACGACGCAACTCCAGCAATGCATGTTGAGACCTTTTCTCAATACACTGCGTCACTCCTTACACCTGCTTCAAGCAGACGTAAGGTTTTGACGCAGTGGCGTCCTAGAAGTGGCACAGTGAAATCTTGTAGAATTCACTGCGTAACTTCTACGAGGCTTTCCTGCATGGGAACGCCCACCCTGCATACATTATTCCTGACGCAGGTATAATGTGACACAGGGCTTTACAATGTGACGCATCTCCCTAGATGCATCAAGTTGTAAATTGGCCGTATTTTGTACACCGTCGCTGAGTCACAAAATTGAGGCAGCGGCTGCGGAAAAGTGTCTCAAGGGCCTTGTAAATCTGCCCCAATATACTTTGGTTTGTTACTGTTGATGTCCTGGCTATGCTCTGTGAAAAAAATATTAAATTTGACAAAGAGAATGGATAGACCATGAGGGGTTTTCAACAGTAACAAAGTGTCATCTGCAAAGAGAAGATGCAGTATGTTGTAATCCTTCACCTTAGGGGAGTCATGTTCACAATTTAAAAGATAGGGAATGCAGACATTTATATACAAAAGAAAAAGCGTAGGGTCCAAAAGACACCCTTGTCTTACTTCTCTCAGATAATCCAATCTCCTCCTTTGACTACATTTTTGGAAGTCTTGAATTACCACTTGGATAAGAGGATGGCACCCACACATCTCTCCTCAAGTATTCATTTCTGACAACAAGGTATTGCAAAACAGCACTTCCACAAAACATAATAAAAACTCCACATTAAACCTGATTATTGAGGTGGAAGACTACAGTCAATTCTTTAACTCTATGAAATTGGATTGGTCATACTACTTCTTCATTCCTTTCAAACTCCTAATCACATCCCACTCACTCCATGTGAAACTAAAAATAAGAGATATCAAAAACACCAACAAAATAGCTCTAGACAAAATCTACCGTAAACCCATCACATGCGCCATATACTGGTCGCTCCAACTTAGGGAGAAATTACAAGGTGGGAGGAGACAAATTGCAATATGGAATTTGGCTCTGCCTGATCACAACTGCACCGTTGTAAGAACACCGGATCCAATTTTTCCACCTGCAGGAAACTTCTGATAACTCACTTGAGGCTTTATCCACAACTGTCTGCCACTATCATCATTCCTGACAATTATTTCTTCCAGGTCACCTTTTTCCTCATTTACTCTATCATGTCAGCCCCTGTCTCTCCCGCCCCGCCCAGCATCTCTTCAGCTCTACTCAGACCAGCTTGTTAATGTAAGTGTTAATCCTCCTTGAACAGAGACAACTGTGCATGTTTATGCCCAGTAAAACTGAGTCGGCACAGTTATTCCCGGTTCCAGAGCTTGCTATTCTTGATGTGCATTACTGGTGGGTGTTATCACATGGTGATTTCACATGTGGATGTTGTACTCCGTCCGTAATGTGAAACCTGTTAATGGGCCCGTAGAAGACCCACAGAATAATGAGATGTCTGGAATTATGAAGAAACTCCAACTATTGCTTACCTAAAGAGCTCCAAGAAAACTTTAAGGGGCAGATTTACAAGCCCCTTGCGCCACTTTTGCGTCACTTTTCCCATGTTAAAAATGACGCAAAAGTGGCGCAAGGGCCTTGTAAATAAGCCCCTAAATGTATTAAACGAATACATACGTAATACTGGACAAAACCTTCGAGCATCTCAAAGGAGATGGAGAAAATGACCCATGCCACGCACTTCATCATAGTTATAGTATACAGTAAATCTTACAAGAAAGAGCAAATTAATTGAAAAGCAAAGGCACCAAACGACTCCAGGCAACCTTTTCAGATCATACAGCGAGAAACAAACCGTCACTGAAACGAAATGTAACAAAATAGTCTTCTGCTCATGCCCTTTCATGACAAAGCAAAACTGGGATATTTTCCCACTTTGTAGTATATATATTTCACAGAAAGGTATTGCCAACGTCAAGCCATCAAATTTTCTCCAGACACTATCACATTCTAAGTCACTAAGGAACATTGAGATGCCACACACCAGTAGGGTTGGAAATCATACAGTTCCCCTGAATTAGGGCTTTCCCTCAGACTTTCTCAATACGGCACATGTTTCCCTCTCCTGAAAAAAACTAATGCTTATCATAGCTTGTTTCATTACAGGCCCGCCTTTCCTCACCAGGAGCCTGGAGAGATGAGGTACCCACCAATAAGAGGAATAAATTGAACACGATGATCTTCTAGGAGACCACCAATCTGGTTCACGTTCCGGTTAACATTATGAGCAACACTCTTTGCCTTATCTCTTCAATAAGGGAAATGTCTCATAGCTCAATGAACACAGCACAGTATTTTCTCCTACAGCCTCAGTGAACATGCTGCTGAGAACCATGTAATTCAAGCAAAACTGCCATAATCTCAATGCAAACACACTTTTCATCACTACCATATTATCTTTAATTGTATTGCACTGTATTGTACTGCTTCTATACTTCCCGACAACTCTTTGCATGTAGTCTTCAATTCCATCTCTGTAGTGTGATTAGACTAACCCTGGGCGAAGTACTACGCTACGCTCGCGTAGTTTGCGAAGTTTGCGCTACTTCACACTACGCGAATTGCACGTAGCACAGTGCAAACACGCATAGCGTAGCGGTCATTTTTTGCTTGCTCGCGGTCCTCAACGTCAAGTTGGCGACCGCGAGGAAGCAAAATGACATCCCGGCAAGACTTTTTCCTCGTTCGCGAGATTCTCAACGCGGGGAGGTCAGGTTTCTCATTGCGAGTGGTCGCGTATGCTCACGACCGCTCGCGATGAGAAACTACCAGTCCGCATTGAGAAAGCTGCAGCTCGAGTAGAAATCTACTCGAGCGGCAGAAAACGACCGCTTGCACTGTGTAAGATGCGGTTTGCACTGATTGCACAGTGCGGACAAGCATCCGGCACTGTGCAATCAGTGCGAACAGCATTTTGCACAGTGCACTACGCAGTTCGCGTAGCTACGCGTAGCTCGCGTAGTGCGAGTGCACTCGCGTAGCTACGCGTAGCGCTACTACGCGAACTACGCCCATGGTTAGATTAGACTCATACACTACTGTATTTAAAAAGTGAGAGAACAAGCAGCAGTATGGAGCCCCAAAGGTATATACTCACCCTAATGCCAATCAACGACTGAATCCCCATTACCAAAATGCCCATTCTAGATCCGACCAAAGATTTGTCTCTGGTATGATACTATCTATTTCAATTTATCTTAGTGGCTATCTTTGATGAATCAAAAGTCACTCAATTTTAGATCACCAAGTAAATATGTAAGTGCTTTGGGCCTGTGTATGCAGAACATCAGCGTACCGGAGGATTCTGACCAGCCATCTTGTCATCCTTGACACTGCAAAATGGAGACAGTGATCTGTATTGCCAAGGAAACCTTGCAAAAATCTTGAGAGCGTAGTCCCTAATTGTCTAGAACCCAGGTTTGAAGGAATACCTGGTTGCTATTTGTCTATTCCCTACCCTCTCAAACAATTTTAAGCACACAAAACTATTGCAGTCTGTATCGTTTTTTGCAAACCCTCCTGGGGTACACCACTAAAGGGATACAAATTGCATAGAGATGGACTTTGTGGTTTTGAGCGTATTTTTCAACAAATGACTCATAGGAATGAAAACATTAAGGGCCAGATGTACGACAATTGAATTTTGCGACTCCCAAATTGCGACAAATTCCGAGTCTCAATTTGCGAGTCGCAAAATTCAATGTGCAAAATTCAATGTGCAAAATTCAATCTTAGACACTGTTTGCGATTCCCAATGGGGTCGCAAATTTCATGCCTCATGAATAATAATGAGGCTGTCGCAATTTGCAACCCCATTGGGAATGGCTAGCACTCCCAGGGAAGGTGGCCTGCTGAGGTCAGCAGACCACCATGCCTAGGACTGCTTTGTCAATAAAGGAGTTTTTTTTTTTTTTTTAAATGCAGCCCATTTTCCTTAAAAGAAAACAGGCTGCATTTAAAAAAGAAAAATGAAACTTTTTTAGTTTCATTTTTTAAGGGCAGGCAGTGGTCCCTGGGACCACTGCCTGCTCTTGAAAAATATTTACGCACCCATTCACAGAGGGGACCCCTTCCCATTTGCGAATGGTTTGCCACCTTCTTACAGTAGGTGTTAAACTGCAAGTTTTTTGCGACGCAAATGCGGTCGCAAAACACTCATACATGGCATTTGCACTTGCTGTTGGCACGCCCTTTCCTAATAGCGAGTCGCTAACACTATTTTGCGAGTTGCTAATTGATTAGCGACTCGCAAAATAGGGTTAGTACATTGTGCATCCGTTTTTTGCAGTCGCAAACGGGCCAAATGCCCCTTTACGACCGCAATAAACGGTCGTACATCTGACCCTCTGCCCGTTTGCGACAGCAAAAAAGGTCAGCCCCATGTACAAGCGATATTTTGCGAGTCGAAAAATATGGTTTGCGACTCGCTATTAGGAAGGGGCGTGCCAAGGGAGTCCCTTCCTAATAGCGAGTGCAAATGGCATGTAAGATTGTTTTGCAACCGCATTTGCGGTCGCAAAACACTCGCACTTTACCACCCTTTTCAAAAGGGTGGTAAGACACTTGCAGATGGGAAGGGGTCCCAAGGGACCCCTTTCCCTTTGTGAATGGGTGCGTAAAATTTTTTAAGAGCAGGCAGTGGTCCCAGGGATCACTGCCTGCCTTTAAAAAATGAAACTGAAATGTATCAGCTTTCTTTTTTTAAATGCATCCCATTTTCCTTTAAGGAAAACGGGCTGCATAAGAAAACTGCTTTCTTAAAAAAGCAGTTACAGACATAGTGGTCTGCTGACCCCAGCAGGCCACCATCCCTGTAAGTGCGAGCCATTCCCAATGGGGTTGCAAAGTGCGACAGCCTCATGAATATTAATGAGGCATGCAATTTGCAACCCCATTGGGTATCGCAAACATTCTCTGAGACACTGTTGTACATTCATTTTTGCGAGTCGCAAATTGCGAGTCGCAAATTGTGAGTCGCAATTTGCGACTCGCAAAAATGAATGGTCGTACATCTGGCCCTAAGTCTGATATTTTAAGGGTCTTTTTGGCTTGTGATTGCTTGCTTTAATTGGACTTTGGTGATTGCAACTTTGCTGGGATATGGAGATTGTCTTAAAATGTCATCAGTTTCCCATGTCATTGTTTGGTGTAGCAGGTCAAAGTGTGAATGTGCTGTTGTCTAGAAATGGATTTTCGTGATACAGGTTCTGGTAATTTATTGGTACACTGCTATACTTAAGGTTTCTAACAAGGAAAACCAAAGCACTCAATTGTGTAGCAATAAAAAAAGAAACCTATACGGTTCAAACAGTAAGGACTTGTGTTGAGAAGAGAATTTTCTTTATTTTAAAAATACGTAGATTCAATTCACCTTCACCAAATTCACGTCTTAATACTGGAAAACAGCCAACTCGTGTTTGGACCTTATACTTTTTTTTATTATTACACAATTAAGTGCTTTGGTTTTCCTTGTTATAAAATTATCGCGTTGGATCTTTGGTCCTTTTATGAACTCACACCTTTGGTAATAGTGTGTGAGATAACCTCAGAAGCACCACCCCAAAATTTCCTGTGCTCTGCTTGTATTACTGTATTCCCACTACAATTGTATACTAATATGAGGTGTGATTATTAGTCCATTACCACCTTTTCTTATATTTACACTTAAGGTTTAACTTTTGAATACTTTAATCGTGCAGTGCTGCTGGATCTAGCTGTGTTTGCTTCCATTTGACTTGTGCCTATCATGAAGATGGCCGACTGTCTGTTAAAGGATCATTGAAGAGTCATTGCTCATCTAAATTGACACCTAGAGAAGCAAGAGCAATTTTGGAGTCAACGAAGGTCCAGAACCAGAGGAGCCTGCTGCCCAGAGAGACCCAAGAGGACATTGCGGCTCGGAGAGAACCTCCCTGCATCTTTTTTCAAGAGGACTGAAGTCTTTGAGATCATTCAGGAAGTAGCCCCTGGATACAGATGCTTGAGAACTATAGACAGTTGGGACCTACTTAAGTACCAGCCTGTGTATCAGTCAGTCTGCACCGTCCCTACTGCGTTTGGGTAACTGACTTCACCCAACCCCATATACTCCTCTGGACTGAGATTCCATGGTGAATATTCCAAGTGCGGTGCTGACCTTCACTGGATACTTTTCAAACCAGATTCTTTGTTGCTGTTGTAACATGTGTGTATGCATGTATGTTTATGTGTGGGTTCATAGCGCTAAGAAAGGCGGGAAGCCTGAGTTATGATTTATATTCGCAACAAACACTATTTCTTTTAATTTCTTTTCATACAGCAATTTTATTTCCCATCATTACATTTGATTGTCTGAAATACTTTTCTTTGCTTTACTTATTTAACTTGGAACAGATCTAAAAAAAGTTTATTTCTCTAAGGATTGTCGAGTTGCTCAATCTAACTTGACAAAAGTTTCTCATTAAAGCCCATGTTCCTCTGGAAAGTTCTTTGGTAGTCAGCGCCAGAGCTCTTTTTAACGTTCATCCAGGTTATGTGTCTTACTTATTTGTTTTTGTTTGTTTGAAAAGTTATTCAATTATGCTTCTATTAGGTTTTAATGCTGCCTAAAACAATGTTTCTATTTCTATAAATTTTTACAAGAATAGAGTGATAAAAGTTACCATTGTCTGCACCTCAACTTTAACTCGTGTCTTGCAGATCTTTGCACCCAGCACACCATCGTCTGAGGCGTCTCACTACTACAGCTTTTAAAGTGCTGTCTTACGTAAAAATATTATAAGGGTCAAAACATTTTAATTTTCAACTGTCCCCTCAATGTAGGAGGCAAGGAACTACCCAAAAAGGTTGGTGTCTATAGCAAAGAATGAGTAATCACAGAGATTCTCTGCTGGAAACACGCCAAAAACAGAACACTGTTGAAGACAAGAGACTAATCTGCATAACTACCTTTAACATAGCCTCTGATCGAGTCACCAAAATAATTGGAAAACATTGGCGTATTTTGAACAGTGGGCGACTTAACATCCCAAAACCAATGTTCTCCCACAGAAGGCGGAGGAATTTGAGAGACATTTTGGTACATACACGCCTGAAATCAGGAACCAACAGAGAAAGGAACCAAACTATGCTAGGCACACCACCTACGGGTCATTATCCCTGCGGGAATTGCAGTGTTTGCCTTCTTACAACCGTCACCAAAAATGTGTCCTTCAATAATGGAATGAATTGGGAGTTGCGTAAGCTAACAAACTGTATTACAGCAGGAGTGGTATATCTCATCACTTGCCACTGCAACCTACACTATGTGGGTATGACCACGAGAAAAGTAAGCACCAGAGTGTGCGAACACCGCAGTAACGTCCGGTGTCAGCGCATCACCACAAAAATGTCCTCACATTACAAGGAACAGAAACACACATCCAATGATTTGAAGTGGGTTGTCCTTGAACACCTGTGTTATAGTGATAATCAGGAACACAGACTTTTGGAAAAAGAACAGCAGTGGGTGTACAAACTCGACACTGACACCGTGGGACTTAATGAGAATATCCCGAGGGGGCCTCTTACATTGAGAATGCACAACATTGAGACTAGTGGAGACAACTGTAGGAGTCTCTTTAACTAAGTGTAACACCCTGGTTTTTCAGAGTACACGATTAGACGAGGATATAACAGTTCGAGACCCATCTAACAATAACAATGAAAAAGTCCCACACCTACATATTGCGTTGAAAGGACTAGACACTTTAAAACAGCGAAGTAAAATACTGACCGCTGTGTCCATGGGTACATGTATGCAGTAATAAGAATAAAACTATCATACATGGGAAGCATCCGCTCTACATTATTAGTGAAATAGCCTGGTTGAAGTAATGTAACACTTAGGTAGTAGCCATTACATCTAATCACCCCCGAGTAGGACTTGTTTTTTCTGGGCAGGGAAATGGCGAATTACTATTCCGGTGTATTTTCCAATGTTTTTGTATGCATATCGCTTGATTCCATTCTGCATTACGCGAAACATTTTAATATCAACTCCTTTCCTCATATATTTCCAGTAACTAAATGTTTTTCAGGATTGGAATTCTCCCAACATGGCGCTGCCACTACTCCGGCAACGGCGGCCATTATGAACTAACCGAGCGGTCTAGTACTACAAAGCAGAATGACAGGGCGTTTTTTCCCCGCAGTATGGTTAGGAAAGGGCTTTATAAACAGAAACGGCCCATGCACCAGTTAGTATGCGGTCCCCAGGGAGAAAAGTAAGTTACTGTACTAGAGGCGGCTTTGACGAAGTAAGTGGTGGGGAGGCTTCTTTTTTCCTAGAGATGAAGTATGCTACCCACCTGTTAAGCAACAAGAGTACATGATATATAGACTTGTTTTTTCCCCTTCCCCTTTTTAGAGTGTGACTACAAGCCCCTCTATCCCTGGCTTTGTCCATGATGCAATAATATAGCATCTACAGAAGTACGTCACATGGATTATCTTATCTATGTTTTATATTGTACTGTCACGTGGTGTCTTGTTTCACGAGTGCTATTTTACGAGTGGTGTCACCCATTACAGTGTGTGGCATGTTCATGACACACTATATGAGCACATAGGATAGACCATATGAGCACCCACAATATATGGTGCAATATTTTGATAAGTTGCATGCACAATCATGTTAATGCGACCTGCCAGCACGGCTGACAGGTCTCTGTAGTTAATATATCTTTTTGCTTTCTAATTACAGACACGGATTAATCACTAGAACCATATGTATACAGTGCGCATTAGGTGTGCATGGTCTGTGTCCTTATTACAGGATTCACTAGGAGTGGTACACAGGGGGCTGGGCCCCGAGGAGTCCTGATAAAGAGCTATTAGGGGAACAGCTCAAAATCTGTTGACAAAAACACATTACTGAGACAACCAGACTCATTAAGGTCAGGTTTCTTCTCAGTAAACGACCCTGATTTTTAACCATAGCAGCTAGGGGCGGGAATAAAAGAGTGGCCAACTAGTTAGGTATTTTAAGATTTTCTTTCCCTTTCCCTTTCCCTTTCCACTTCACTTCACTGCACTACACATAGTCTACAGTAAAAAGTGATCCTACGTAATTTGCAAGTCACAGCACGCCTCAATCCATAGAGGATTGAGAGGAACCCCAATGATGAAGCATGCCACCTAGGGGCAACCCTGGTGGAAGAGGGGTCTCTAGAAAAAAAAGTATTTTTTCTAGACAAGGGATTACAACAAATTCTTGCTGTATCCTATCTAATTCCCTAAGGGCAGGTTTTCTTTGATATACTCGATTTTTGTCCAACTACGTAACTGTCAGGAGGATAAACCTAGCCTCTACCTCTGCGTCCCTCTCTACTTTGGTAACCCTCAATGTAGCCTCATTTCTTATCCAGTTCATTTCACATCCATTCTTTCCCTTCCTTCACTTGTTTTTTTTATTACGCATATCTATGCCTCTCTTCTCATGGAGCTCTGCACTAGTGTTTGAGGATTTTTTAACATTTTGCTAGTCTGTTCAGAAAAAGCAAAAAATCACCTTCATATTGGGGAAAGATTCACAAATCTGCTATGAATCGTTCAGCAAGAGATTCCACCAAGCTTATTTACAGGGGAACTTCCACCTTAAACCCCAATGGCTCCAGTATGGCTAACTCAACTCCTCCCCTCTCCGCCCCTCCCCTCTTCCCCCCCTCCCCTCGCCTCTCCTCTCCTTTCCTCTCCCCTCCTCTCCTCTCCTTTCCTTTCCCTTTCCCTTGGCATAAAAAGTGTAGCAACAATTCCCAACAAAAATAACTCCAATAACAATACCCCAAGGGATGCCATGGATGTTAATAAAAGCCCAGTAATTGCCATTCTTATGCAAGGGCCTGCAGTATACCTTGGTGGGTACAATCGTGCCATGGATGACTACAATGTACCAGGGCTAGCATCGTATCCATAGTGGGCATCACCACACCAGGGCTGTCTGAAATATGCCTAATTTGACCACCTTTATCCTGGGCTACATCCAACAATCCGTTCTGACTGAAATATTTACTCTTTTGCTACCTATGCCTAATTTGCTTTTGTGGTCAGTTCAGGTGTGCAGAAAAAGTCACACCTCATTGATAGAGAGAGTTCACATGATTGCGTTCTTTCCCAGAATTGGCCTCTGACGGGAAAGGCCCCATGAAGAGAGGTGACCACTGGTGGTGCATCCCTTACAGCATTCATGCACTTCCTCTCCTATTTTTACCCCATAATTCTAATGGTCTGAATGTGTGCAGAGCACAGTTCCAGATCCTTGGAGTGACAGGAAAAATATACAAACTGCTCTTGTTTTTGTTTTTTTGGCCAGCAGTCCACACTTGGCTTAGAAGGCATGTTATGTTCATAATATTCAGATGACATTTCCCCAAAGCCCCGTAAGAGATTTGGAGTCTAAATTCCCATCCTGTAGATCTCTAGTGGAGAGTTGTACATCAGCACTCAGAAGTCAATGACAGAACCCATGTAACACTAACAGTGTAATTGACAACATGTGGTCAATCACACTGGATTTGGGAGTCAGGGTCTACCATGTTGCAGAAGCAGAAACTGGCGAAGGAGTGAAAGGGAGAGGTGACGGTCTGAGCTGGATGCATTCCGAGGTGGACAGGACAAGAGAAGTAATTAAATAAAACACCTCAAATGCTGCTGCCATGCATGTTTGTGCATACATGAGTATGTGTCTGAGAGAGTGTGTGTGTGTCTGTATGTGTGTGTGTTTGTGTGTGTGTATAGGAGTGAGTAAATGAATGTGTGTGTGTGTGTGTATGTATGAGTTTGTGAATGCAGAGTTTCCATTTTTGTGCCCTGGTAAAGTGCTGATCTGGATTAAAGCTACTGTGGGCACCTACGGCATGATGATGCTTACCCTTAGTATGATGCTGGTCCTAGTTAAGGGAGACCTTTTTGGTCATATTACAGATATAGATGACACAATGATGCCCACTATGGTACATGGGTGGCATTGGCACAATAGTGGCAATTCATGGCATAATATTGCAACAATGGCAAGACAGGGCCCACATTTGTATGTTGCTTGCCCTGGCATATATCTTGGCTTATTCTGGACATCCATAATGTAATGATGCTCACTGTTAGTATATTATATGTCTCACTTATCTTTATTTAAAAAAGGTCCTCTCATCTGTCATTCACCCAAAAATCTGGCCATATGTTACTCAAACAGCTAAGCTGGCTCCCTAGTGAAATGAGGATTCAACTCAAAGGGGAATATCTCACTAAAACGAATCCAAGTAAAATGGTCTCCTTATACCTGGCTGGTCTTCTCAACATCTAAAGAAACTGAAGCATTTTCAGGAGGAAAACATGTCAATACCCCTAAACACCTAAATTGCAGCTGCCCCAAGCTCTGAACCAAACCTTCTCAGTTTTTTGGAACACCCACATGCAGAATTATGAACTTTGTCCACCCGCCTGCTGTTCAGGAAACTGCTGAAAATGTACCTTTTCTGAGTACAGTTGATAATTTTTGCTCCCAACTAAATAATTGTCAGTAGTATAATCTTGTTGTTTGTTGTCTGTTGCATTTGTTTACCTAATATTTTGTATCTCCTACTTCTCTGTAAAGCACACTACTGCCTCATGGTGAAAGAGCACTATATAAACCACTAAATAAAAGAAAAATAAATACTGTCCATGTCATAATGGTGGCAACCACAACATTCCATGGCTACAAAATGATACACAAAGACCGCATCAACAAACACAGAGGTGGCATTGCCGTCATCCACAAGGAAACCCTCCAATGCACCACCTCCGAAGACAGAAACATAACCGCCAGAGGAACCCTCATCTACAGACCCCTGGGCCTCTGCCCCGGCTTCTGCGACAGAATATCCGAACTCATCGTCCACGTGGCTATCGACTCCAATCACTACACCCTCTTCTGCAACCTCAACTACCCTAATGACACCAACTCCACCAACTTCCTGGAAAGCATGAGCAACATCGGACTCACACAACTGGTCACCAGCCCCACTCACTGTGCAGGACACACCCTGGACCCAATCTTTACAGCCAGAGACAGAACCAAATTCAGCCACACCACCGAACTCACCTGGACAGACCACAGCATCATTCATTTCATCCACAACCCTCCACCCCGGCTCGATGCAGGTGGAACAAAATCACCGAGACCCAATGGACTGCCGCCCTCAACACTACCAGACGATTACGACACCAGCAACCTTGAGGTAGCCATCCAAAACTTCTTGGACTGGATTTCCAACTGTGCTGACACAATCACTCCTCATGTGAATGGCCAAAACCAGCAGACCCAGCAGGCATGCCAGCTGATTCACTCCCAAACTCTGAGCCTCCAAATGCGAGTGTAAATGACTAGAGAGGCGATGGCGCTTAAGCAAGAACCCCTCAGTCCTCACCATCTCCAAATCTATTGTCAGCAAATACCACCACCGCCCCAAAGAAGCCAAAATTGATGCCCTAACCACCTGCATCGAGGCAAGCTCCAATCACACAAAGAACTCTTCAGCATTGTCAGAGAATTCTCCTTCTCAGCTGCCACCCAGACCATGATCCATTCCTCCCAAGCCTTCTGCGGCTCCCTGGCAGACCACTTCCACAACAAGATAGCAGACATCTACAGCAACTTTGACCTGCAGCCAACCGATCTCGGCCACCTCCTGACATACAATGAATGACAACTCCCTCAGCCACCTCACTTATTGGACACCACTCACCATGCTAATCACCACAGCGATCATGACCTTCATTCACTCTGGAGCACCGACAGACCCCTGCCCCCACCATACCTTAAACCTGTGATCAAAGGAAATCAGCAGCGCACTCAACAACTTCTTCAACTTATCCATTACCACTGCCACTTTCCCTGACACCTGGAAACACACAGAGGTTAAACCCCTCCTGAAGAAACCCTCCGCCAACCCCAGCAAACTCAAGAACTACTGCCTCATATCACTGCTCCCCTTCTCGGCCAAGGTCCTGGAAAATGCCGTCAATTGCCAACTCACCAGTCACCTGGAAGGAAACAACCTACTCAACGCCTCCCAATCCAGCTTCCACTCCAACCACAGCACCGAGACCGCCCTAAAAGCCTCAACCGATGACATCAGATCCATCCTCGACCATGGCGAGACAGCAGCCCTGATCCTCCTCAACCTCTAAGCGGCCTTGCAAACTGTATCCCACATGCTCATCAACAGACTCCTTCACATCGACATCAGAGGAAACGCCATCAAGTGGATCACCTCCTTCCTCACAGGACGCACACAAAGAACCTGCCTACCGCCCTTCACTTCTGACCCAAGAGCATCATCTGCGGTGCCCCCCAAGGATTCTCCCTCAGCCCCAACCTCTTTAATTCCTACATGACACCATTGGCCAACATCATCTGCACCCATGGAATCAATATCCACTTGAACACGGACGACCCCCAACTAATCCTCTCTCTCAAGGAAGATCAAACTTCCAGAATGCCATGACCGACGTCGCCAACTGGATGAGATCCAACTGCCTGAAGCTGAACACAGACAAGATGGAAGTGCTCATTTTAAGAAGAAACACCACCCAATGGGATGACACATGGTGCCCACTGCACTCGGACCCTCACCTACCCCCACCAACCACACCCACAACCTCAGCATCATCCTGGACAGCAATCTTTCCATGAAGCACCAGGTCAACGCACTTGCCTCCTCCTGCTTTCACACCCTCCACATATATTCACATATATACACAAGATATTCAGGTGGATCCCCGTCAGCACCAGGAAAATGGTGACTAAAGCCCTCATCACCAGCCAACTGGACTACGGAAATGTGCTCTACTCCGGAACTACTACCCATCTCCTCAAGCGACTACAGACCATACAGGATGCCGCAGCCAGACTCATCCTCAACCTCCCCAAACAAATCAACATTACCCCCACCTCAGAAGCCTCCACTGGCTCCCCGACCAGAAGAGATGCCAGTTTCAGCTGCTGACTCATGCCTACAAGGCCCTCCACAACCCGGGACCCTCCTACATCAACCAAAGCCTGACCTTACACCAGCTGACCAGACCACTCCGGTCCACCTTCCTCGCCCTCGCACACGTCCCCCCGCATCCAGCAGAGCTACAGTAGAGGTTGTTCCTTCTCCTACCTTGCTGCCAACTCCTGGAATGACCTCCCACTCCACCTCTGAGCCTCCCCCTTACTCGCCTACTTCAGAAAGGGAATCGAGACCTGGCTTTTCAACTAAGGCCCTCCAAACCTCAGTGCCTGGATACACCCCGGGATGATAAGCTGCGCTATATAAATTCTGATTTATTGAATTACTGGCAAGTTGTCGGAACCCATGGCATGATGATCCCCAACCTTGGTATAATGCTGTGTAGATTCAGTTAGCACACATTATTTGTAAGTCTTGGTAGATTGTAGGTATCCTTATCATGATAATTCCTACTTCCTGTGTATTGATGGCTGTAGCATAATTGTGGTTACTCTTGGCATACTGTCTGCAGGCATGGCAACGTGGTGCCCACTGCTTGTATCACCCTGGTCCAGGCCTAATGGTGATAGGTCCTGGACTATTGTGGACTTCACTGGCGTGATGATGCCTACTCTGGTGTCAGGCTGGCTGTAGCATAACTGCAGTCAATCTTGTCATATTGTGGGTTTCCATGGCAAGATGATGCCCACTCCCTGCATAATGCTGGCCCCGGCAAAATTGTGATAATTCATGCCCCATTGTACACACCAATGACATGCTGTTGACACGCCCGAATTTAATATTAGTACTGTCATATTAATGGCTATAAGTCATGGCCTATTATGGACAACCATTGCATAATGATGCTTACACCTGGTATAGTGCTGGACATAGGATATTCAAGGTAATTCCTGCATATTATAGACATCCATGGCAAAAGGGTGCACGCCACAGGAATAACAGTGGCCCTTGAATAATGGCGGCGATTCCAGGTCTATTGTGAGCATCCATGGCATTATGATGCCCCCTTTGGTATAAGCCAGCCCTAGCATAATAGGGAGATGTCTTGGCATGTCATGGGCATCCATGACATGATAATCTGAACTCGTATAATATTGGATGAGGAGAAATTGTGGGAATTCTTTGCATACTGTCAGCATTCATAGCAAGGTGGGGATCAACCTTGGTTAGAGAATGCTGGCCTTGACATCATTATGGTAATTCCTGGTTAGTGTGAACATCCGTGATATTATGATTCCCTTCCTTGATATAGGCAGGGCCACTGGAATTATGCGGCAAAGGGAGGGCCAAACTATGCAGCAGGAGAAAGAACACGCGTCTTTGTTTCTGGAGATCTACGTTATCACTGGTTGCAAACTTATCAGGGTGGCTTCTACATTGTTACCATGTTCTTTTAAAAATGTTGCCGAATAAGGTGGGCAAGTGAGTACGGTCCTGGAAACAGAACGTGACATAACTAATGGTAACCGCAACAGGACGGGACTTACGAACTAGCCGGTCGGTTATTTTCCTTTTTGGTTATTGCCCCACGCTACACTTTGGGAATTACAACTGTGCTTGACTGTGCACAACTTTACCATCTATCGGCTGACAAGATACAAGGGTACTTGGATCCATGTGATTCGTCTTCTGAACATAAAAGTGGACTTATTTATCATTGACCTGACCTCTTGCTAAGCACTCACACAAACTGAAAAGTTTTAGGGTTAATAGCTCGTGATCTCGAGCTCGCAATCGGACGTTGCCTTTTGAAGTATCTACATCAGACTACATCGAGATAATTTTCTTAATCGCCTTGAAAAAGTCTAGGATTAGACGAAACACGTGTCGGCAAGATCGTGTGCTGGGAATTTTTAAAAAGAGAATGAAAATCAGCAGATGATTTCTTTGGACTACCTGCATTTTCTGTATACCTGATGTCCCATTAGATTGTCTTCACAAATTTGTGTACTGAATCGCATTAGAGCTTGGACTTTGTGCATTACCTATCCAGTACTGTTTTTGGATTGTTATACTTTATGAGGGGTGTGCTGCTATAGCTTTATTCTTTGGTACATTTGTCATATTGTGGGTTTCCATGGCAAGATGATGCCCACTCCCTGCATAATGCTGGCCCCGGCAAAATTGTGATAATTCATGCCCCATTGTACACACCAATGACATGCTGTTGACGCGCCCTAATTTAATATTAGTACTGTCATAATGGTTATAAGTCATGGCCTATTATGGACATCCATTGCATGATGATGCTTACACCTGGTATAGTGCTGGACATAGGAGATTCAAGGTCATTAAAGCATATTATAGACATCCATGGCAAAAGGGTGCACGCCACAGGAATGTCAGTGGCCCTTGAATAATGGCGGTGATTCCAGGTTTATTGTGAGCATCATGGCATTATGATGCCTCCTTTGGTATAAGCCAGCCCTAGCATAATAGGGAGATGTCTTGGCATGTCATGGGCATCCATGACATGATCATCTGAACTCGTATAATATTGGATGAGGAGAAATTGTGGTAATTCTTTGCATACTGTCAGCATTCATAGCAAGGTGGGGATCAACCTTGGTTAGAGAATGCTGGCCTTGACATCATTATGGTAATTCCTGGTTAGTGTGAACATCCGTGATATTATGATTCCCTTCCTTGATATAGGCAGGGCCACTGGAAATATGCGGCAAAGGGAGGGCCAAACTATGCAGCAGGGTTGAGTAAATTATGCGCCACATTTTGTGATAATAATACCTTATTATTTTGTCATTTTAACACTTGTTAACACTGTCTGACCGTTGGTTCCACCTCATTAGTACCAGTTTAATGCTCAAATTTAGCAATAAGCAACAGAAAAGTAACCATTCAACCTTTGCAAAGGGCCTTCCACTGCGTGGCAACACGTGTCGCTTTATTTTTAATAACGTTTGAACCATTTGAGCTAGAAACAAAAATACATTTTGTTACAATCTGAAGATTATGCGGCAAATAATGAATTATGTGGCAGATGTGGCAAATATATAATTATACAAAAATCGCCAAACAACCACATAGTTCAAGTGGGCCTGGGCATAAACTTGACCTTGAATAATGTTCATAATCTCGGGCATAAGGCTTCTACCCAGTGCCTGTAAATTAAATGCTACTAGTTGGCCTGCAGCACATATTGTGCCACCCACTTAAATAGCCCCTTAAACAAGTTGCAGGTCTGCCATTGCAACCTGAATCAAGTTTTAAACTGCCATTTCGACTTGGCGATATACACTCCTTGCCAGGCCTTAAACTCCCCTTTTATTACATATAGGCTTCCCTAAGCTAGGCCCTAGGTAGCTAATAGGGCAAGGTGCATTGTAAGTAACAGGTTGGACATGTACTTTTAAGTTTCACATGTCCTAGTAGTGTCCCATAGGATATCATTAGGTTGCCTTATTACAGTTAATAAGTGCTAACTGTTGATTGAGGACAGAAAAACATTTCATGTTTGGTATCTATGAAATTGTAATTAAAAATCGTCTTTAATGGTAAAGTCGGATGTTAAACGACAATTTTGAAAATGCCACTTTTAGAAAGTTGGCATTTTTCTGCACTTTAGGTGCCTGCAGCCTCTCCTGGGTCCCATGACTGGATGGAACTGACAGTTAGACTTTGTGAATTCCTCCCACATAGTCACACAATAGAAGGATTAGATGTATCTGAATGGCCCATCTGCTGGCAGGATAAGGGGCAGAGCTGGGTACAGCCCCACTTGCAAATAAATAGGCGGTCCTCTGCTTTCACACAAAGGGCTTGTCACCTCCACATTGTCTCTGCAGCCTGCTTGGAGCCAAGGCAAGGGAATTGGACAATTCCAACCACTTAAAAGAGAAACCTCTACAAACTTCTCCCAACTTCAAAGGAAGCACCAGGAATTAAAATAGAACTGTCAGACTCACTCTTCAGTTTTCTTTCTGGACCTGCAGAAGGACTCTATTATGACTGCCTGCTGCTGTGGCCTGCTGTGTACTGCACAGGACTGCTTTGCTGCACTTGGAAGGACTGCTTTTCTTCCTGGAGCCTGCCTTGAACCCTCAGAGGCAAAAAGAACAGATGATGGACGGAATTCTGAACAAACCAAACATTCACCCCCAGTCTCAGATCTGGGTTAAATCTATCATTTTGCTTGCAATGTTGCTTCCAGTTTGGACCCAGACACATGAAAATCAGTGTTGATCCTGCTCCCCATGGGAACAGTCTAGCCCGATCTGCCAAGCCAGGTCCTCCCTGGACCAGAAACAAGCATCCTGGGACTGGTTTTGGGGTATCACCCCTTATCAGCCAGGCTACCTTGAATCTGGTGGCATAGCGAGCAGGGGACCCACGTCTGGGCATACCTTTCCCACTTAGGGAGACAAATGCAAAAAGAACAGATGATGGCCGGAATACTGAACAAATAAAACATTCACCCCCAGTCTCAGATCTGGGTTACATACATTGTTTTTTGCTTACCATGACATTCCAGTTTGGACCCAGCCATATGCAAATCAGTCTTGATCCTGCTCCCATTGGGAACAGCCCTCCCTAAACTGAAAAACCATGTCCTCCCTGGGCCAGAAACAAGCATCCTGGGACCGGTTTTGTGGTATCTCCCCTCATCAGCCAGGCTAGCTTGAATCTGGTGTGAGCACAGGAACCATGTCCCCATGCTAGTTTGACTTTGTCATTACATCTAATGGCAAAGCCACCAGCTCCCTAAAGGATATATATAAGTCTCTCCTAAAGAAGCCCTATAAAGCCCAATGGGAGGGAACTGCATATTATTAAGTAGGGCGTATGATTCTCTATATGTCTTAGCAGTTACACTTCCAAATTGTCGTTTTTGCTGGGGGACAGGTTAGTAGCCCCATTGGCTAGCACAGGGTTACCAGCTGGCATCCCAGCCCAGCTAACCTCTGAATGGGACTACCTAACAAGGTTGAGTAAGGTATCAAATTACCTGTGGCATTAAAGGCAGTTGCCACTGAGCGAGGTGAGATCTCCTCTCCCAGATGGCCACTTAGGGTTTTAACTCAAAAGGCGAGCTTCAAAGGGAAAGCAACCTTTGAAGGGACGACTGCAACAACACCCCTGAGCAGGATGCCTTTTGTTCCTATAGGCAATTAGGAGCCAAAGAGGGAAAGCCCATCTCCAACCCGGTTTTCCCAAAGGCGTGTAGCCCACTGCTTGGCTGCCTCTAGGGTGGGCTACCGTGCTGCTGATGACCAAGGAAGGTTGTGCATTTTGAAAGAGGCAGGAATGAGGCACTCTGAGATAGGTCGATGCCCCACATTTCAGGAAACACATGACTAGGTAGGAGGGGACTGAGTTGTGGATTGGCTAGTGTCCACATGGTCCCCTCGGGGCACTTTCCTGGGATAAATGTGGCACCCCTGGCATCCTGCCCCTTAGATCACACTGTAATAGAAGAGAAGACAATAGAAGGACTGCACCATCAAGAGGACTGCACCTGATGAATTTTTGTGCTAGTGAGATTCAGGCTGTTCCTGTGTTGGAAGGGGGTTTAGTAGGTGCAGGTAGGTACCTACAGCTAGTAATAACACCGCACTCACGAATAAGGTCTAGTCAAGTTCTCAATAAATTAATCCTTGCTCAACCCTTGGTAGCTTGGCTGTGAGCAGACAGGCTTAACTTAGGAGACAGGTGTTTAAAGCATTTAAAAACACCAATACAGTAAATAGGTAAGACACAACACACAATAAAAATCCAACACAAACTTATGAAAATTATAAATATTTATTTTATGATTAAAATGACACCACACAACAAAAATCCAATGTAGGGAACCAGAGATATGAATTTTTAAAGATTAAAAGTAAAACTAGCGCTTAAAAGCAAATAGTGCTCAAAGGGTTAAAAAAGGTCGCGCTGGACCGGGACATATCAAGAGTTCAGGCCACCCATGATGTAACACTTTTACACTTACTTCCAGAAGTGTTTCTTGATGCAAAAATGTGGTCCACAGCACCAGCCAAGGGTTCAGAAGCTCTGGTTTCGCTCTTGGGGCCTGGGTCTACAACTCCTATAATGCACCTAGTCAATCCAAATAAAATCCAGGTGAAGCTTATCAGCTGGAGTTGTCCTTGCTGTTGATTTTGCAAGTAGCCCTTCCAGCACTTTTCTACCTGCTTATGATCAGGGAGGCCACGCATTATCCTTTAAGACAGGCACAGTCCTTTTGTTGTGAAGCCTTGTGAGTGTAGCAGGTGCAGTCCTTCTGAGTGCAGTCCTCTCTTGCACACTCTGTTGTGATGTACCAGACAAAGCTGAGGAGTATCTTTGTACTTTCTTTATTAGATATAAGTTATAGCTTTGTATCCATATAAAGCAGCCTCACCAGGAGCAGCCTGCCTGCTGCTCAGCCCATCTTCAACTTTCACACCTCACCACACAGGCACCCAAACATTCCAATCATCTCCATCACACCAACATTCCACTCAGAACACTCACACTGGCTGAGCAGCTAAGAGCTAGTTATGGCATGAGTAACATTAGTACATAGGCAGGATATAACATATCCCCCCTTTTAAATGGAAACTAAAATAAACAATGCTAAGACTAAACAACTATACACAAAAAATGTACACATGCAGAAAATAGTTCAAAACTCAGGGATGCAAAGTAAAATACATCTCGAGAGAGTCTGAACAATTAAGAAACCAGAGAGGATGAATAAATATATACACAATAAATATCACCCATCCTCCCCCATTAAAACATATTGAAATGTAAAAACAATGTTGGAAAAACGCCATGAGCAACAAGACAGCTGACTAAAAGTGTAGACTCAGGAAAACTGTACCCCTCACAGGGGTGCCTCATGTAAAGAACTGAAGTGTAAACTATGGGACTAAAATCCATCTTGACACCCCGCATGTAAGGGTCAAACTAGCAGAAATGGGTCAGGAACCCATAAAGACAAACCCAGTGTAAACGTTAATAATGTAGACCATGTAAATGGGACTGACACCCATTGAACCACCCTTCATGTGAGGGTCAAATCATAGCAGAAATGGAACTGTAGCCCATAAATAAGTCCCTAATGTAAGGGTTTTAAACGTAAACCATGTAAATGGGACTGACATCTATTAAACCACCCCTCGTGTAAGGATCAGAAATATAATGCAAGGGGGACTATAACCCAAGGTGTCGTGTAGTTCCTATATATCCTATACAGGATCAGCGCGTTCTGGATAACATAAACTGTGGGTTTGGTGTCAGACTGGTTCCGAGCACCCCCACCGGATACGTAAGCCTGTTTGCATTAGCTAGCTCACAGTGCCACTAGAATCTCCTCTTATCGGGGAGAGAATAGTTCTCGGCAACCTCAGCACATGACAACCCTGATCCCCCAGGATCGTGGAAACAATATACTACTTTTCGCTCAGTCACTCGTGCTCACTTAGTTTCTCTCAGAGAGATACACAGAATAAACAGTCTGGGTGTTTCAATAAGTATTTATTGAACAGTTGTTATTCTAGTGTAGAATATATGAGCTGCAACAACCATTAGACAGTAGCAGAGATATATGATTAGCAATACTACGAAAGTAAAAGGATGGTATAGTTCTACCATCTTGCATAAATCATGAATATATACATGTACATAAAACACATGATAAAAAGTGCAACCTAAAAGTGTGTACTCCTACGATGCTTCCCTAACTAGATGTACCTAAATGTACCTAGCATCTATGTAGGTGTTATGCCAAGAATCCCTCTAGGATCTAGTCCACCCCATTACCTGAGAGTTTAGAGAATGTGGGACCCCGTCCTGGTCTCGAGTTGGACACCCCGCGAGGGATGTTATACCACTGCTAGCTGGAGCGTCTGCATGCAGGAACCTCAGCGTCTCTGGTCAGTGTGTCAGCCGGGAATTCACGGTCTCCTCTGTCTTTCTAAGCAAGACATGATGTATATATACCCATAGGTCTCCCCAGGGGTCCTACCTTGCTGTGTTACTGTGTCGGCCTAAAGGATGACGTCGGGCCTGAACTTTATACAGAGATAATATACAGGAGATGGTAATCCTACTGTTATTCCTGCTGTGCTTCCAAGAAGCCTCATGCATAATGTATGAGAATCGAACCAGGGAAAACCCGCGTTCTGAATGCAGTGTCATATCTGGGTAAAAGGTCAGTGCCTAAGAACCGTTATGTATGTAATGTAGGGAAGAATATAGGTGAAAGGTTGCAATGTTACCTGTGCCTATATAGGGTACCTATATGGAATATCAATCAATCAATCAATCAGGGAATTGTAAGCGCGCTACTCACCCGTGAGGGTCTCAAGGCACTCCTCTTCCGAAAGGACGACATATGTAACCTATTATTGTACTACCATTCAAACTAAACATTGGTACGCACAAAGTGTTAAAAAACATTTCTTTTGCTAAACTGTTTAAAAACATCAAAAAATTTCTAAAAAACTTTAAAAAAAATTAAAAAGTTTTCTCAAGCCCTAGCTCTAAAAGTGTCCATAATTATAGTCCGAACTACTATAAGCATTTTAAAGCCATGTATGCCCAAAAAATGAAAGGAATGTCAATTTAGTTTCATAGTTCCAAATTTGAGCTTGTTTTTAAAAAAGGGTGAATTTCTTCCCAGCACACGACGAGCCAAATGAATCAAATGTTTATGTGTTCTGGCTGGTAGACGCAACATTTCTGTTGCTTGCTCCCGCAGTAGAAGGCCCCTGTAACACCTCGCACAGAATGTCAATTGAGCACAGATGATGTTCCACGCTGTCCGCAGCCGGTGCTGTGGCAGCCTGTGCGCCGTCCAAAGCCTGGGTGTCAGTGGAGGAGCCGGTGTCCATACCAACAGGTGCAGTTACTACCTGCGGTGGCTCAAGGAATGCCACCATCAACATTGGAATACGCTGAGGACACTGCAGAACATGGGCCGTTATCGGGTCCAGTAACGCATTCACGTCCGGTTGCGCACATGATGGGAGTGTCAAATAAAGGTCTAACACGCATTCTTCTCCGCAAAACAGGCATCGGAGGACAGGTAAGATGCAGTCCATCCAGACTGGTCGAAATGACAAGAACCAAGATGCACTTAGTTCTCTTAGGCGAGGCGTGCCCAGATGTTGTACCATGCGATCGCGGTACTTACGCTCCAGGAGAGCTTTTTCCATCTCCTTGGTGACTGGGATGTCCATTGCGTAGCAGAAAAATAACAATCAGGATTCCTGCTATTAGAAACAGGATCAGCGGAAGTCCTCCAAAGATGCTTCCGAATACGGAATGAATGAAGTTTGGTATAACTCCAAGTACCGTCTGAAAGGTGCTCAGCAGTCCAGAACCTATGGTCTTAAATAGGTGGACAATGCCTGTCGTATCAGACATGTTAAAGATACGGCAGTTTGTATGAATGAGCGCCTGTATCTCTGCCGAAGACCTTGCGATCTGGAGATCAAAAGTCTCTCGAGCGGAGGTTAAGGGCACAGACTTCTGTAGAAGCATGGCTTTCATTCTGCTTAGAGTACCAAACTGTATTAAAGAAACATTCAGTGAAAGCCATAAAGGCGCCTCCCTGACTGTATGTGTCGGTGGAAACAATACTTGCATACAACAAGTAACCCTGGAGCTCACAGTTACCAGATATGCGATGCCCGGGAGCATTCCACAGCAGCCTTGACTGTTCAGCATCAAGTAACTCCCATTCGAAAGTAGCTTGAATGCTGGAGTAATCACTGCAGCTGGGGCACCCATCAAATGCCAGGATAGGTTCGCTACAGAACCATTACAAGCCCCGTGCAGCATTATATCCTGGCATATGAGCGATCCACTTAAAGCGTTCTCACAGTTTGTACCGCTCAGAAACACTTCTCGATCCCCACTCCAACATCGAAATCTGTATGGCAATTCCCAATATTCCTTAATGTACTCCTTACCCATTTTTTCATATTTGCCTGCCTGCTTTTGTTCAAGGCAATATTGAAACTGAAAAGTAGTGACCGGTAGAGTTATGTGGCCATGGATTAGCCATTCTGTGTGCGGTGATTCTGCCACTGTGAATGGTAATCTATCCAGTTTTTCGATACGCAGCATTGTATATTTTGCTCCCCTTTGTGCCATTTCTATCTGTTTATCTGTCAGATTGTATTCAGAAAACAGAGACGTACTGTTGATAAAACGCCAAGGCACATAGCCTGCACACAAAGATTGCAGCGTCCAGCTCAATAACATTATAGAACGTAAATGAGATTGCCCGTGTTGTAATATGGCCAAATCTTGTTCTAGAATGTCTATCGTAGAAGATACAATGTTGCCTAAGGAATATATCCTGGAGGTCAATATTGTTAACCCATTGTCTACCACTGCTAGTGATTTTTCTAGATTTATACGGTCTATTTCCCGTATTCTTTCAGCGGCCTCCTGTTGTGATAGTTTCCAATTTTCATTGTAGGCAGCATAAATGCCAGCATATATGAAACGTTTTTGGCGTGGTTTCCTGGGACCTAGTAAAAAATCCCTAAGGTCCATCTCTTGTGTGAGTAAGGATAAGTGTTGTTTCACCTCTGTGAGTGTTGAGGTTTCTAGCCCATTAAGGCACAACTTCCCAACACTGTATGACGTCACTACCCCTGGATGTTGTCTCTGTACATAACGTGGATCTGGCCTATGGATACTAAACACTTCGGTTTTACCCATGAATCTTGCCTGACAACAATTAGTGTATGTGGGCCAAATCAACCATTTTCTCCAATCGGGGTCTGATCTGTTGTATTGTATGATGTCATCTATTGTAATCCCTTTTTGTGATGTTTCGTTACACTCGGTGTGTGATGGAGTCGGCATCCAAGGTGTGTTCAAGTCTTTGTTCTTGGCTAGTCCAAGGCAAGACGTCTGTTACACTGTCTCGTTCAAAAACATGATTTGTTGAGGGATGAGGCATGCTCTAAACAAAGCTTCTGTCCCCTGCACCTGCCATTCTCTAGTACCCCAGACTGATTTTAAGTCTATGGTGTCTTTCCATAAGTCGAAACCTTGTTCAGACAACTGGGCAATAAAGGAAGCAGAGTAAATCTGTTTGGTGTTTGTTAACATATTTTTCTGTGCTGATGTTGGTGCAACCTTATGTTATGTTATGTTATTTGCATTTGTAGAGCGCACGGTTACCCTGAGGTGTCCTGGTGCTAGCACTGATTGCTGGGGGGAAAAGAATGTATGCTACTGTGTAAAGAGCCAGGTCTTTAGCCCTTTCCTAAAGGAGAGGAGATCCGGGGCACTCCTGAGATTGAAGGGAAGCTCGTTCCAAGCTCTGGAGGCACAGTTAATAAAACTCCTCCCTCTCCAGTTGACTCTTTTAAATGGGGGGACTTGAACATATTTGGCTCCAGAGGAGCGTAGCGATCTTCCCGGGACATACCAGAGGAATTTACGCCTAAGGAAGTTGGGTCCAGCTCCATTGATGGCCTTAAACACTGCACAGAGTGCCTTATAATAATATGAGGCTGGGTCAGACATATTAAACCCTGAAAAATATGGAAACTTCAGTGCAAATGTTTTTGAACTGCCTTTCAGCAGTGTTGGACAATGTTCCCACTGGTGGTAAGTGAACACATTTCTAGGATTTGCAGATTTATGCAGAAAGTGATGACCATAATGTTGGTAACAATACATACTATCGAAATCTGATGTGCTTTCCAATGTTTCACTATTAGAATATGCAGCAGATTTTTCCAAATCAGACAACATGTTATTAACAGTTTCAAAATCCCAATCATCGGAAAATGTACTTGAGGTAATGATATCACTTAATGATAATTTAAATAAATGTGGTATTTTTAAAAGTTCGGTCGGGCCGAATATATCGAAATCAACCTTGTCCCACACTATACCGTCAGGTATAGGAACTGCTGTAATGTTCACTGATGACAAGTCTCTTTGTTCTCGATGAGATGATTGGTGTGGTTTTAAAAGTAAGTTCACCTTTTGGGCTGCAGAGCTTTGTCGAATGTATTGCCCATTAATAAGCATACTAAACACTATTACCAAGCCTACCCAGAAAAGAAAGAAAAGTATCCCGGTGATTATCCATAGTTCTACCCAGGGTGACACCAGGTAAGTCTTTTTAAGAAAGTGCATAAAGTCTTTAACTTGCTGTTTGCATGATTTTTTGGCTGGCGTTGTTTCCGGTTCGCTTGGATCCAAAGAAAACGTATCAAAGTTTATGAAGTAGCCAGAAGCAGTTCGATCAATTGTTTGTATTGCATCAGGATTTGTAGAAATCATGGTTTGCTCTTGTCGAGGCATGTTGACGTAGACATCTGTATTTGGTCTAACAGCTATTTGTCTGTCATTTTGAGTTTGATTTTGAAGTTGAGCTTCAGTTTCAAGGGAAACGAGTTCCATAGCATTGTTGCATAGTCCATCATTCCGTATAGGTGACTCTTCGAATGTGATGAGTCTTTCAGTTTGAACTACATGAATTGTAGCGAGAGGACGGCGTCTGCTACTTAGGAGTCCACGTGCCTACTGCTTAGTATAGGCCACATAGTGTGGTTTGATTAAGTCGATTGAGACAAATCTTTTCTCCTTTTTTCTGGCAAGAGGCGGCAGAAGTACAGTTCTTGTTCCTTCAACTGCTAGGACCGGTACAGGCTTTCTGTAGGATGGCCCAAATTCTTTCTTGTCCGCTATCTTCTCTCTGACCAGATCCCCGACTTTTGGGATCCAGACAGGTCTTGCCGTGACTGATTTGACTTCCCCAGTGGCGGTCTGTTTCAGGTGGACGTTACTTTGTTTTGTCCTGGATTCATTTAATTCCTGTAAAACAGCCAAACGATCATGGACGTCAAAAGGCTTTTCATCCGCCACTGCGCCCTTCACAATCAAGATCAGGTACCCACATTCTTGTCCCAAATAGGACCTCATATGGAGTGACACCCCCTAGAGAACTTCTTGGCATATTGTTAAGGGCCCACAGGATCCCATAAAGATGTTTTACCCAACTTTCACCCATGCCTAATACTCCAGCTGTTAAAGATTGCTTTAAGTCTCGATTTTTCCTCTCCACGACCGAATTTCCCTTGGGATGGTACGGAGATGAGTACCGCAATGCTGTATCCAAACTTCCCATTGCCTCCTTGTAAGCCCGAGAGCTAAACGCAGGGCCCTGGTCAGAATGTAGTGTGGCAATTGCGTATGTCCCTATGAAGACTCGCAAATCTTTTATAACAGTTCGAGCGTCAGCCGAGCATTGGGGCCACACCCATAGGAATCTCGAGCAGGATGCACGCACACGGATAGTCTGATGCTGTCTAACAATGGGATTTGTGCTGGACGTATTACGGTGGAACCTTTCATTTGCTGACAGATGTCGCATTTCAAGACATAGGGGGTCATTAGGATGGAGGAAGGACCGCCACCGCCAGCCATGCGGTGGCGGTCCTTCCATCCTCCGACCGCGATTTCCCCCTCCAAATCAGGATGGCAGGGGGAATTACTCACGGACCGTGGTGGATGCAAAGACCGTCCGCCACGGGACCGCCAAAAGCAATCTCACAGATTGCTTGGTGGATGGACCACATACCCTAAAATGGTGGCGGTGCCTAGCAGGCACCGTCCACCAAATTAGGATGGTGGATTTTGCAGGCCTTTCCATGGCGGCAATGCTGCCATGGAAAGGCTGGTGGAGAATTGTTTCGGGGGCCCGTTGCGGGCCCCCCTTGTGTTGGGGGAGGTGTGGGTGCACTGGGGGGGGTACCCATGGTACCCCCCACATTTCACTGCACCAAGTGGCAGGCACCGTGTGGTGCCTGCCACGTAGTGCAGTGAAATGCACAACAAGCTATTTTCGCATTGCGGCGGGTGCTGCTGTCAGCAGCACCCGCCGCAATGTTAAAATGCTAAATGCGACTGCCATTGTGGCGGTCGCATCCTGATTTACTGTGCGGGACCGCCGCATGTTTTGCGGACGGTCCCGGTTTACACAAGGATGGCGGACGGACTTGAGTCCTAATGAGCCCCATAGTCTTTAGTCTGCTTTGTTAAACCAGGCCACCAGTAGCGCTGTTTCAATAAGGAAACAGTCGCCGTAACTCCTGCATGAGCAGAACCTATCCCTTCGTGCGCTGCTAGTATTAAACCTAACCTACGTTCCATGTTTGGAATTACTCTAACCCCCACTCCAGGAATCTGAGCAAATGGAATGTTATTGGCATCTAACTTGTAGGAGTACTTGAGGGGAAACCTTTTTGGTAATGCTGTGCTGTTCTTGCGTGAAGCAATGACAGCTACCATAATCTCACCGTCTATTCTCATTTTAGAATGAGTGATTGCAGCTACGGAAGCCGTGCGTACGGCCCCCTTCGCAGCTTCATCAGCCAATGAATTCCCTTCAACGTGAACACCATCACGCTGATGACTCAGTGTATGTATCACGTGAGCCCTCGGTAGTTCGGTCTTTAACTCCACCACCTGTTCCCATAGCATTTTATGCTTAATTGTGCCACCTTTTGCATCCTTGAACCCGTTTTAAACCCAGTGCTGCAAATATTCATTGTAAGACTGCACACAGTAAAAGGAATCACACACAATTAGTGTGGGGAATTCTCAATCCGTATTTACTAGTGCCAGTATCAGCGCTTTTAACTCTGCCAACTGTGCCATGCAGTCTCCTAGAGATTGCGTTTTCGTGCAACTTGGGTGGAATTTTCAATCCCGCATGAGACCTTTAATGATTGCACATGCTGCGCTATATTGTTGCTTACTTCCTATGGCCGGTTGAGCAGATCCGTCAGTGTAAATAATATATTCATACTGATCTAGAGGCATTATTTTGTTTGGCAGAGGTTATTCTTGTTCGTATTGCAGGAATGATTGTGTCTTTAAATTTGGGTTGTACCTATATTCTACATCTGTTGCAGTGAGAGAATTAGCCTATTGTATCCATCTTGGATGTAAGGCTTTAGCGTTTGGAACGCTTGCCTTTGTCGCAGCCTCTAAGGCTGGAACTGGAGTAACTATTATTTGTTTCCCCTGAGCTAGTGCTCTTTCTCTCACTACAGCAGTCTGTACTGCTGTTAAAATCTTTTCCATAGATGCGAAGCGCATCTCAGCATTTGTGTACAAATGTGATTTGTATGTAATTGGTACTGTTTCACCTTCATTATATGTTAGATAGGTGTACCCAGATTGACCTGCAATTATACAGATCATCAGGTTGCGTACGTTTACGCGTGTCTGTAAGTGTTTTGAAGCTATCATGTCAGCTTGTAAGGAACGTAGTGTATCTGTGTGTTCCTGTGTCGAATTTCTGGCTGAGAAATCAGGTTTAATTAAGTCGTAGAAAGGTTTTACTCTTTCTGCGTAATCCAAAATGTATGTTCGACCAAAATTTAGGAATCCCAGTATTGATTGTAGATTTTTCAATGATTTCGGATGTTGGAGCAGCGCGCAATTTTCTAAAAAATTGGCTGCCAGGCTCTTTCCTTTACTTGAAAGCTCGTATCCTAAAAACAGGACACTGAGGTGGGCGATTTTTGATTTTTTAAAGTTAAATTTGTAGCCCTCAGATGCAAATCCCAAAATTATGGTATTCACTCTGTTCAAGTGTTCCTCCAGGTCATCGTCCGTCAGATAAATATCATCCACATAGGACAATGCCTCTTCATCCAAATTTTGAAGTAACTTGGTTACTGTTGCCGAAAACAACCCGAGCTGTTCTTATACCCTTGGGGGAGTCACCAAAATTGCCGCTGGGACCCTAGCGCTGAGAATGCTGTCAAATACCTGCTTTCAGGCGCTTTATTTTGGCAAAAAAATACATTTGAGATATCAAGTGTTGTTTTGTATTTCTTCCGCACAATTTTATTCATTAATGCGGCACTGTGTGCATTTTGGACTGCAAATGTCTTAGTGCAAGTGTTTAAGTGTCTGTAATCTAAAACTAGATGATATGTATTGTCAGGTTTCATGACAGGAAACAAAGGATTGTTCATTTGAGAGGTACAAGTTTCAATCACCCCTTGGTATTCAAGTTGATCTAAGATCTCCCTGACTTGTTTTTAGCTTCTTGCTTTATTGGATACTGCCTCTGTGCAGATGGAGTATTTTTTAAAGGAATAATGTGGTGGGTTGAATCCTCATCCCATCCAACATTTTTTTATATAATGCCGGAGCCTGGGCTACCGCCTACTCCTGCGCATATGTGTGTTGCAAGTGCCTGGGAATATATCGTCTGAGAATGCCAGCATAATTACCGTTTCTCCTTTAAGACAGTCCATGACGAATGCTGGCGGCCAATCTTGTTCAGCTAACAAAATGTCATAGCCAAACGTTAGGTTCTCCCAAAAGATACCTCTCACTTTCCTACTTTTGTCCCCCTCCATTTGGAGCGTTATTTCATATACTTTATGTGGGACACTCACTCTGGTATCAGGTGTTTCCACCGTGATATAATCATTCAAGTCTGCTGTCACCAGAAAGTCCATCAGGTTCTGGTGAGCTATTGTTATTTCTGCCACACTGTCTAGCATCGTCAGAGCCCATTCCCCGTTCAGTAGTCGAGTCCTCAGAATTCTGGGCATGTCTGATCTTTAGACCTGCAACTTTCTTCTTTTTGAACTGTGGATTTAGCTTCATCTTTTCTTATTTTTTAGAAGTGTAATCTTGAGCGTGCTGCTTGTCTCTAGACTTTGTACTCTCTTCTTGTCTTTCTGACCGTCCTTCCCTTTCGGAGTTTTTCGATGAACCCTGAAAGGAATGAGAGGAACGTGTATCAGTATCCTGATACCTGTCAGGTTTCTTAATATTATCCCTATTCCTAAGGTTGTACCTCTTTTCGGAGGGCTCCTGTGGAGGAGATCTACCTCGGGATTGAGATCTGTTTCCTTTATAAAAAAAAAAATGTTTTTTATTGTCCCACTTTTTCTTAGTAGAAGTAGGTGTCTGGTTGGAAGTGTCCTTTTCAGGACTGCCCATCAGTTGTGGTTTCAAAGCTTTCCTACCCAAACTGTCTCTGCCTAATTCTGCATACGCAGTTTCTATTATTTTGGGTAGTTCATGTTGTTGATCTAAAGGATTGAACTCCCTTAGGCGTTGGCGGATAGCCACTGAAGCTGCTTCCCCTTTAATGTTAGCTAGTATTATGGCTGATACCTGGTCATAGTTACCTAGTAACTTCATCCCTAAGTTTAGGGCAGGCTCTGCTCCGTACTCGTTTTGTATCTGTCTTAATACATCAGGTACTACTGCTAATGACGGGATACCATGAGTTCTGGTATAAATGGCAGCAAAGACTGTACCCCAAGTGGTACAATCCTCTAATTGTGGAGTTATCCCCATGGGCAAGCAGATTGTTAGCATTCTGTGTTTTTCATACGGGGTAGTATTCGGGAATACTGCCTCTAGCTGAGTTATTTTCTGAGCTACCCAGAATGGTATTTGTTCACGTTTTGTGGGCATTTTACCCATTACCGTGTGTAATGTTTGTGGTGTGATTTTAGTTGCTGTACCCTGAATTTGAGTTCCATTTTTGCAACTATTGCTGGTTGGACTGTAAGTGTCCTCATGATGAATTGCATCATGTTCCTATATATTTTAATTAATTCTTTGTGTTGCATGAGTAAGTCTCCTTGTGGCATTGTTTCAATGTCAGGATGTGGTGTGTAGGCTGCTAATATCGGCCATGTTGCCCCTTCTCTTCCGAGCGGGCCTAGTCTTACTCTTCTTCTTATGTGGGGTAGGGCGCCTTTAAACCAGTATAAGTGATCCTGGTACGTGAGTGGAACCTCAATGTCCTCGAACGGACAATATTCCAATGGTGCATCTCCTTCTGTGTAGGAGTGAAATGTTTTTGTTCTTGCATTTGCTACTGGGAATGTAACCCACGAATAAAATACCTCTGTACGGTTTGATTCGTGTGCCTCAATCACAAAAACTACCATGCCACCCCTAGCTGACAAAGCATTCTCTAGTAGTCTCCGGGTGACTGTATTTCTAAAATTTGGTGCAATTTGTATTGCGCCTGCATCTTCCTTGTCTGTGAGGGGCAGTGCTTCTTGCAGTGGGTCTAAAATTGTTTTTAGTACACTAAATAACTTTTCAAGGGAACCAAGATAAGGTGTGTATGCACAATTTTAGGAACACTGTGTCCTTCAAGCTTGATTAACCAACAACCAATAAATAGGATTTTTTGCCTACTCAGCTGTGGCGGAGTTTGTGCCCACGCACTCCAGACGTCTCTGGTGTTTTGTGAGTAGGGGTCTCTGAGAATAGCACGACTGAACTACTCAGATTCTACTGTTAAATAAGTACCCAACCAACGTTGGCGGTGCCATGTTGTGTAGTTCCTATATATCCTATACAGGATCTGCGCGTACTGGATAACATAAACTGTGGGTTTGGTGGCAGACTGGTTCCGAGCACCCCCACCGGATACGTTAGCCTGTTTGCATTAGGTAGCTCACAGTGCCACTAGAATCTCCTCTTATCGGGGAGAGAATAGTTCTTGGCAACCTCAGAACATGACAACCCTGATCCCCCAGGATCGTGGAAACAATATACTACTTTTCGCTCAGTCACTCGTGCTGACTTAGTTTCTCTCAGAGAGATACACAGAATAAACAGTCTGGGCGTTTCAATAAGTATTTATTGAACAGTTGTTATTCTAGTGTAGAATATATGAGCTGCAACAACCATTAGACAGTAGCAGAGATATATGATTAGCAATACTACGAAAGTAAAAGGATGGTATAGTTCTACCATCTTGCATAAATCATGAATATATACATGTACATAAAACACGTGATAAAAAGTGCAACCTAAAAGTGCGTACTCCTACGATGCCTCCCTAACTAGATGTACCTAAATGTACCTAGCATCTATGTAGGTGTTATGCCAAGAATCCCTCTAGGATCTAGTCCACCCCATTACCTGAGAGTTTAGAGAATGTGAGACCCCGTCCTGGTCTCGAGTTGGACACCCCGCGAGGGATGTTATACCACTGCTAGCTGGAGCGTCTGCATGCAGGAACCTCAGCGTCTCTGGTCAGTGTGTCAGCCGGGAAGTCACGGTCTCCTCTGTCTTTCTAAGCAAGACATGATGTATATATACCCATAGGTGTCCCCAGGGGTCCTACCTTGCTGTGTTACTGTGTCGGCCTAAAGGAGATATTATACAGGAGATGGTAATCCTACTGTTAGTCCTGCTGTGCTTCCAAGAAGCCTCATGCATAATGTATGAGAATCGAACCAGGGAAAAACCTGCATTCTGAATGCAGTGTCATATCTGGGTAAAAGGTCAATGCCTAAGAACCGTTATGTATGTAATGTAGGGAAGAATATAGGTGAAAGGTTCCAATGTTACCTGCGCCTATATAGGGTACCTATATGGAATATAACCAAGTAGACAATACCTCATGTAAAGATTAGACAAGTGCAGCATAGAAATGGGACTAAGACACATTCCCATCCCTCATGTAAGGGAATGAAACGTGCCATACAAATACAGGCAAAATACACCCATACAGCAGTACCCTGACATAAGGGTGTGAGACAGAAGACCTAATGCATGTCAACAAACCACCTGAAAATAAAAAATTGTGATGTCCCTAGTTTAAGGATACCCAAGCAATACACAAAAATGGGCAAGGAGAACCCACGTGTAAGGGATGTGTAAAGTCCAGCGTAGCAAAATTGTAATGTGAGAAATATGATAAAAAGTCCACGCAACAGCCTGGTGCAAACCGTGAAAATGCAGAAAAACACATTTGGCAAAACCCAAGAAAAGCAAAGTAACTTTTTGAAAAGGGCAAACACGTCTCCAATAATCACTGGTGAGAAATATCATGACTCATACCAACATACAAAAAGAAACACCATAAGCATGGCAAGAATGAAAATACCGGAAATAATGCACAGCTTAGAGATAACAATCATAAGGCAAGACATATTAAATTTTGAAAAAAAAATACTAGAAACATTTTCCACATTCAAAAGAACAATACAAGATGTCAATTTGCACACTCCCAAAGCACACGGTAAAACATTGCAGCATACATGCACTCATACGTATGCAGTAAATACACCATGAAATTAATAAGAGTGTAACAGTAATCATCTCCCAGAACCATATCCAGATAGGATACTAAAAAACTTGAGTGAGAGACCTCTCACTCGCATAGGTATAAATAGTCATCCACATTTTGAAAAATTACCCCACAAAAGTTTGTATGTGATGAAAACACCAGAAAAAACAAATTGAGATGGTACATTAAATCCGGTCCGGGTCAAAGATGTAATCATGACTGCAGAAGACTCGGTGCAAGCACAGGTCGCAGAACGGAAAATTCCTGAAGGCCGAAAACAGTAAACCATTCTAAAATTTACCTTCTCTTGAAAACTTCCTGTTTGAAGAATGTACTTCCTGTTTGAAGAAGGCAAGAAAGTGATGTAAGATAACTACGAGAGCGAGCTCCGAAATAGACTGGTCAATGCGGGGCACTCCGAAGACCTGGTTCTTGCATGCTGCTTCCCACAAGATGGCGGCACGCACTGGTGACGCTCGCCGGGTGTATCAAGGCTCATCCCTAAGTGGTTCAAGAAAATACAAGGTGATTTGAGTAGTTTTATATGGGCTAATAAAGGTGTAAGAATAGACTGGAAAATGCTACGCAAGAAAAAATTGGATGGGGGGTAGCCTTTCCAGATTTCCAGCTGTACTGTTGGGCCTTTTAATTGAAACATTTTAGAGTATTGCTAACGAAGAACTACCAGCAGGTCCATCCCTCTTACTGTGCTTTAACAAAAGACCTGGTAGAACAAGGAAACTATTTCCTCTTTAAATTTGGGCACCCCAAATACTTCAAAAAGGTATGATTAAGAGTACTAAGAGAAGCATGTAAGCTATGGATTCAAGTTAGGAGAATCCTAGGAATCCCATACTATAGCCAAATGGCCCCAATCTGGAAATCTCCCTGAACCCCACCTTGCCTCCTAGTCTCTCTAGCTATCCCACTAATGGATGAGGGATTAGAGAAGAGGGGTCAGTTTATGGACAAGGACACTCCAATCTTGTGGGACTATTTAACAAGGAAAACAAATAATAGGCTGTCTAGGTTTAAATACCTGCAATTAGTGAGCTGGGCCCAAGACCAATCGAATGTGGGACTTACAACGGACTGGGAGGAAGAAATCTGCAGTAGTAACCCTAAAACAAAAGAGGTGGCCAACTGGTATTGGATGTTGGTGCAAGAAGAAGTTGGTCCCAACACATTGCCAGAAGAAAGGTGGAAAGAAGTCCTACCGGCAGCAGATTTAATATTTCTCTGACAGGTATCAATGGCTACACTTTGGTCCTTTGTTAGATATGGACCCCTGAGAAGAAATTATCTGTTCACTTTACACAGGGCTTACTGGTCCCCCAAGAAATTATCTAAAATGTGAGAGAAGAAAATTAAGTGTTGCCCGAAATGTGATTTAAAGGGTAGAGAAGGAAATTGCAAGAGCAATTATTGCTTATTTTAATAATAATAGCACGCAGGGAAATCAGTATTAACTGGGTTTCTAGGACTCTACCATCTTGTTCAGGTTGGCTAAAGTCAGTGAAGCGTATTGGTAAATTGGACAGTATAAATGGGTCCAAAAAGAGGTTTAGCAGCTGGGAGCCTTTTTTATCTTACTTTCCAAATCATACTTGGGGATAGGAATTCTAATGGTCGAAGGATTAAGACATCTTCATCCAAGGAGAGGTAGGGTGGGGCGACTCCACAGCCTCTAAAACTGGTTGAAGGAAGGTGTAGCAGGAGGAGGTAATTCCCAGCGGGCTGTGGGGATACAACTCCAGAAACTGGTTATACACCTCTTACTTATTTTTCACATATGAGGACCAAAAAAACAAACAAAAAAAGGCTCGTCCCTGCTGGAAAGCGTCCGACATCAGCTTGGCAGCTGCACAGAAAGGATGTCAATCCCAGGAGATTCCTCAGCTGCTCCCCCTTCAACCACAGCAGTGCCTCCGAGAGGCAGTCGGCTGATCCCCTGGAACCAGCTCCAGGTACACAAGAGCTGAAAGAGCCAAACCAACAAGATGGTAGCCACTGCAGACGTTTTGCCTCTGCCAGTCACCGGGCACACAAAAGGACAAATCCGAGATAGCCAAATGTTGCACCCATGTCTGCGGGACATGGGGGTTCTAGAAAAGTCTGGATTCGCCTTATTCAAGGGTCACAAGCCCCCACCTAAGGTTTTGCCTCCAACCAAAATTCTTAACAATATGCACTGTTTTTATAGATTGTTGTTGTTTCTCTTTTTGGAGTGTGACTTTCTTATTCTGTTGTTTGGTGCTCTCAAATGCTTTACACTAAGGTCCTTTGCCAAGCCTTACTGCTCACAGCCACAGCTACTGAGGGTTAAGCTATGGTTAAGTAAATGATACTGACTGGACCCAGGACAGTATTTGCGAATGTACTCCATTATAAGGCCCCACAGCCATATTATATAGTACACCCAAATCCTCACAGTAACTCTTTGCAGGCTGTCAGTATCCAAGGCAAATTGGTGTCCTTCCCTGGTATAAAGCGGGTCCTGGTGTAATTATAGTAATTCCTTGCTGATTGTGGACATCCCTAGCATGATGATGCCCACCATTGTTATAAGGCTACCATTGCCTAATAGTGGTCATTTGTCGCCCTCAGTAGCATGAGATTGTGATGAATGGGCTTGTGGGGTACAATATTTCAATATGTGGCAATATTTGGTATTAGCACAAATGACAGCTTGATGACAATTATAAGTTTATGTTTTGGCACCAAACAGAGTTAATGAGAAAGAAAATCTGCTTTTTCAGGACACAATGTGGCTTTTCATTAACATTTTTTCCATGTATACATCATCTTTTGCAAGAGGGTGTCCATTCTTGGAACAGAGGTGGCCCTAGCATAATTGCTGTAATTCTTGATTTAATGTGGACATTAATGGCATCATGATGCCCCCACTTGACTTAGCATGTAATTCATGTACATGGAAGGCTTTTATTTGGAAACATTACCTAAATTATTCCAAAATTTGAAGCATACTGGCATGTCCATGCTTGGGGACAATTATTGCTTTTCCAAGCATATATTCAAATCTGATATTTGATTGATTAGCATTACTGATGTCAGGAATTCTGGTCTCCAAGGAAGATATAACCCATCTGTGGTTTGATCTCCTACGGTCTTACTGTCTCCATAATCTAATTAATAACCCTGGTGCATGAGCCTACAAACCCTGTCTGGTTCTTCTATGTACTGTCTGACATTGTGACTATTGGGATTGAAAAGCCCTCTTCATGATAATGAACGTGCACCCCTGAACTGGGTACCCAACTGTTCTGATGTCTGGATCCCTAATGCTGATTTTTGTTGTAATTGGCAAACACGGATCATGCATGTACACCATGACATAGGCCTGCCTCATGGATTGCCGGTCTCTTGGACCAAGAGGGGATGCCAAAGAACTACCCTCATTGTGGCGGAAGGTTACTGCCTTCGCCAGGAGTTAAGCAGCACAAGCGTGGTGTTGGCAACATACAGTGTAGTGATAAGTAAGAGTCAATAGGTCCTTTTTTACCTGGATCACTGGAGTGAGGCCTATAGGCTCGCTCACCTGTTTAAATGTTCTGCTGCTGTGTGCTTAGCTCACACTTGGCCTACATCAGCAAGCCCAGAAGTGGTGTGCCTGTGTTGGGTGTATGTGTGCCTGAGGATGGTACCATACAGGGATAATGCAGTACTAAGTAGTAGGTGTATGCATGTGTTGGAGGTGCAGGTGCCTATGAGTGGTACAGAGCCTGAAGGATGCAGGGCTGTGCAGTGCGAGCAGGAAAAGTGCACATGCTGGATGTATATGTACCAGTGAGTGGTGCAAAAAAATGAAAAGTGCAGTGCATGCATGTTAAATGCACATGCTGGATGTATGTGCGCCTGTGAGTGGTAGAGTACATGGAGGATACAGTACTGGGGGGTGCGTGAATATTAAATGCATATGCTGGATGTATGTGTGCCTATAAATGTTACAGTACATGGAGGATACAGTACTGTGCAGTGTGTGTATGCTGTATACATGCAGTGGGTTTATGTGTGCCTGTGGAGGGGGTCCTTCAGCCATGGGTTCTATTTTGGGAGATCCACGCCTGCATGGTGGAACATGGAGTGGAGATAGAGAGATCCCCCCAGACAGATTTGTGTAGTGCTGCATTACTTTAAGCTGAGTGGAACACGCCCTGGGGAGTGGAGGACCAGGCCTCCCCTGTACACTGCAAAGGGTGCTCTTTGATCCACTGAAAGGTAACAAGGAAGAGTCATGGGCACATCTCAGGAAGAATATGGGGCTAATAGGAGAATCATAAAGGGCATAGAGCTGGCAGCCCTGGGCTAACCTTTTAATGCATATATCACTCTGGCTGACATCCAGGTGTGAACTCTAGTCACTCCAATGGTAAGTGTTGTGGGACTATCAGCTTCAGAGACACTCCTGCTGTGACAGATTGCTTTTCAAGAGGAAGAGGGACCAAAGAAGTAGATACTTCAAAAGAAGCAGAACCCCCCAACCTAAAACGTCAAAGACTCAGACCCTATATCACATTTTGATTTCTGGAAATGGACTGTAAAAAGGGGAGGTTGAGACCCCAAAAACGGTAATCTGCCAAGCAGTCAGATGGGCTGTGTGAGGAGGGAAGGTTCTGCAAGACTTCTGCCTGTGAAAAACAAAGTACTCTGCCAAGGGAAGGCTATGCTAAACTTAATTAAGACTAACTTTACTTGGGAGCTAGCAAGCAATCTCATTCAAACTCAAGACTTAATGGTCATATTGAATCCAACAACTTGCAAGGTTGGATTTAATATAACTATCACAGTAAAGTAGTTTTAGCACGTAGTATCCTGAATTTACCTAAAGCAGAACTGCAGCAGCCTCTTCTGATTGGTCAGCCTTTGACAGCCTGAGCCAAGCTGCTTCCTGAGTCGGTGTGAAGAGGCCTGTGGCTTAAACAATACAGCCATTTTGTGAGGGGAGATTTGCTTCCTGGAAAAGCCAGGGAGAGGAAAGGGGATGGGGAGATAAGCTGGCAGGAGAACATTTGTCACAGGACCCAGGCCAGCCCCCAATTCCTTGATCCTCAACCAGATAGGAGGCACTCTAATTAGACTAGGAGAGGGACTGGAAGGGGAATGTAATGAGTTGTTAGCCACACCATTGGGCCCTGGGTTCAGTTACACAGACCCACACATCAAGGAGAGATTTTTTACATCTTGATTTTTGTGAAAGCAGTGCATACTGGATCAAATATATCCCACACTTCGCAGGAAGTGGTCATAGCAGAGGGACGCAACTTTACCCCTATTGGTTGGGGTGTGACCCCCTCTGGCCAGCCTAGAATGGAGGATAACTACATGAGAGCTGTAGGAGCTTCTCAGAAGACTGCCTGGAACAAAAGAAGAAGAAGGACTGCCCTTATGGATTCTTAGACTGCACCACAGAAGGCTTGCACTCAAAAGGACTGCACATGTTGCACTCTCAAGGCTCCATAAAGAAAGGACTGTGCCTGACTCACAGGAGAAGGAGTGGACTCCCTGATCAGAAACAAGTACAACAAGCTTAAAAAAGTCACCTGCAAGACCAAAGAGAGAAAAGCTCCAAGAAAAAGTCTAAATTCGAAGGTAAACTTTTGATCAAGACCTAACAGTCATCCTATCTAACCCATGCTCCATCGCGGTTGACCTAAACACTGACTTTGTCCCTGTCTGGCGCAACCAGATAGCTGTGAATGGCGCTTCAAAGTTTTTTGTGCTAGAATGTGTAGTGTCTTGTGAGTCAGAAATGACAAGACTGTTTTGGATCCTGACAAACTCTGTAGAACTGTGGCATAAGTGTTCGGGTGTGGTTAATAGAATTCAAGATTTAGAATGGTGAGTTCACGGTTACACACTGAGGCATAAAGATGTGTAATACCAAGCTATGTGTGTGTGTGGCATAATCATTTACATGTGCTGAGGCTGAGGCGGACAACACGGAATGCCCAATTTTTAATTTAGTCTTTAAAATTCATATCTTTGGTTCTCTACATTAGATGATTGTCGTTTTAGTGTCATTTTAAAGGTAAACATATTCTCTATTTCTATAAATTAGATTTGTATTGTGTTGTGTCTTTTACTTTTTTACTGTTTTGGTGATATTAAATGCCTTACACATACCTGTCTCCCAAGTTAAGCCTGATTGCTCGTTTGCCAAGCTACCCGGGGTTGAGCAAAGATTAATTTATTGAGACTTGACTGGACCTATTAGGGATTGAGGTATTATTACAAGCTGTAGGTGTATTCTCATACCTACTAATAATCCATTTTCCTACAGCAGTCAAGTGAGGGAACTCTGGGTTCTATTTTGAACAAAGGCCTGCATGTTCCCTGTGCATGTTAATAAAGGAGGTTCTTGAAGGTGCTCTCATGAAAATGAATCTGGTTGTGCCAAATTACTTATAGATTCTTCACTATTTCATGTAGAAGACAGTATTTCCGCAATGGAGCATAATGAAACTAATGGATCTACCCAGCTGGACAGGTAATACAACACTCTTGCAGAAACTCTAATTAACTTATGGTGCTCTGCCAGACTAAATGAAGAGATATTAATAGCTGGCACAGAAAGAGAAAATGAAGACAATGAAACATCCATTAAAGACACCAAATATTTGTCAGGCTGTGCCAGAAGCTATCAAGATTGCTATAAAAGGCTCCTTGATCTGAAGAGGGAGGAAGCAGAGGCCCAATCCAGGGAACTGTTTTTTGATACGAATATATTTACACCTATAGCATTTTAACAATCGATCTGCATATGACACATATTCTTCACCTGCCTTGATAATAGTATTTAGTCTGCCTTCCACAAATGTTCCAATTTTTTGTGACAATGCTCATTTGAAGCTTATATAAATGTATGCACATTCATGGAAATGTTTTCACAAGGCCCAGGAGAAACTTCTGTGGCATAGCGTAATCTCGCATAATTTTGGTAATTTTACATTATGCTTGGTACACAAAACTCCAGAAATTATGCTATTACACAACACCACATAATTACGCGCTTTTCATGGCAAACATTTTGTGTGAGCACATGGGAGCAGAGCAAACAACCAGAACGCGAGAGACTGCTGTTTGCAGTACTTGTGTTTTTTGTCCAATTCAAAATATAACATCAAATGTTGGTTTTGCATTTTGCATAATTACAATAATTTTGTGGGGCATATTACCAAGGGCCGGCGATACAATTATCGCCGCTTTAGCGTCCGTTTTTCGGGCGCAAAGCGGCGATAATTATATTGCATTATTTACAAGGACACGCTAGCGTGTGTTTCCTTGACTTAGCTCCCGTTTTTCACACGCCTCGCATCGATAATGAGATGCAAAGTAGGCGTGGCTGTGAAAACAACATGGGAAAATATCGCGAAGGCAGCTTCGCGATATTAACAATGAGGCGTAGCGATAATTTAAATCGCGCTAACTCTGCCTTAACTCAGGAATTTAACGTCTGTTAAATTCCTGACTAAGGCATACCTAACATGGGAGGTGGATTGTGGGGCTGAGGCCACAGGGCCTATCATCAAGCTTATCGCTGTTTTCCATGGAACATCGCTGGAAAACCAGCGATGTTCCATGGAAAACCCCGCTATCGCTGGAATATTTATCGCCCTAGCGCTAAGCGTTGATAATACAGCGCTAGCTTGGCGATATATTCCAGCGATAGCCGGCGAGAATTAAAAGTGAGCTAAGCGCGCTCAGCAATAATTATCGCAGGGGCTTGATAATATGCCCCCGTGTCTTTACTTAAAAGCAAATTACCACTCCTAGTTTTCATGCAGGACTAATGACTGGTAGAGGAAGGTGGCAATGTTTCCAACGCCATTCTGCCTCTTGCCCCCCACACCACCCATCATCTTCCCCTCCTGCGGGAGGCAAAGTATTCCCAGTGAGTCTCTATTTTTAAGTAAGACCTGATTCTCAAAGAAATGAGTAAATCTTCACCCTTACGTTTACTCCATACATTTACTCCAATGCGTTCGCACTAGAGCAATTGCAACAATAAAATATGCTTCTACTTAAAGAAAAGACCTACCCTGGGGCTACGCCAGTTTTGGGGGTGTTCTGCTCCAACTCCCACCCTGGCAACGGATTTATGTCAAACTGTTTACGTGATGATGATTGATCAAGGAGATGTTTGCAAATATCCATAAACTCACATGTTGTGTGTCTTTCATGATATGCCAACTCTCAGTGCCTAAACTCTGTCCCATGTGTCATATTGAGCAACATTATCAAGAGTATATCCATTTATGACGACGTATTTCCTTTTTGTCGATTACAGAAGTATATTTGCAAACGTAAGCCATGTCCTTTGAGCCTGTAAGTTGAACCTATTTATGCAAGTAGCTTTGTCAATGATGCTCGTAGTGCAGTAGCTTCCTGGACCCCCCCCCCACACACTTTTGCAGCTTTAGAAGGGGTGGTGCTGAAACTCACAGGGGCATATTATCAAGGGCCTTATCTCCGCTTTTTTGGCTTTAAAAGCCAAAAAAGCGGAGATAATGTTTACGCCCTATTAACAAGAGGGTGATAACATGCATTAGCGCATGTTAGCACCCTTTTACCCGACGCCTCCCTCTGCATCTCTAATGAGATGCAAAGTGGGCGTCACTGGGCAGAATAACCTTGTAAATATCGCTGATGTGCACATCGCGATATTTACAAGGAGGCCCAGGAATTTTTGCAGACGTTAGTTTTTGGCGAAAACCGCGGTTTTCGCCAATAACTAACGTCTGTAAAAATGCTGACTTATCTATACTTTATATTGGAGGTGGATTATGCTGATACGACCACAGGGTCGTATCAGCAAGGTTATCGCCGTTTTCCATGGAACATCGCTGGAAAACCAGCGATGTTCCATGGAAAACAAGCTATCGCAGGAATAATTATCGCCATTGCGCTATGCGTTGTTAATACAGTGCTAGCACGGCGATAATTATCGGCGATAGCCGGCGATAACAATTCTCACGCTGTGGACGGACAGCGATAATTATCGCTGGCCGTTGATAATATGCCCCACAGTTATTTATGAGCCTTTCTTGTCTGCAGCTCTGCAGACAAACGCTCTTAAAAATACAAAAATATGGGACACCAATAACAGAGGTCAAGCAAGGAAACTTCATAACAACGAAGAAATGAAGAGGAAAAGAGAGAGAAAAAGAGAGAGAGGAAGAGCAAGGGCTGGATGGAAGAGTGAAATGAGGGCCGTATGAAAATAAGGAAGAAACTGTGACGAGAAGGAAGGGTAAAAAGGATGAAAGGATGAATGGACTGATGGATGTAAGGATAAAATAATATTTGCATGAGTAAGAGAAAGAAAGTGGCTGGAATGAAAAAAGTCTGGATGAAGGGATGAGTGGTCGCCTGGAAGGAGGTGTGGAAGGATGGATTGCTGGACTGGTAAAAGGAGAGTGAATTGGTGGACGGATGAAGAAGAATGGATGGATAAAAAGGATGTATGAATGTTTAGAAGTGTGAGTGGAAGGGATGGATGGATGGAAAACTAATAATGAAAGGGTGGATAGATGGAATGATGAAAGGACGGATGAAAGTATGAAAAGATGGATGGATGTATATACGAAAGGCTTAAAGCTGAATTGAAGGCATTAATACGGGACCTCATCTAGAGTGGGTAGGGCTTACTCACTTCACTCGAGGTCTGGATCAAAGCAGGGGTATTTTAATTTGCTGGCTATTCCCTTGTCATAGCGTATAGTGTAATGTACAGATATTGGCATGTAGTGCACGCTGTTTTATGTTATTCTGCAAGGTGAGTAAATTAGCTCTTTACAGTTTAAAGTACAAATGACAAAAGGGTCTTCTCAGATTGGGTTTCGTGGGACGTTTATATTTGCAGTAAATCCTTTAATATTCGAGAGATGGCATCTCTTTAGTGTGGGTGTGCACGTTTTTCAGTATGGTAGAGTAGAGTCTCGTAAAGATCACGTTATAGGCCTCCCTGGAGGGTCCAATCTCTACCTACTCTTGTAGTTGTGTAGTGCGGCACTGTAGTCTTGAGCTCTTGCACTTTCGCAAATTACAATACTTGCTCGCAAATGTTAGTTGCTGCTGAAATTGGACGCATTTTATTCCACCGAGTTAACTTTGCAATAATTTTCATTGCGACTTTAAAACTGTCTAAGAGCTTTATTTATAGTGAAAGAAATTAAATAGTTCCCTTTTTAACGTGAACACCCTTTTTAAAAGAACTGAGGGGCATATTAACAACCAGGCGATAGTCAATTATCGCCGCTTTAGCGTCCGTTTTCGGACGGAAAGCGGCGATAATTCTATCGCCTAATCAGCAAGGTCACGCTATCGCGTGAATCCCTGCACTATCGCCCTTTCCCCCAACGCCCATCCTGCATCTCTAATGAGATGCAAGGTGGGCGTTACTGGGCGTACCCCAGATGGGCTACGTTGTAAATATCGCCGATGTGCACATCGCGATATTTACAAGGCAGCCCACAGGATGATAGCAGACGTTAGATTTTGGCGAAAACGGCCGTTTTCGCCAAAATCTAACGTCTGCTATTATCCCGACTTAGCCATCCCTAACATAGGGGTGGATTGTGCTGATACGACCACAGGGTCGTATCAGCAAGGTTATCGCCGCTTTGCAGGAACATCGCTGGAAAACCAGCGATGTTCCCTGCAAAACGGCGATAACCTCGCTATCTCTGGAATTTTTATCGCCCTGGAGAAGCGTGTTGTTAATAACGCGCTACCAGGGCGATAATTTCCGGAGATAGCCAGCGATAAGAAATCTATCGCTAAGCACGGCCGGCGATAATTATCGCTCACCGTTGATAATATGGCCCTATATGAATTGCCTGTATTAATCATAATATTTGTGAGAATTGCAAAACGTTTGAGAGAGAACATATTTGCCATTTTGAGCACATGCTCTTTGGCCTATGTGAGCAGGCTACATATTTATAATCATGCCTTTCGCCCACACCAGGACTATGTGTCGTAAAAATTGAGGAACTTCTGGGAAAAATGTGTACTAAGCTTCATAGAACTGTGAGTTTTCTTTAAATAGTTTGATGAGGAAAATGTGGAAAAATAGACTCTTTGGGAGGATGGACAAATTTCTTTTACATCAAAACGTAGGAGTTGTTTCAATTCTTTTAGTAAAAAAATCCTCAAAATTGACTTTTGTAAGTAGTTATTGGCATTAAAAAATTGACAGGAGGCTTTTGCTTGTGTTTTTATTGAACTGAGAAAAAATCACTATTTTGCAATGAATGAATTGTAGCATAATCTAATTTTGAACAAATTACCAGCAGAATTATAATTTCACACTGTTAGAAATGGGGTATCTATTTGGCGGTCACTCTAAACCTTGTCCAAGTAGTAGGGACCCTCACTCTAGTCAGGGTAAGTTGCACAGCTAAGATAACCCCTGCTCACCCACTTGGTAGCTTGGCACGAGCAGTCAGGCTTATCTCAGAGGCAATGTGTAAATTATTTGTGCACCCACACACACCCACACACTCACACATCCACACATACACACACACACAGTAACACAGTGAAAACACTATAAAAGGACTCCACACCAGTTTAGAGAAATAGTCAATATTTCACTCAGTAAAACAAGACCAAAACGATAAAATTGAACATACACAAGTAAAGATATGAATTTTGCAAGACTAAACTTAAAAATACAGTTCCTTGTAGTCGATAGCACCGACCAGGGCTATCGCGGCATTGTGAACAACACAACTCCAACAGTTCCGTGATACGGCGTTGGAGAGACCTGCAAAACAGTACCTTTGGAGGTGAAGAGGCCTCGGGGACCTTGCGATGAAATCCTAAGGTGTGGCGTCGCCGGGCGTCGGTTCCAAAAGTCGGGCAGAAGTCGTTGAGGCCTTGGAGTCCCACACGCTGGGGATCGAGCTCTGCGATGTCGAGGTCTGGAGCGCAGGCATCGGTGGGGCCGGGGCTGCAATGTCATCGTGGTCGATGCGTCGTGCTCTTCACAAGCGGTGGCCACTGCTTTGGTGCAGGCAGTGGTGCTTGGTTGGTGCTGAAGAGCTGTAATCAGTAGACCCAGGGCTGCGATGTGTGATGGGGCGGTGCGTCGCGCTCTTCAAGAGAGTTGCCCTCAGCCACGGTGCAGGTAGTGGCGTCAGTGATGAGGTCGGAGTCAATGGCACTGCCTTCGGTACACCAGTGACTGCGATGTCATCAAGGCGATTCGTCATGCTCTTCACGAGCGGTGCTCTTGGCTTCGGTGCAGGCAGCGGCGTCGATGCCGGCGTGAAGCGGTGACGTCGGTGAGTCCGGGGCTGCGATAGCATCGTGGCGGATGCGTTGTGCTCCTCATGAGCGGTGACCGCAATTTCGGTGCAGGCAGCGGCGTCAGGGGCAGCATCTGGGATACTTTCCTGGAGGTTACAGCAGAACTGGCAATGCAGAACTCACAGCAGAAGAGTTTCAGTGCAGAAGAGCAGAACTGGCAATGCTGAATTCACAGCAGAAGAGTTCCAGTGCTGGCAACAAGATGTGGATGAAGTCATTGATATCCCTCGCTGAGACTTCCAACAGGATGCAAGCTCAACCTCATGCCCTTTGAAAAACTTGGAAGGCAGGATGCAGAAAGCAAAGTCTAGTCGTTTCACTGCCCAAGATAGAAGCAGGCCACACAGCAAAGCAAACAGCAAAGTGGTAGTCCCTCCTGACAGCAACAAAGCTGTGCCTCCTGGCAGAATGCCCTCAATCCAGAAGGGTTCTGAAGTTATGGTGTCACAGCTCCAGTACTTATACCAGTTTCAGTCTTTGAAGTAGACAAACTTTAAAAGCAAAGTCTTTGTAATGCACTAGACCCAGCCTTTCCCTGACCTAGCTCCAGACACACTATTGGGCGGTGGAGACAGCTTTGTCTGAGAACAGGTACAGTCCTATTCAGGTGTCAGTGACAACTCCTCCCACCACTTTAGCTCAGGAAGACCTATCAGCCTGGAGATGGCCCATCAGGATATGCAAGGCACCTTTTGTGTTACTGTCTAGAGTGAATGCACCGGAGACCAACTGTCATCCTCAAGCAGACGTGGATTCTGCAGGCAGGCAGAGGCACAGAATGGTTAAGCAGGAAAATGCCCACTTTCTAAAAGTGCCATTTTCAAACACGCAATCTAAAAAACAACTCGACCAAAAGATGTATTTTTAAATTGTGAGTTCAGAGATCCGATACTCTAACTCTCTATATGCTCCCCATGGAAACTACACTTATAAGATATTTCTTTTTTTTTTAATTCCCTTTTTTTGTTTTCAAATATTTTTATTAATGCAAAGGGGAACATCATAGTTCATACAAAAGTACTGCAATGGTAAGTCGGCGTAGCTTCATACTTATATAATTTACATGAAATAATCCCTAATATCCGATAAAAGAAAAAAGAAAAAAAAAAAAAGGACAGAAAAATCAGATTATATTATTCATCTATAAATACATCATGAAAAACAGCTTGGAATTTCCGCATTGAGCATATACCTCTGGTTTTTGGCAAGGCTTTTTCTCTCTCAGAAATCACGACCAATATTGTCCACCACTCTACAGTGCTGCAGGGTTTGGGGGAAATCCAGGCTCTGGCAATGGTAAGCCTAGCTGTGACTAATATGATAGCGAGAAATGCGCGGCGTGCAGGGCTAGGGTCGGTCTTGAATCCCATCACGATCTCCTGTACGGAAAAAGTTAATTCTAAACCAAGTCTAGCTTTGCAGATGTGACTAATGCCCTCCCAGAACAGCCGAATTAGAGTACAAGTAGCAAACATATGTACGATGTCAGCCGCAGAAGCTCCACATTTTGGACATTTAGTTTTATCAAGGGATTGACCACCACCTTTCTCCCGCCAACTAGCTATCTTCTCAGGACTGTCCTAAAATGTTGGAGCTTTAGGTTAACTGAGGCTACCGCTTCTTTTAGGATTATAAGTGCATCATTTATAGCTATAACGGTGATGTCCGTCTCCAGAGTGCGACTCCACTTTAACGCGAGCTGGACGCATGGATCACTTCTGTGCTGCGTTGGTAAGCAATGCAAATTGAGTGTTTACGGGGTATTTCTTGCATAAATGTCAGAATCTCATAAACCGCTATGGATGCCAGCCCTTGTGATCTCAGGAGAAAATCTCTCATTTGAAGATACTTATAATGATATTGTCGAGGGAGGGAGAACATGCTCTGAGGACTTTGGAATGTTTTAAAGCCGTTGATATCGTATAGATGACCAAGGGGCATATTATCAAGGGCTGGCGATATAATTATCGCCGCTTTAGCGTCCGTTTTTGGGCGAAAAGCGGCGATAATTATATCGCAATATCATCAAGAACACGCTAGCGCGTGTTTCCTTGATGTAGAGCCCGCTTTTCACAGCCTCGCCTTGCATCGCTAATGAGATGCAAAGAAGGCGTGGCTGTGAAAACAACACATGTTAATATCGCGAAGGCAGCTTCGCGATATTAACAAGGAGGTGCAGCGATAAAAAATCGCGCTACCTCAGCTTTAACTTAGGAATTTAACGTCTGTTAAATTCCTGACTTAAGCATACTTTTCATGGGAGATGGATTCTGCTGATACGACCACAGGGTCGTATCAGCAAGGTTATCGCTGCTTTGCAGGGAACATCGCTGGAAAATCAGCGATGTTCCCTGCAAAACGGCGATTTCACCGCTATCGCTGGAATTCTTATCGCCCTGGAGTAACGCGTTGTTAATAACGCGCTACCAGGGCGATAAATTCCAGAGATAGACGGCGATAATTATCCTAGCGCTAAGCGCGCTTTGCGATAATTATCGCCGTCCCTTGCTGATATGCCCCCAAGTCTTTCCACCCTGTGCATGGCCCACCTTTTTGCCACACTGTCATTGAAAATCCTGGGTAAAAATGGGTTGTCCTTTAAAGGGAGCCTGTCGTGGAATATTGGAAGCAAATAATAGGCAGAAAGAATTTCCCGCCAAACAGTAACAGTATCTCTAATTGTCTTAAAACGAACTCGTTTGTAATAATTCGGATCTAGAGTACGATAAAGAAATCTGCTAATGTCTTGGCCCAGTAGAAGTTGGTGGTTAAAGTATTGATCTTTACTTGAGAGAAGGCTGTGTAAACGCCCCATAAAAGAGGCCTAAAAGTATAGTTTAAAGTCAGGTAATTGAAGACCCCCTTGTTTGTATGGATATTTTATAAACTTAATAGCTCGACAAGCTCGCTTATATCCTCAGATAAAGCTGCTTATTATACCGTCTAGTTTTTTAAAGAAGAATTTGGGGACTCTTAAAGGAATAGCGCAAAATAAGTATAATAATTTAGGTAATATCGACATCTTTATAATGATACTTCTGCCAATAATGCTTATAGGTAGATTATGCCATCGTTTACAATTTTTGGTGACATCTTGTAACAAAAAGTCATAGTTCAGATTTAGTATATTTTCTAATTTCGAAGTAATACGAACTCTAAGATAAATCGCTACCGGGCACAATCCTGCTTTGGGCCTAGCAGGTTTGAAGTTTATGATCACCTGTGTCTTACTTGGGTTTAATTTGTATCCAGAGAGTGACCCAAAGGTATTTGCTTCATTCATGATTATTTCTAAAGATACATCTGGGTCAGCTGTGAAGACAGCAGTGCCATCTTCGTAAGCAGTGACTTTGAGTGCACATATTCCGGAGCATAATGGTATAATATTTACATTGCTCATCAGTATCTGTATGAGGGGCTCAATATACAGTGCAAACAAAAGTGGGGACAAAGGGCACCTCTACCGTGTCGCTCTGTGTATAAGAAAAGGTGTGGATTGAATACCTAGATAGCTCAATTTGGCCTGTGATGTACAGTATAAGGCTCGAATCCACGTAAGGAATCGGCCCGTGATTCCAAAAGCTGCAAGAGTAGGCCAAAGACGCCCCCAAGCTACACGGTCAAAGGCCTTTTCCGCGTCTAAAAGTATCATACCTAAGTTGCTCCCTATTTGTTTGGCATAATTAAAGGCCATAATCGATGTGTTGGTGTGTGTTGTAGTTCCTCGACCCACTATAAAGCCGTGTTGTTGTCCTGAAACCAGGCCTGGCATCAGAGGGGCGAGGCGATTATCCAGCACCTTAGCGTAGAGCTTAGCATCCGCATTAATGATGGATATTGGCCGATACAAGCTACATTCATCAGGTGGCTCACCCTTTTTTAAAAAGAATACAATATTAGAAGTATCCCAGGTTGATGGAGGTTTCCCGAGGTGCCGATCTCTTGTATAACCTTGGCGAGCATATGTGTCGTAATATTCTTAAATAGTTTATAAAATTCAACGGGGATCGAATCATCCCCAGCTGCTTTACCTGGTGACAGCGCCGATAGGGCCACTAAGAGTTCCTCCTGAGAAACCCCAGAAGCCAGCTGCGAGGCGACCTCCTCCTGCAAAGGGAGGAGAGCTGCCCTTTCTAGATATTTAGTCAATTCCTCGAAATTTATCGGGTCTGACTCAGCGTATAAAGTTTCATAGAATGTAATAAACTGTTTAAGGATCATGCGGGTCTCAGTATGAAGTGTATTATCCGGCCCTCTGATAACCTTAATTGAGTTTTTAGCCTTTTTGTCTGCCAGTTGATATGCCAGTACCTTCCCCACCTGTTCACCATATTCATACTGTGCAGACCGATATTTGTTATAATTCACAGCTACTTTCTCCTTTAGAGCCCGCCCAGCTAAGGCCCGTGCTGAGACCATGTCAGAGTAAATCTGAGAATGCCTAGGGTCATTATGGTTAAGAGCAATTGCGTGAGATCATTCCAAGTTGACAGGTTCTGCACAGATGGCTTTATTTGCACCTTCTCTAGCTTAATTCTCTCGCAATATGAACTGCTGAGTGGTGCCCCTAATATATGCTTTCGAGTCCCAAAGAATGCAAAAGTTAGTAGAATTAACATTGAAGTTAATAAATTCTACCAGGAGCCTTTCCATATATGCGACATACTGGTTGTCTGTCAACAAATATCGAGGTAAAGAAAAGGAGCGTCTGGTTTTACTTGTCAGCTGTGTTTTGAAACTGAAAATGATAGGGTTATGATCTGATGTAATTTTTGGGTACAGCTCGTTCGTCCCTGTCTGAAGTGTTCTGATCTTGAGTAACCCTGGGCGCAGTTTGCGTAGTAGCACTTCACTAGCTACATGAAGTACATTTTGAACTACACATAGCTATGCAAATTGCATAGTGCGTAGCTGTGTGTTTGACTGCACTGTGCAAGTTAGGATAAAATAAGTATCTCTGTCTTTATATGCTAAAATGCATATAGCATTTCACAAAAGTGAAATCAATAAATTAAAATTAACAAGCAGTGAGAGAGGTGATGATTTTGGTATCCTCCCTAACCTAGGGAGAGAACCAAGCAGATGCCTTAAAAACAAAAAGCACATCTTTTGAACGATTCAGTGGTGGTCGCATCCTCTTAGGACCACCCCAAGCACAGTTATTGGCAAAAATACAATCCCAACCAAAGGCCCTGCAAAGCATTATGGGACAAGATTAGCAGTGGGCAGTGAATATTATAGTATCCAATATCAAAATAATTCTACAAAGAGCTGCAGTTCCACTAGTCGTTACTAGATGTCCCTCACGAGTCAAATGCAAAAGCTTCATGAAAGGGTTTCAATGCTTTTGCATTTGACTCGTGAGGGACATCTAGTAACGACTAGTGGAACTGCAGCTTGATGTATTAATAATTTCAATGCTTTTGCATTTGACTCGTGAGGGACATCTAGTAACGACTAGTTGAACTGCAGCTCTTTGTAGAATTATTTTGATATTGGACACTATAATATTCACTGCCCACTGCTAATCTCGTCCCATAATGCTTTGCAGGGCCTTTGGTTGGGATTGTATTTTTGCCCATAACTGTGCTTGGGGTGGTCCTAGGAGGAAGGGACCACCACTGAATCGTTCACATGATATGCTTTTTGTGTTCAAGGCATCTGCTTGGTCCTCCCCCTAGGTTAGGGGGGAACCCAAAATCATCACCTCTCTCATTGCTTGATATTTTCATTGTCAAAGTTCATTTTTGTGAATTTGTTATATGCTTTTTAGCATAGAAAATTGCTTTAACAAAGCATTTGAATGTGTTTAATATACTGCCGCTACGCCAATTAGCACAGTTTTTTACTCTGCTACGTGCCATGTGCGTAGTAACACAAACTTTGCATGCTCCGTGAGCGTAGCAAAGTATTATGCCCAGGGTTAATCTTGAGCCCAAACCATATCTATCCTGGAATACTGCCTGTGTGGACATGAGTAGTAGGTGTAGCCTGGAAGATCTGGGTGTAGTGTTCTCCATATATCTTTAAGGTTATAGGTTAAAAGATATTTCAAGGCAATACTCATGCTACCCTATGGGAGAGATAGCCCTTACAATAGTGAAAAACGAAATTAGCAATATTTCACTAATAGGACATATAAAGCACACTAGTACATGTCCTACCTTTTAAATACACTGCACCTTGGGTCTACCGTAGGGATGCCTTAAATGTAATAAAATGGAAGGTTTGGGCCTGGCAAGGGGTGCACTTGCCAGGTCAACATGGCAGTTCAAAACTGCACACATAGATACTGCAGTGGCAGGTCTGAGGCAGATTTGCAGGGCTACTCATGTGGGTTGCACAATGGGTGCTGCAGGCCCACTAGAAGCATTTGATTTACAGGCCCGGGGCACCCCAGGTGCACTTTACTTGGGACTTACTAGTAAATCAAATATGTCAATCAATGATGGATTCAACCCAGATCTGTGACTTTGGTGAGTGTCTGAAAAGTTTCAGCGCTCCGTCCATCATCTCCTTGTGTTTGCTTTGTTCGCCCTAATTTGGCAGGGTATGGCCAGACGTGGGTCCCTTGCTCACTTTGCCACTGGATTCAAGCTAGCCTGGCTGATGAGGGGTGTTACCCCTGAAGGAAGTGGCCCTCTAGGGCCACCCGGGTTTTCTCACAACCACCTGCTAGGCCTTCCCAAGAATGAAGAGTCGGTCAGACAGTAGAGAATATGAACTTACATGTTTATTGGAAGTGCTCTGCAGAGGGGTCCGTCATGACCTGCACCCTAAGATGTCTGTCGAGGGACTGGTCCCCCAACCGTCTACAGTGAGTAATCATTCTTCCCCAGCAGGCTGCAACCCCGCCCACCATGGAAAACTACCAGCCTGGGCTGATCACGAACAAAGGAGGCACAGTAGGATGAGCTCACACCTGCCAGATGGGTACATGGTATCAGGGATCCAAGGCCACAGTGCTGGGTCTCAGCATCTCCTAACATGGGAGCAGAAACTACACAATCGGACAAACATGCAAGGGCGGAATAGCCTATTCATTAGTATTGAGAAACAGCCTTGAGCGAAGAGAAAAAATAATAACGAAATACAGTATTCTGCTGAGGCAAGTGAAAATAATAAGGAGGCCTAACTCGGGCACAGTCTGAACAGTCTAATAAGGGTTGTGAAATACAAAATGGAGTCACACTCGCTAATTAAAGCCTGCACATTACGAGGATAACTCAGTGGGTTGCATAACGCGAATGCAACTGGCATGCATTTAGCCACATAATCCTAACATAATATAACACAGAGAGTATATATGGTAGGGATGGGATTTCAAAACCAACACACCGAAACCGGTCCCAGGATGCTTGTTTCCGGTTCAGGGAAGACCTGGTTCAGCAGTTCAGGCTGGACTGTTCCCATGAGGCACAGGGTCAAGACTGACTTGCATATAGCTGGGTCTAAACTGGGGTGGCAAAGTGAGCTAAAGAACGATGATGGATTCAACCCAGATCTGTGACTGGGGGTGAGTGTCTGAAAGGTTTCAGCGCTCTGGCCATCATCTCCTTCTGTTTGCTTTGTTCACCCTAAGTTGGCTGGGTATGCCCAGACGTGGGTCCCTTGCTCACTTTGCCACTGGATTACAAGCTAGCCTGGCTGATGAGGGGTGTTACCACGAAGCCGGTCCTAGGATGCTTGTTTCCGGTTCAGGAAAGACCTGGCTTGGCAGTTCGGGTTGGACTGTTCCAATGAGGCACAGGGTCAAGACTGATTTGCATATAGCTGGGTCTCAACTGAGGTACCGAAGTGAGCTAAAGAATGATGATGGATTCAACCCTGATCTGTGACGGGGGTGAGTGTCTGAAAAATGTCAGCCCTCCGTCCATTATCTCCTTGTGTTTGCTTTGTTTGCCCTAAGTTTGCAGGGTATGCCCAGACGTTGGTCCCTTGCTCACTTTGCCACTGGATTCAAGCTAGCCTGGCTGATGAGGGGTGTTACCCTGAAACCGGTCCCAGGATGCTTGTTTTTGGTTCAGGGAAGACCTGGCTTGGTAGTTCGGGCTGGACTGTTCCCATGAGGCACAGGGTCAAGACTCATTTGCAGATAGCTGGGTCTGAACTGAGGTGGCGAAGTGAGCTAAAGAATGATGATGGATTCAACCCAGATCTGTGACAGGGAGTGAGGGTCTGAAAAGTTTCAGCGCTCCGTCCATCATCTCCTCGTGTTTGCTTTGATGCTTTTGAACTGACAGCAGCTTGTGAAACCAGTCAAGGAGCCCAAGTTAAATTACACTGCAGTAATAATAATCACTTCATGTGAGAAAGGGAATAGGGACAAAACTCCCTTCAAAGATTGCAGCTGAAAGAAGCAAGACGTAACTGCAAATTTGATCTGATCCTGTAGGGCTAATATTGAATCCAGCTGTACTACAGGTTTATACATGGCCCTAGTCCTGACAAAGATCGGACAACAGACCCCAGGGCTGAAACACACAGCATAGACAACAATGGTCAATGAGGACTGTAATCAATACAAATAATCACTCCTAGAGACCAATGGACTGCTTTACGATTGACTCCACAACAATCACCACAAATCAGTATAAATGCTCTGCTGGCTCCTCATTTAATTTTGTGAATCATAATCTTATTCACTTTCCCATTTAAATATTTTAAGCAGTGCCAGGGGTGCTTAATATATACAGAAATCCCCTCTTTCATTGGATAATTCAGTTAATACATTTAGAAAACATGTTCACCCCTTTTTTAAACTACCTATATATTTCAGATATTTTTTAAAGTGTCCATGGGGAAGTTTGACACGATGTGATATACGGCACATATTTATACTGAACAATGACAACTTTTCTCTATTAAAAAGCTTATAACTAAAATTCTTCAAAAACTTCAAAGTGAAAGGTAAGAAGCAGTGTGTTTGCTAAAAGCGTAAACAAACCTAGGGTGGAAGTCCTTCCATACGTGTCACGTCTAACCTGTGTTTCCCCTTAGATAAATATTTTTTTTACTAATTTACTGTGTTCAAGGTATATTTCACTCTATAAATAACTGGGAGTCAGTTCTTCTTGATCTTTTAATTATGGACACTTGAAGAAGAGCCAGATTATCTGCTTTGACAGAGAATTGTGGGGCATTGCATAATATTTTTTTAATTCAAAAAGGCAGTGTCCCATCAATTTTACATCAGTAATCTACAATTAACGCTTTAAATATTGTTCAATTGCTTATCGGAAGAAAACTATACAAATGGCGTGTCATATGTTCCTTGCAGATGCACTAACAGGTGCACAACACTTTCAACTAACAGGAGATGATTCATCTGATGGGTGGGAAGATCCAAATATTAAAATGTGATAAAATCCAGCCTAATTGAGATAATTGAAGTTGAAAATAATTTTGAATAAGTTCAGTTAGCCGGAGCAGTAGCTTTCTAGTCACCCGCACAGTTGAATAACAAAGTCTGGGGGCCCTATTTATGAGAAACTAACGCAGCGCAGTGTCGCAAGTCATTTTGCTGCACCGCCCTGCGTTAGTTTTGAAGCACAGGGATGTGACATATTTACAACAATATGTTACATCTCTGTGCTTTTCCATGCGATGGCGCACAAACTGTTGCCATGCGCCGGCGCAGGCTGCCTTGCACCATGATGCAAGGATGCCTGCGTCGTGGGGAGATTGTTTTTGTGCAGGAAGGAGTACCTTCCTGCACAAAAACAATAAATTGAGGTGATTTCCTCTTCCAATGCGCGCTGTAAAATGCAGCACGCATTGAAAGAGGAAAAAACGAGGAGAAATGAAAACATTTGTCCTCTTTGCGCCTCACTACTCCACCACTGGGGTGGCGTAGCATTCTGACGCATTTCCAGGTTTACGATTGCTCATAAATCTGGAAATACATCAGTAGACATGGGTGTTCCTTGGGAACACCCTCAGCAACACCCATGTCACGCCACTAATATGCAAAGTGTTGCATGAAAAGGGGCAATATTTAGAAGCACATGTAAAGCCATGCATGGTGGCTTTTCGTGTGCTTGTAAATATCACGCAGCCGGTTGCACCACTGGTGCGTCACGCAACGTGACGCACCGGCTGCGCAAACGGCTTGTAAATAAGCCCCTGGGTGTTTTGTTGATTTGTGTGGCCAACTGATGGGCCGAATACATTTTCAGCTAGAGGCCCATTCTCTGTTGGCCCTGACAGAGTTATCGCCCACCAAATTTAGAAATGACCGCCAAGCTGATGGTAATTTCTAAAGCATTGCCAGGAACCATGAATGCGTTTCACAGTTTGCTGCAGGGCACCGTCAATATGACGGAGCCTTGCATCAAACTGGTTTCTTTTTTATTTTCAAAAAGATAATGCATCCCCACGCCATGGCCTCCTAAGGCGAGGGGGGCATTTTTTGTTTTTACTGTCCTTTACTTCCAGGGCTTGCCTGGCGGAGATGGGCAGTAAGAAAACTGCTATATGTCTGACCAGCCTAATTTGGCACAGGGACATATAGCCAGTCCTTACTCCATTGGGCTCTTGGAGAAGTTTGGCTGCGATGTGGACGAAGCGGGAGGACCACTGTGTGGGTGGGGAGGGAAGTCTGTCATGTTGGTGAGGAGGGAACTCCATCGCCATTGCGACAGAGTTCCCTCTCCTCCAAAAATTAAATCACCCTCTTAGTCTTTATCCAACTGAAAACAAATATTGTAAATTCTGGTTGAGGGTACCATAGAAGTACACATGTTAGAACCCAAGAAGGCTGAACTCTTTTTGAATGCCAACTAATAGCATCTCAGTTTTGTCATTATTATTAGGCTTGGTGTTTACCATTTGTACTTCCTGTGATGAACTTCATGCAATTTTAAAAATGAGTGGGAGTATTTTTGGAGATTACTCCCAAGCATTTAACCACATGGGTACCCTCAGGCTATGTGTAGATAATGAAGCCAAACAATATTACAATGCAGGCCATGGGCATAACATAAATATTAAACTGATCCAGGATTATCAATAAAGCTTGTAGAACTTGCCATGTGCAGGTGTATGAAGATGAAATATGAGACGGAATGACTCAAACTGATCTATTTGACAGATAAAAGAGATCACCCATTTGTGTGCCAATCCCTTGATACCTGTATTCTACAATCATTCACATAAATCACTGCTGAGATCCCAACATAATCTATTGTGCAGAGCTACCCGACTACCCCTGTGGAAGATAGGTCTATGTTTAATAAATAACAATACCTCCTATAGGAATATAACTTAGCATTGTTATTGTCATTTATCAACATTTCATGGATTTCTTTTTATATGAACTAATTTTATTGGAATTTTATTAAAGGAAAAAAATTAATTTCATATCACCATCGTGGCAACAAATCACTGCATCATGTTAAGCATTTATGCATAGAATAGTATATGATATATGGTCTAACACTTGTCAAACACCATCTATGTTTCAAATTCAACCAGACAATTTTCCTGAACTTGGGTGACCACATAGTTTGAAAATGAGCAGTGGGACACTCATAGGACAACCAGGGATTAGTTTAGGTGTACTTACAGAAGACATGCCTTTCTAACATCTTTAAAATATCCTTCTAGGTCAACTGGCTTTCAATTCAAATGTAGTTCAGATAAGAAGGAAAATAACATGACAGTTTTCATAGCCTCTATCCGTATTGCAGCAATCTGAACAATCTCCAAGGAATATTGTGATCTTGATCTAAAGTGGATGTCATCTTTAAATGTCTATATAAAATAAATACTTTATTGTTCGATTAATAATAATCATTACAATGGCAATCGTCAGTGCATTGATTCACATACTCAGTTAAAAAGAGAGATATACATCAATAAATACATAAAATAAAGAAACCCACTAAAATATAATCGAATTGAAAATCCATACTACTTGTGTTAAGCAGGATTTGTGGGTGTCATGAATTACTGCAAACCTTTGTTCCTTGGTTGGTTCTCAATTGGGGGACAATAATAGACAATTGAGCTTCAGTTTGATTACCGATGAGGGAGGACAAATAACTGTTCACGAGAATCCTACTAGTTGTTCACCTGGCTTTGCCAAAACGTTTTATAAATAGGAAAAAACAATACAAAAAATAGAATGTGCTAGAATGCAAGCCTCTAGCTGATCAGCTAGGAATTACTGTCAAAAGCTGCTAACTGTGGGGCAATGGTCTATGCCTATTGTCATCTTATCGAAATGCTGGTTAGGAAGAGCCGAGTGCAGGATTACAGGTGTCGACAGGTTAGTCCACCAACTTGCTGAACCTTTTAGCTGCTCTTGTAACAAACTTGGTGAACCGAATGTTAAGCACCGTATTATTCAAGGATGCAATGATGGCCTGTCGACAGGAGCGGACACTGAGTTTGTTCCATTCTCCCCGCAAGTGAGCCCTGTGTTCTTTGAGCAGTGCTGGGCAGAGGCATACCACATGTTCAAGTAATTCCTTACTAGAGCCCCAACCCCTGCACATTGTATTGTCATTTAGGCGATGCCAACTGGCTAGATGGTAAGGAAAAGGCCACTCCCCAACCTGAGGGACATAAATCTTTTTTTCCAGAAGACTGCATAGGTGCAAGACAGATATGGTGCCATAATACCTGGCTTAAACCCGGTCATAATCGACCAGGCGTGTGTGCGTTTTGCCAAATTACGCTCTGTCCGAATGGAATGACCTGAGAGGTACGCTCTTCTTAATGTACGTTTTGAGGACCTGCTGAGGTGGATTGGTGTCCCAAAATTCTTTTGATTTTAAGAGCTGCAGAGAGTCCTATAGATGTCGACGATGTTTTTGCCCCAGTTGACTGGTGGTAATTTCCCACCACAGCATTGCCTCCAAGCTGCCTGCTCTGGATGTTCGTAGTTTATTGCATAGTTTGAGAAAGGCACAGGCCCCTGATGGCTGCTGGTCTAGGAGGCCGAGCTCAAGTCTGATCTGGGCAGAGATGAGGTTTTCGGTGAGCTCAGTGCTTGCTTATGAATTCTTGCAGTTAGTTTTTTCAACAGACTGGATTTTTTTCACAGCATAATCTCCTGTCCACAGTGACAGGTCTTCCAACAACAGACTTGGCTTCAACATCCAGAAGGGCTATAAACCTGTAGTTTTTTGGGTCAGATCTCGTACCACCTTTATAGATTGGATGTATGATAGCCCAACGCCAGGACTGTGGTATCAATGAAGTGGTCTGGCAATAATCGAATAAGGATGCTAAATGTTTGGCCCAGAACTCTGTATCCTGCTTGCACTGGGCCAGGGTTAGTCCATTTGGCCCAGGTGCCCCGTCGGAGTGGCCTTTGATTATAATTTGTGCCGTTCTAATTATCAATGCTTCTGGGGCTTTGGTGGCCTGTTGATGTGACTCCCATTGCTGGCAGGGTTTTATTTTGTCTATTGTTGGTGATGTCCGATTGGTCCTGTCCGGGGATTGCTCACTTTCCACGCCGGGGGTTGTACCCAAGAGGGGCTTCAATTGACTTGTTTTAATCGAGGGGCCATTTTTGTCAAGTTAACTGATAGATCATCTTCCTTATCAGTAGCTTCAAAGTGAGTCAATAGGAAAGATGCCCACTCTTCTTCTGGGATGTTTTCACTGCTCTGTCCCCTTTGACCGTGCATTTTCCTGTTCACGAGAGACCAGAAAGTCTTTGTGTTCGCGTTTTTGCTTGCATGAACTAATTTTGTCCAGAAATGATCAGAACTGCTTGCCTGAGTGCTTTTTGTGATTGCTTACAGATGTTAAATGGCAATTCAGCCCCCGGGCACCTCCGAGCTTGTCTTAATGCGGACTTGCGTATGTTCTTCAATTTCTTAATCTCAGCTGTAGTGACAGTATGGTTTCCTCTATTAAATTGTTGTGTATTGTGGGCATATTTTTGAAGCAATTGGCCGGTGAAAGTCACCCATGTTCTCGTTGGTGAGATGTCATCAATGCTCCTCACGCCTAAAAGGGCTTTGTATACTATCATAATAATCGGTATGGAGAAATGTGACCATTTGAACCTTTTTAGGTTCTCTGTGTAGATTCCACAGGTTGTCAAGCTTGTCACGGTATTGTCACAAGGCCCATGGGGACCTTGTCGTTTTCAGTAAGTTAGCATGAGCACGCTGCAGCTTGCCCGCTGATTTGCGCACGTTACTACACAACTTTGTTTTTGTAACAATTTCTATGGCTGCTTTCACATGAGAACTCATTGCTGTAGCTTTTGATGTCATTTATGTGATAAGAAAATAAGCAATAAAAAAGAAAATACAGAAAGAACATATAGGACTTTGTGCTGTTGTATCATGATTTAATGTTCGGTATATAAATGAACTATTATTTTCGAATCTGATTAACAGAGGTGAATGGTAAAAAAGAAACTATGACTAGTGTGTGTGAAGAACAACTAGCCAACTTAATGGTGCTCCTCCACATAGAATTTTCGTGATTCACGTTTTGTGGGCGTTCTACACAATTCAGGAAAAAATTTAAACAACTTAAAGATGTTCCCTCTGTTTAAGATGTCATGCGGGCCTTGAGAGGGATACTCTGGAATAAACCGCAATTTGGATGTCTGATTTGTAGCAGCCAAATCCTGTCCTGGGTCCATGTTGTTGCTCTTGTCCCCTATGTGAACTAGTTCATTCCTGCTTAAGACTGTTGTTACCCCTTGCTTGTGCTCATCGAGTTGACCGTAATGCTGATGAGTCGCCTTATTAGGGGCATCTTTACGTACTTTAGCAGTACCCAGGTCTTTTGCGATTGTTACCCAAATGCTCTTTTTGCCTCCTGACCTTGGATCATCGCTCTGCTGCTCTGTAGCTACTTTTCTTTTCTTTTCTTCGCTGTATTCACAGTTCCTCTGTCTATGTTGAATGTTGAAACTCCTGATCCGCTAGCAGGGGGCATCGGGGATAATGTTGACACAGGTTCCTTATTTGGCTCTACTGGGGTCGGGGTTTGTTGTTTCTCCAGTGGGCATTCCCCCATGTGCGCAGGGGTTTCCTTGAGTTCACTGCAGTGGCCTCATCCTGTGCCATCTTACCTGTATGTCCAACTGCTGTCTTTGGGGGTGACATTATACTTGGTTGCAGTAAAGAAGAACGGCTTTCACTACCTGTCGAGCCAGTTTGTATTTTGCTTTTATGGATTACAAGGGAGTCAAGGTTTGTTTTTAGGGTCACGTGGCTGACCTTATTGCTGTGTTTTCAAAGTTTTTTTTCCCTCTTACTCAGGTGCCGTTTTTGCACTGATTCGTTCATAGTTCCGTTGCTTAGTCTGACCCCCCCATTGCCCAGTGGTGTCATTGTCTTTGACGAGGTCGATGGTTCAACCATCAGCTCTGCTTGATCCTAGTTATTTGTCTTGGGTTGCAGGAAATTTCTGCACTTAGGACCTGCTGATTGATGATCAGGTGACGGGGCAACCACTATGGCTTCTCTAAGGGCTAAGTTAGCCCTCAAACCGAGGGCTTTATTTCCTGTAGTAATTTCTTGCTTAATGTTATGTGCTTTTAAGACACTTTGGGCGACTGGGTAAGTTTGATGCATGGGATGTGTCAGTCCCTGTGATCCTACGGGTAATATTCTGATTTCTGTCAGGACCATGGTGAGGAACGAGGGAAGAGAAGACAAACTGACAATTATTGGCAAACAGCAGCATACTGATTGTGCCAGATTGACTTTTGATTGCGCTTTTGTTATCAATTTGTTAAGGCTTTCCAGTTTGCTGTCCATCCCCGCTGTGTACATTGCAAGTACGTTTTTGAAGATCGACCTGAATATCTAGTTTATCCGAGTGATAGTTTAATGCAGTGACTGTGGATTGTAGGGTTTGCAAGAGTTGGGGACTGATTGAATTCGGTTTGTCCACCACCATTTCAGGGGCTTCATGTATGCTTGGGATCCTGTTGGCATCTGCTTGAAAAAAAGATAAATCCAGTAGAGAGTGATCGTTTGGCTCTCCTAGCATCCTACTGGGATAGTCGTGTTTGTCCAGGTCTGGTCGAGTCTTTGGTGTAAGAAGTTTTGCATTTCCAGGCGAGATCATGGTCCATTGCGCTGCTGGGGGACTGGGGATATTATTGTTACTGGGGGTTTGCGTGTTGTTAATATAAGAATTATTGGTTTCCTGGAGTGGGGAAAGCCTCAGGTTAATGAGAGAGGTGTCACTTGAGATGGTGATTGGAAATGAGTTTTGTACATTAAGACCATGTAGGAATGTTAACTGATGGTTAATTTTATTGTCTGTCTGAATAACTGATCTCTACTATTTGAAAAAAGGGGACCCCTACCAAGACAATGTGCTTGCTATGCGCAGGGACAAAACTAATTTATAAAGAGACCAATAGCAAGCTTCTATTTAACCACATAGAATATTCTAGGTGCAATAAAATAGTAACCACACTCCACAACATACAAGAAATAATAAACACTTTGTATAGAAAAGATATATAATTGTATTTATTTCAATTATTAAAAATTCTTTTTTTTGTTCATTCGATTAAATTGTTTTTTGCAAAATGGTAATTAAATTCGCATAAAATGACAACAGCATCAATATTAAAGTACATAGTATAGAATGATGAAATGAAAAAATCTTTTTAAATTATCTCATTAAACGTTCCATGATCATAATCCAAAATCTTGGACAAATTAAATAGAACAGGCAATGGATGAAGACTTGATGATGGCAAGCGGTAGATGAAAACTACGCGCGTTTCGGCACTACTGCCTTCATCAGGGAACCGTCTATTGCAAGACAATCAAATGGATGAAAACTTGAATGGCGATAAGCTGTCGTTAACAATTGCCCAAGAAGATGCCAAAAAATTTGTTAAAGGGGAACCTGTCGCTCCTACAGGTAGCTATATTAGTTGATATGGACATGTGACAAACTCCATGATGAATGCAAGTCAATTAAGTACTCTGAAATTCAGACAGGAAGTATGAGTCCTCCCACAGAGGAATCTATGTACTCGTTTTGTACTTGAGTGTAAACACGATAAAAACTGGTCATTGCGCCACTATCTGAAGCTTCATGTCTCCGTTTGATTCCGGTAAACGATCCTTGATGTCAGCGATACGCTCTGCTTCTTTTAGGCAACAAGATACGAATGATCTCGACATAAGATTTGCAGGAGAAGGTGGCTCGTCCACATTGGGTGGGCCACCTGAATATTCGTAAACACTGTGTATGAGTGGATGGGCATGAATAATGGCTTGAACAGTTATTTGCACAGGTTTACCTGCCTGAAACTTTTGGCAAGGTTGTATGGTCAAGACTGTCTTTTTGATGGGGCCGTTTGTCACTGTGGATTTTATGCAACAGTTCTTGAAGTAGTCTCTAAGTGTGTTCTTTCGGGCTTACGCTGCATTTTCTACTAGCGAGTTATCCGATTTAGGTAGCCGATCATGTGATATTTGGGTTTCTTCCACTTTGTGTAACTGGAGGGGTGTGGATCCTGTTCTGAATGCAAGAGTGAAGTAGCTGGAGATCCAGGAGTTGAATTCTGTTGCTCGAGTGTTGGGGTTATTGGTACCATTTCTGTGGGCTCTTTGTTGGTTTCCTTATTATATTTCCTGCATTTTTTCGCCATTTCTTTCCTTAATCTTCCTGACCTCATTGTACTGTGGTTATGGGTTGCTGTAGTTACACTGCCTCTTCTTCCTCTTATCGATAATCTCCGCGCTGGGTGAGTGGGGGGGTGCACATGCACTCCTGTTTCTTGCCCATTGCCACCCGTGGGCGGGAGTTCAGCCACCTTCCCACTCGTTGATGGCTTTTCCTCCGCACCACAATATGTATTAATGTATGGGGGCATGGTCTTAGATAGTCCTACAATGCCCGGGGTGCATTGGGGGGTGAGAGGCAGTAGGAGGTTGAGGTAGGAGAACCCCGGACACCAGCACTGTCCAGACCGCTCTTCTTGCTTCCCATCATCCTATACCTCTGCCTTTCTGGGGTCCACACAGAGTCAGGCACTCAGTCCGCTATACTTGGCCTTCTCATGGCCTTATATCCCGCCAAGTGTCCTCCAAGTGCTCGCGCCTACACCCTTCTCAACCGCCTTGCAGCCTGTGCCCCTGATTATCACCTCTATTGCCTTTGACCAGTGCCCATTGAGTGCTGGCTCAACTCCTAAATCCACGTAAAGCCTTTGGGTCGATCACAGGCAATGGGGGGGGGTCGAGGCAGACCGCCTGGGTGCCCTGGATGATGCAGGAGAGAAGGCGGGTAGGGAGAGGCAGGCAGGACAGCAGACACAAGACTCAGCGGCCTAATGCCGGCCACCTCCGTAAACCACTGGACCCGCCTTCTGCTTCCTGGAGCTCTTCCTGCCTTGCCCCTTGTGTAAACTGAGGGGCTGGGTGACTGGGGGCTGGTGCCGCAACAAGCGTGGGGGCTCAGCTGACCTCTTGTGAGCGCCGGCCTGCCCCAGTTCACGGCAAGCACTGAGGCATAGGGGTAGAAACACAGGCACGGCTCAGAGGCTCCTATGGTACGATGGTCCGCCAACAGCCTCTAGCATGACCAACCACCAGCTGCTACCCTGGCGCTTGCCGTTCTTTGTTAGTCAGGTAGGGTTGGGTGGGTTGGGCGGGTCGGGCAGGCAGGCCGGCTCCTTTGATTCCTTCGGCTCTGCGGCCCCAAGCGCGGCTCTGCTCTGCTCTGCGTCGGCTCTGCTTCGGCTCTGCATCCGCGAAATGGTTTTTAATGTTATAATAAAGCCTTTTCTCAAATGGAAGATTTCTCCATTGACAGGAAAATATTAGGGAGAATATTTGGACATGCTTTCTAACTTTGAGAGACCCCTTCTACCTATCCTGAAGCAGACTGTGTGCTAAAGAAGCAGAAAACATACTTAATAGATAAAATAGTATTTACTTGCATTTTAAATGTTTGTTGGAAAATGAAAACATTTGCAGGAAGGTCTTTACATTCTAATGAAAAAAATCTGCTTTTTAAACTTGCAAGGAGGGAAGTGAGTCTGCAGAACAAACATACATGAAATATGTAACCTCTGATAGATACTATTTCTTGTTGTACTCAAAGGAGTTTCATCTCTAAAGTTTCTTTACCAAGCTTTCAAATTGTGGATATCTGATTTGATTGTGATATATCCCTCTTTCGACCTGCTGGACTGATTTATATTCTGACAACAACTGTAAAATAATGGATTTACCCATCCATCTATCCATTTGACTGCACTCACTAGTCTGTCTAGCTTGGCCTTCAGGTTCCAGTAGTATTTGTACGAGAAAACTTCAAAGTTTTTTGTGGACTTAATACATTTCAAACTGACTTACATTAAGTTGTTGTTTTCTGTTGCTTCTTATAGAAAAACGTTTTTCTGAACATCATCTGACTATCTTATCCAATATTATTCATGTTTGCGAGGTGTTGCTTGTTAAAGTTTTAACTTGTTAATTCATCTTAAGTTTCACCTGTAAATTCCAATTTTTTTTAACTGCCCTTTTATTGGATTGATTTGTTATCATCAGTCCCTATAGGAAACCTTAGCTGTTCAGTGTATCTATCTATCTATCTATCTATCTATCTATCTATCTATCTATCTATCTATCTATCTATCTATCTATCTATCTATCTATCTATCTATCTATCTATCTACCTGTCTGTCTGTCTGTCTGTCTGTCTGTCTGTCTGTCTATCCATATGTCTATCTTTTTGTCTATATCATTCTCCTATTTATATGTCCGCCTATTTGTCTGCCACAGTTTGGTTCCCCTGTTCTGTCTCTCCATTCATTTCTCATTTAGCCTATTCTGTGAAGAGATGTCTTGCTCCTCTTCCTAAGTTGTCAAAGGTGAGCTAAGGATAGCTTTAGGGAAAACTGATTTACCCTTCACTTTACCTCTGTTTACGCAAAGTGGAATCTAAGTCAATTATCATATCAGGACTATGCCCTCTCTGTCACATAGTCTTCTAGTCATAAATACTTAGGGCCTTACTTAGGAGGACAGTTCACTGGTCCGTCTGGATGACATAGGCCTACACAAACACTCCTGGACCTGTGGAAGATTCCGAAGAAGCACTGACCTGCTGTCTAAAGGAGGAAGAGTGGACATGCTTGCCTTGAAACTAGGATGCCCAAATGTGATCCCAAGGGTCAGTTGTCTGATGTCCTGCTTAAGCTACAGGGACGCAAGAAGCTTCTAGAGCCCTTCCCTGCAACTGCCAGGCTGACAAGCTTTGCTGCACCTGCCTGAGCCCTACTGCTGGCCTCTGCTGGATTGTGTCTTGATCCCCAAGAAGTGCCACCAGGGCCCGGAGCCTTAGCTGGCATCAAAGTGTACTCTTCCGGCTTCAGAACCAAGCTAAAACTGAAAATACAGAAGTCTAAGGCTCTTCGCGACCACGAGTGGGCTCCTCATGTCAGCACGGATCTCCACGTCTCCCACCTAAATAAAGTTCTGATGACGACCTGCTCTTCGCTCCAAACAGTGAGTGTCCTCAGCATTTTAATGCTATTTTCACCTGAAACTGTAAAAATTCATAACTCCAGTACTACTGATTGGATTTCAGCATTTTGGTGTCATTTTATTTAATACATTTATTTACAAAGGGCCCGATTCACAGAACTAACTTACGACAAAATCCTAAACTTACTACCATTTTGCTATTCACAGAATGAACTTACTCATTTTGGTATTCACAGAATGAACTTACTCATTTTGGTATTCACAGAATGAACTTACTCATTTTGGTATTCACAGGAGGCACTTACACATTTTGTGTAACTTACACATTTTGTGTAACTTACTCATTTTGTGTAACTTACACATTTTGTGTAACTTACTCATTTTGTGTAACTTACACATTTTGGTATTCACAGAAGGCACTTACTCATTGATGAGTAAGTGCCTTCTGTGAATACCAAAAAGAGTAAGTTCATTCTGTGAATACCAAAATGGTAGTAAGTTCATTCTGTGAATACCAAAAAGAGTAAGTTCATTCTGTGAATACCAAAATGGTAGTAAGTTCATTCTGTGAATATTAAAATGGTAGTAAGTTCATTCTGTGAATACCAAAATGAGTAAGTTCATTCTGTGAATACCAAAATGGTAGTAAGTTCATTCTGTGAATACCAAAATGAGTAAGTTCATTCTGTGAATACCAAAATGAGTAAGTTCATTCTGTGAATACCAAAATGAGTAAGTTCATTCTGTGAATACCAAAATGGTAGTAAGTTTAGGATTTTGCCGTAAGTTAGTTCTGTGAATCGGGCCCAAAATGTATTTAATACATTTTATTTAATAAATATATTTTCCTAAATTGGTTTGTGATTTTTTTAGTGTAGTGCTTTCCCTTTATCACTGTTTGAGTGCTGCACACATACTTTACACATTGCCTCTAAGTTAAGTCTGACTGCTTTTGTGCCAAGCTACTAGACGGTTAAGCACAGGTTTATTTAGTGATTTTTGTGGTTCACCTTGACAAAGAGTGTATTTATTACCTGAGGAGGGTTCTCATCTCTCTCAACTATTAACCTCATTTCTTACAGGAGTCTATGAATTAAAAGTTTTGAGATGCATCTAGTATCTCAATATATGGAATGGAATATAGTGCAGAAATGAAGCAAGACGACCTTTTGTGCAACTGGGGCAGAAGGGAGAATTTTGATTTACAACGTAGCACCTGTAGAGGAGGATGACGGGGACTAATAATGGGATGTATACATAGAGGCAAAAAGAAGAATGGAAATTCACTTTGATATTACTTTCAGCATCTAGTACCAGGCAAATGTGTATTCTTTCAGATTGAACTCAGCATTTGCTGACATCTGAAAGCCCTGAATATTTTGAAAGCATGGAAGGAGTGGATGCCTTACAGCATCATGAGCTAAATGACAACTGAGAAACACATTGTCAAGTTATAGGAGTGTTATGATGAATTCTAGACACTTGATTAACACTCAAGAAAGACAAACGCAGGCTGATGCAGCCCAGCGTGGAGTTAATTGGCCACATCATCACCAGTGCAGACGGTGTTGTTCCCAAGCCGTCCTTGATGTCTGCCATCACAAGGACACTATCGGCTGAGACCCAAAGAGAAGCTTCGGATGTGCAATTTTCACTCAAGATTTATGCAGGGCTGCTCCGACAAGGTTGAACCAATGAGAAGCGTTATCTAGAAGGGCACTGCCTTTGTGTGGAGTGAGGATTGTGAGACCAGCATAGAGGAGCTGTAAAAAAAGATTTCCAAAGGCACCACCCCTGAAATCCTTCACTGAGACATTCAAATCTATAACAACAGCAGATTTTATCCATATGGTATTGGGAGATCTCATCACCCAGGTTGGAAAGGGGGCGCCTGTACATTAGCCTTTGCATGATGCAAACTCAGAGTTCAATTATTCTGTCACTGAAGGTGAATTTATGGGGTGTGTGTGAACAGTCAGCAAGTTCAAAAGATTGCTGTGGCACAGATCTTTACTGATTTGTACTGACCACAAACCACCAGTGAACAGCCTTGAAAATGGTGAGGGTTCTTTGGGCATAGCCAAGTTGGTGTGTAAATTACACAAGTATGTATTTTCAGTTGAACATATACTAAGCAGGATTACTGTTACAGCTCCTTTCTGGCCATGGTTGCAATGTGAACCAGACGCTTGTGACAGTAAAAGCAGTGATGATGATGAGGATGGGGAGGATGTGTGGTTCTCAGAGATGCTGGATTGTAGGAGGCACTGTGATGAAAAGTGAATGGATGAGTGCTGTTAATGGTGATGCTGAATATACAAGAGTAATGTGACAGCTTGAACAAACAAAATATCTCGAGAATAATTTAATAATTCTCTCATAATGAGTCACAGAACTCTGGAAACAACAGGTTAATGCACAGTGCCATTGGTCTTTTTAACATTCTGAAGGCCACCAAACCTTCTAAGGAAATTAGTGTGTTGGCTTTCATTTAAACTAATACTTAATACATCCAGGGGGATATTTACAATGAAATGGTGCAGCATGCCACCGCAAACAATTTTGCTGCACCGAACTGCATCATTTAAAAAATGCAGGGTTGCGCCATATTTACAGGAATACGGCACACCTCTGTGCTCTCCCCTGTGCTGGTGCTAAAACAGCAGCCAGGTGCCAATGCAGGCCCCCTTATACCATGGTGCAAGAGTGCCTGCACTGCAGGGATGATTGTATTTGTGCAGGAAGGAATGCCTTCCGGCACAAAACAACCATTAATGGTGCTTTGCTCCTACTATGAGTGCTGCAGAATGGATAGCTTCCTTCCTCTCCGGAAGAGCACAATGAATCAGGGTCTCGCCATTCACATCAGAACACGAGGACCTCATCTGCGGAGTCCTACAAAGATCATCACTCAGCCCCGTTTTCACTATATACATGAATCTTCTAGCAATCATCATCAGATCTCATGGAATCAACATCATCTCTGACGCTGACGACATCCAGCTCATTTTTTCCCTCTCAAACAACACTGTCACCACCAAGACAAACTTTAAACAATGCATGACCAGCGTAGGCAATTGGAAGAAAGAAAACTGCATCAAGCTCAACACTGACAAAACTGAAGTGCTAATCTTTGGGAATAAGAGCTTACCTTGGGACTCCACCTGGTGGCCTGCTGATTTTAGACCCACACCAGCCGACCACACTAGGAACCTAAGCCTCATCCTGGACACCAACCTCATCCTGAAGTCCCAGGTCAATGCCATCACCTCCTCATGCTTCCACATCCTTTACATATTATGTAAAATCTTTAAGTGGCTCCCACTGAACACCAGAAGTACCTTCTCGCAGGCCCTAATCATAAGCAGATTGGACTACGGCAACGCACTCTACGCTGGCATCCAACCCATCTTCTTTACAATCTGCAAATCATCCAAAACACCATGGCCAGACTTGTCTTTCGACCTCCCGCTCCGAACCCACACCGCACCAATCCTTAGAGAGCTCCACTGGCTCCCCATCCAGAAGGGCTGCCAGTTCAAACTTCTCATATGTGCATTCAAGTCAGTACACAACATGCCTAAATCATCGGCTTCAGTTCCACCAACCCTCCAGACAACTTCGCTCAGCATCACTCTCACTCCTACACACCCCCCACTTCCACAGAAGCAGGACGGGAGTCAATTACTCTCTTACCAAGCTGCCAAATCCTGTAAAGGCCTCCCCTTACACATCAGGGGCTCCTCCTCACTTCTTGAATTTCGTAAGAAGGTGAAGACCTGGCTATTCAATTAGTCTTCTTGAGGAACCAACAAGACTACTGTATTAAGGCCCAGCCGCATTACATGCCTACACTCACCTACTCAGTGCCTGGATAACCCCACAGGTAACATGCAGCGCTCTGCAAATCCTTTTTACATTACATTAGAACAGATATTACATACATATTCTAGGAGGAACACCCTGCAGCTTAAGTCAAACTACAAGGGTATGAGGTAGGGATTCCTCCTAGAAAGTAGTTTACTTTTATAGGTCACAAGCTGTGAGTACTATGCAAGCTCTACCCAAAAAACATAAACCAATCTGTTCCTATAAAAAATGCTCTTATCTAACATTTTACTTGTTAGCGCATTCACTTTAATTTGGTAATGAAGTTTGCTTCAAAGTAATTTTTTTCACAATAAACTTTAAATCACAAATTGGTAATGGATTATATGCAGATGCAAAGAGGGAATTAGAATTATGTGCCCGCCAATGTTGCTTTCAAATTTAGCCTTGAAGTTAGCATCTCCTGGGATCTCCACCATCTGGGCGGAGATCTCTCTGTGGCACAGTATAGAGAAATAGTAAACTTTTTTTTTTTTATTACAAAAAATATTTTTAGGTTACAAATTAATGTAAATTATTTGTATATATCTTTTTTTAAATGAAGAACAAAATATTTAAAAATGCTACAACACCATCCATTTAATTTTGAATGAGATATGTAAATAATTCAAATATATTAAATAGAATGAAAATTATACAAAAATGTTTGGATTTATGTATTATGCATTAAAAGTAACCAAAAATTATATATATAATAAATTAAAATTAATGTAACTTTTTGTAAATAAAACATTAAATGACATTTATTTTCAAATTAAAAACGTTAATAAAATATTTTAAAAAATAATAATAGTTAGTAATGTATTATTTTAACATTAAATTAAATGTACATATATTTTTCAAAACTCAAAAAAACACATTTATAGCATTATTTCCCATTCAATTCTATTTTATGTCTCTACCTACATTATTTATTATGGGAGGGTGTTGCAGTACTAGTGGTTGGCCATGTAGGTGCTGGACTTACTCCAGGTCTGAGCAGGAGTACATTTACAATTGTTTTGGACTCATTTTTGGCTGCATTAAAAGTGCAGGTTCCGAATAGAAATGGGATTATTCTTTTGTAGGTGGGTGTATGTACCGCCCTAAACCCCTCTTCAATCTTCCCTAAACTCCTCCTCCTTTAACGCCACCCATATCTTTCATTTTCGCCTTTTTCCAGCCTACCCTCCTTAACCTCCCACATTTGCACCTAAAATGTAAGTGTACATTTGTGGAGATCTCCGCACTCCATCAAAGATCATAAAAGAAACAGAGACCTTCACGCTTAGGTTAATGGGTAGCATTACTATTTAAGTACTACGAAATCTGCTATGAAATGCACTTTGTGAATAGGACCCAAAGATGGGGGATCTACTGAGGCACAAATATAGAAGACAGGTAAGCACACAGAGAGACATAAATATCAGTGAATGATCAATACAGAGACCTTTGTTTTTATTTAATCTTTTAGAATTTGCTGTCTATTACACCTGACATCCTTGGCGTGGGATTCCCCTAAACTTTTTGCCTTCACCCCTCCTGTTTGCTGAATTCGTTTTTGTTGGCTTTACACCTAATTGACACATTTAATTTGCTTGTAAGTCCCTAGTAAATGGCACTACATGTACCAGTGCCTTTACATTTCTAGTGGGCCTGCAGCACTCATTGTGCGACCCACTAAGGTAGATTTCCTTAATCTATCTCAGGCCTGCCACTGTAGCCTGAAGCGCCTTTTAAAATGCCATTTTGACCTGGCAAAATAAACCTTTTGCTAGGCATACATTTTCCTTTTTAATACATATAAGTCACCCCTAAGGTAAGCCCTAAAGGCTCATAGGGCAGGGTGCATTGTATTTAAAAAGTAGGACAAGTGTACTTACGTTTTACATGTCCTGCCAGTAAAATACTCCTAAAGTTGTTTTTCCCAGTTGTAAGGCCTTTATCTCCCCTTGACTAACACTGGGTTACCTTATAACATTTGATAAGTGATATGTTTGGGTTGGTAACAGAGAGAGATATGCTGTTTATACTCAAATTAATTACAATTTCAAATCCTCTTTAATGTCTTGGTAGGATTTTAAGTCATAACTCTGAAAATACCACTTTCAGAAAGTTGGTATTTTTTAGTCCGAACCATTTTTGCTTTCTGCCAGTGTCCTGGGTCACATGGCTTTGAACGGCTCTGCTGTTGGGGTTTTATGTACTGCATCCAGGCAGTAACACATAGGGTTTGAGTGTGGACAGGATGGGCCATTCTTGCAGGATGACTGGTAGGAGCTGTACCCATCCTCACATACATTTTAAAGGGCCTTGTCTCCTGCACACACAAAGGAGTATGACACCAGGACTGGCCTGTATTTTCGGCAGTTTTGAGCCTTGTTTTGAGAAGGGGAAGAACTTTTTAAAACTAGACCCCATACACAAAGGCTGGCAACAGGTATACATATTGGACATCCAGAGCCACTCATCAGAACACTCCTGGACCTGTGGATGTTGCAAAAGAAGGACTGCCCTGCTGCCACAGGACTGCTCTGCTGTTTGAAGGACTGCCTTCCTGTCTGAGAAGGAAGATTGGACCTGGTAGCCTTCATCCCAGGCTAACCAGAGTGACTCTAAGGGTCAGCTGGCTGACCCTCTGTGTGTATTACAGGGACACAACATGCTTTAGAGGCCTCCCTGCAGCTGCCCAGCTGACCTGCTGCACTGGACCTGTCTAGACATGCAAGCCAACCTCCCGGAGCCCTGCTGCTAACATCTTCCTGGAGTGAGTCCAGATGCCCAAGCGGTGCCCTTCCACGTCCAAGAACCTTGGCTGGCATGAGAGTGTACTCCTCCCCGCCTAACTGTGGGTGCTTTCAAATGCGATGAAGTGCAATGCAGACTGATGCAGGACCTCACATTGCAGCCCCTTGCAGCTTCCTATTGCCAACCTCATCGGAACTGACACTGCGCGATGCAGCTCGACGCAGGACCTCGCATCGCAGCCCTTGCAGCTCCTGATCGGTACCGATGCAGCCCGACACAACTTGATGTAGGACCTCACAACGCATACACCTCAGCTCCTGATTGGTTCCGACTCAGTGCAACACAGCTCGACACAGTACTTTGCATCGCAGCACTGCACAACTCTTGATTGGAACCGACAACCAGCGTCGCAAAGCCTCGAATCAAATTCATAAGGTACAACTCTCAGTGGGTCTACCCTGGTCCCTGTATCCAGCCCTCGCTCCATCACAGTTGGTCTGAACTTGTCATCAGATAACCACAGTTGACACTTTGTGCTTTTCTCGCTATTTTTACTACAAACTTTAAAAGTCAATATCTATGGTTCTACTTATTGGATTTATGTCATTCTGGTATCCTCTTATTAATTGAAATTTGCTCTATTTTTCCTAATTGGTTTGGTATTTTTCCTTGTGTCACATTTTCACGTTATTACTGCATGTCTGCTGCATAAATGCTTCACACATGGCCTCTAAGTTATGCCTGGCTAGTTTGTGCAAGGCTACCACAGCATTAAGCGGAGGTTGACTTAGTGACTTTTGTGGTACACCATGACGAGGTTTGTGGATATTGCTTGAGTAGGGCTTTCACCCCCCTCAACCAGTAACCCAATTTCTTACACTTTGCATTTAAAGACAGAGGTCAAATGTCGAAAAATGTCTTCTGATAAACATCTGTTTTTTAATTTTTTATACTTATACTAGTGTTTAATTTTCTCTTCCACTAATATAAATTGACTGAATTTTGCAAACGAGTGACAATCCTCCGGGGCAGTGGCGTAACACACAATTATGCCTTCCCTCTGGAGAATCTGATGAGGGATCTATAAGTCTCCCATATCTCACAGATATTTATTGGCTTTGAGCTTAAGGGGGCCCTCTGAAGGCATGGGGCCCTTGAAGCATTGAGGGCCCCCTGCACTGCAGGGGCCTGTTGTAAGCCCCTGTTCCTGGGGTACAGAGAGTGTGACAAGAGAACGCTACAGCATGTAAAATGTTTTCTAACACACAACACAATTACCTGTAAATGAACTTTACAAACATTTCAAAATATTTCAACTGTAAGTAAAGTATAAATGACTATTGTAGATACATCAAGCCAGTATTGGAAATGTATACAAGTTGCAAATGAGGATTTATTTTTTAATTCTGAAGTGGGATGGAAACAAATATTTAATAGTATCAAAACAAACCAAGACACATTACTTGCGGAATAAATACTCACAGAATCCAAATTTCCATGTTTTGGTTGAGCAGTAAAAATGCATGTCTGATGCTAATTTATGACCATTTCAAGGGGAAATTTCAATGGAAAATATGCTCTCTGTAAATGGCAGTCCCCAACCCCCAGGCCATGCCTTACCTCTATATTTGGGACAATGTGCTGTAAAATTCACCTCTGCTAGCATACTAAAACCCTATCATTCTCCTGCTGAAGGAGGGGGCTCATTTGCTACACTTCAGGGAGCCATTTAAATTTTCACAAAGAGTAAGGTAACATTGGTAGCAGCACCTCCACTCTGAAAATTGTTCCAGAACCACTGCCTGTAGTGTTTTAATTTCATCCTGCTAGAAAACACCAAACACCGATGTTGCACTTTTATAAATCAGCTTTTTAATAAAAAGCGACAACGAATACTTGCAGGTTGAATAGGCTTGTGCCTAACAGCTTCATTTTAATCTGTATCTTTCTCTCCAGGTGTTCTTATTTTCTCAAAAAGCTCCAGATGTGTGACCCTCATTAATGAACAGGCATCCTGAGTTTTCTGCCATTATTGAAGTGACGGTGCTTGTTTCTACAAGGGCGTGGATCATTAGCATGCATCATCCATGCAAAGCGCGTGCTGTGCTCTCAAAACCTCTTTTATGCAGAGAGAACACTTGAGACAAGGACAAGAGAGGGAGAGAGGGTGGATAATTCAGAACAACAGGTCTCCTGAAATCGATTGTGTAGCACCCTGCTAGTTGCCATATACGAGAACGTGCAGTCACTCCTTCTTAGACTAAGAGACAAAGGGGCATATTCTCAAGGAGTCATCGCCGATTTATCGGCACTTTAGCGCCGCAAAAGTGGCGGTAGACTCATCGCCCTATTCTCAAGCTGGTGCAAACTGCCGATATCGCCAGTTTCCCAGCGATATCCTCCGCAAAAACATTGCCACGGATGAAAGTGACCACCAACACTAATGATATGCAGAGTAGGCGTTCCCGTGCAAAAACACATGAAAACACCACTTCGCGATATTCTAAACGACCAGCCAGATCCGCGATGCGACCCAAAAACAGGCGATAAGGCGCGTTAGCAGCAGGGATTTAACACCTGCCTTTTACTGGTGTAAAGCAGGACGACAACCTGCAGCATGAAAGGGAGCCCAGCCCAGAGCCACATCTGAAGACCAACACATGTCATGGAGCTACTGACCATGCAGCTCGGAGACCCAAGAGGGCCACAACAGCCACCGCCACCACCCCCAGGACCCCTCCCCCCGGCCTACCACCGAGGCAGCGCAGAACAAGACAGCTGACCTTCCCAAAACGGCATGGCCCCTCAGCCACACAATTGCAGAATGTGGGGAGAGGTGGGAACCAAGTATGTGTGAAGGAGGCAAGTCACCCATGAAAAAGAATGTACACAATGCCAAGTGTGGCGGTGATGTGCTGGACAGACTACAGTATGCAGAGCACAGACATTTCCATGTGGACATATACTGCTGGTGTTTGTAGTGTTGTGGACAGTGGACGCAACCATGTTACCTCAGGCAGTGGGGAAGACCCCGGTCATGTATCCGTGTCGTCCCCCCCTGTAACCGAAGCGGAGTGGGCTGTGCTGGCGCATGCCAGGCCAGCGTAGGAGTGTGAATAAATAGGCCGGGGCTCTGGGCGTGGTTCACTTCCCAGATGGCCAACGCGTCTGCCAGGGAGGCGGCCCTCACCCTGCCACGAATCCGCCGCCATTACCACCAGCCTCCTCAGCTGATCGCTGGCGTCGGCGACACAGGCCCCCAGCGCACCCAGCGGCACAGCACCGCGGAGTTATGTGTGTGCTGACTACTGTCTGTGGCCTACACTGCGGTCAGCAGGGCTCTCAAATCCAATCCAATCCTGACCTGCGAGGACACGCCATCATCTCTGGCTGCACACCCGCTGAGCGCTTCAGGTGCCACCAACTCAATGCACCACAAGTCATCGCCACGTGGCTGTGGGCCCTTTCTGACCGCTGCCTCCGGCCTATACTGCAGTCAGCAGGGCTCACAATTCAAATTGAGTCTTGATTTATTAATGGGGCAGTCCAGTAGGCAACAGACATTGCTTCCAGTGCGGCCCGCCCGGACGACGCATCATCGCAGGCTGCACACCCGCTGAGCGCTTCAGGTGCCACCAACTCAGTGCACCACAAGTCATCTCCACGTGGCTGTGGGCCCTTGCTGACCGCTGCCTCCGGCCTACACTGGGGTCAGCAGGGCTCTCAAATCAAATCCAATCCTGACCTGCGAGGACACGCCATCATCTCTGGCTGCTCACCCGCTGAGCGCTTCAGGTGCCACCAACTCAGTGCACCACAATTCATCGCCACGTGGCTGTGGGCCCTTTCTGACCGCTGCCTCCGGCCTACACTGCAATCAGCAGGGCTCACAATTCAAATTGAGACTTGATTTATTAATGGCACAGTCCAGTAGGCAACAGACATTGCTATCAGTGCGGCCCACCCGGATGAAGCATCATCGCAGGCTGCGCACCCGCTGAGCGCTTCAGGTGCCACCAACTCAGTGCACCACAACACATGTACCCTTTATGATTGAGTTTTGTGCTGTGGACAGCTGACGCGACAATGTCGCCTCAGGCAGTGGGGAAGACCTGGGACGATGATGATGAAGATGAGGCAGGTGTGCCACACCTCACTGCAGCTGCAGCGGGAATATCCCAAAGGGACACAATGATTAACAATTACTTCACATGAGCACGCTCATCTCTGGTGCCCCTACCTCAGTACACCACAAGTCATGGACCCTTTATGATTGAATCTGTGTGTGTGATACGAAGATCACTGTTCTAGTTGTTGCCAGCACCAACCACTCCCTGAGTGCTGGCTTACACTCACCCCACACCCATCCACCACAGGCGTCACTGGACATGTGACCCTGGCAATAAAAAGTGGCCGGGCGCACGTGCACGTAGCCAGTTCCACTATCTATCGAAGTGTGTCCTTGTGGTCATTATGTATGCATGATGGGCCAGGGACCTACCACCTTACCTTGTGCTGTGGACTGCGGACGCAACCATGTCACCTCAGGCAGTGTCTAAGACCTTGGACACGTAGCTCTGTCGACCCCCCATGTAAGCGTAAGCGGAGTGGGCTGGGCCGGCGTACGCCAGGCCAGCGTAGGGGTGTGAAGGATTTGCCCGGGGCTCTGGATGTGGTTCGGTTCAGGCCTGGACAAGGAAGTACCTAATGCGTGTGTCTCTGTTGTAGTGTCGGCGCCACCCTGCCCGCAATCGACAATTTTGCAATGTAGCATGCACCCTGAGGGCGGGCTCGCACGAACGGAGAAATGAAGGAGCGCAAGATTGCTCGGGGTCTTGGCTCATACATGCCAAGTGTTGTGTGTATCTGTAATGCCGCAGCAAGAGCCAAATGCCTAGACCTACTCGCAGCGCGAGTTCAGCCACGCATGGACTCTACATCTGTGTCCGCCCTATCCTTACCATAGGCCTACACTAACGTGGCTGCCCACCTTCAATGGACAACATCACAGTGTGGTTGTCAGGCTTGTGGACATGCGCAGACAGGCATGACAATGGTGTGCCGTAGGAGTGCAAGTGATGCAACCGCGCTGCGCGCACAAGCAAATAGGCTCGGGTGAGGGAGGAGCAGCTGTGAGGCAACGTAACACAGAGTGATGCCGCACATTTGCCACATGCAAGACATGTCAAACATGAATCCCAAAGTCGCACACATCCCACTCCACCCCCAACAACCACTTCACATTTCCTGAATGCAAGCAGATGAGAAACTAACATACGGGATGAAAGCTCCTTTGTCTGAACAATCAGGCGGAAGCACAACTGCACCTCCGACCTCGGAATTATTGTGCCCGGCACCCCCTGACAGATACTATAGCAGCTGATGTCGACTCCCACACTACGCACAGCCCGACGAAAGACCAACGTATACACACCCCACACACAGAAGTCCTTGCTCGAAGTTATCTTGCATGGAATGGCCTTCACACTTACTCCCACACCATCCCAGGCGTACAACCGTTGAACACTAAAACAACTCATTGATCCGAGCTGTGGCATTTCATCCACAGAACTGGCGCAGGTCAGAACAGTGCCGCTTCAACCAGAGCCACTAACGCAATGGCAGAACATCCCGGACACATGCACAACCCCTGTCACGTGGAACTGTACCGTGCACGTATGCTGCATTTACTGGGGGTACTGCCATTGGCAGCGCTGCGGATCAGTTACCGGTTAAGCTTCCACCTTGCCAACGTCACCTGCGTTCAGCCTGTGTTGCATTGTCGATCGTGCATATTCGAGTGGTCCATGGATGTCTGCCTATCCAACAGGACGGTAGCTGAACTGGATTTTGACATGTGTGTGTGCCCCCTGTTGGCCCACGACCAGGAGTGTCACCATGATACCCATTTATGGGATGTCTTGATACCTGGCATACATGCTGGTAGCTGGACCTGGGAGATTGCACAACTCCTCGTGTGCAGTGACCACATTGAACCGCTCCCCTATTGGGCTGTAGTGCTAATTGGTGAAAGGGGGTGGACGCAGCACATCTGTCCGGACCTGCTAATGGATGGCCTCGCTGTCCTGTTTGATGAAGTCGACAACGAGCTCATGTTGGAAATGATAGCCTACGAAGCTGCAATCGCTTTTATGGATGAGTAACTACGTACCTGCAGCCACAACAGATTGGAACCCATTGCACATGTCCCAACACCTTGTTGCATCTTGGAGATCTGGTCACATATCCCACGACAACAGTGGACATGGCTGCATTCGCCTGGACTCCGAATACATGAGCGGACAACAACGCCGAACAACACACACCTGTGAAAGGTGAGGCACTCCCCCGGAGTGGTCAGCGGCGCTTGGCAACGTTCCTCATTCTGACATACTGCTGCATTGGTCTGCATGTTGTGGCACTAATCTTGCCCGTACTGACACGCATATGCTAATAAAGTCTACGCACCTTCACTTGTATTCAACTGTGATGAGTGTTGGTTTGAATGACAATGTGTGTCTCACTGCCTATCTGGGTCACGGCCATACATGCGCACTGATAGCATTCCCCAGGGAGTACCTTTTTGTGGAATCACTGTCCCTACATTCATCCATACTTTCATACTTGATTGAGCATAGCCATGACACATCTGTGTGAATTAAAATGTTTTATTCACATTCAGTGGAGTGTTGAAGCTGGACCAGTACAGGGCCATGCAAACCCCACTTTGCAATGTTGCCCCGTGGAGGGCCAGCCGGAGTCCTTTAGGGATTGACAAGTTCATCGGGAGTGGAAGACTTCAGTCCGCAGTGTGCTTGCTGTGTCATTGGTAACCAAACCAAATATGGCAGTCCATGTCGAGGTCCAAGGTGAGTGTCGCTGAGTGTATCGGCCGGACAGTGGAAGGTGTTATTCCAGGGCATGATGCAGAGGGCAGAACCAAGCTGAAACAGGTCATATGGCGGAGATGAATGCTATCCGTCCTCTGATGTGTCCGGTGCCTCACATGCCGGTGGTGGTGTTTTGTCAGCATCACTGTGTGGCAGTGACACATCAGGGGCCGGAGGTGGAATGTCTGCCGCAGTGTGTGGCACTGACACTTCAGGGGGCGGAGATGTGGATGGAGTAGTAGCAGCAGCATTCATCTGCTCCAGGCCTTGTGGTGGCAATGCCATTACGAGGATCTGCAGGGCATGGAGGATCACAGCTACATCTGACTGGTGTGCAGCCGTGGCAAACATTCTTTCCGCCTGCATCCGCTCCAAGCTCTCCATCATTCTCCTTATGTGTCCCAACTCCCGGCTGACATCGCTGGAGCCACTCTGACTAGACAGTTGTTCTTGGCTCAGAGTCATGACTCCAGCGATGTCAGCCATGGATTGTTGGAGTTTAATCCAAACAGCGGTCCAAGATATTGAAAAATTCAATTTTTCACAAACAAATGACAATACAGTTGTACATAGAAAAGAGACTACAAATTCAAAAAAACAGAAGAAAGCCCTTATAAGAAATATCTTAAGAAAAATATACAAAATGTATTCAATATAAAAACAAATTATTCACATTGCGCTCAGAAGTATTAGTTGGTACACATAACAATTATTATACAATACACTACCAAACAAGTGGCAAACAAAGAAATCACATAAAAAAGAAATTTTTCAAAACGACACTGAAACGACAAAAACAGAACAATGTGTCCTTCATTACTAGCGGCCACAGTTGCGTCGACGGCGTTTCGACCTTTGTCATGAATACATGGTCATCATCAGGACATAAATTTTGCTGAGCATCCAAGAAAAAATCTATAAAATGCAAAAATAATTTACAAATAAATTTCATGAAGGATTTACTTTCAACCTCGCATCATTGACTAAAGACGTAAGTGTATTTGGGTTGTAATTTGGTTTCAATTTTATATTGGAGTGGTCTGTTCGATTGATTCTCCGTTTTGTTTCTAGTTTCCATTTGGCATTGGTGATGTGCCAACTTATTGGTATTTGCCACACATTTTCATCGTGTGACTTGAAGTAAGTGGAAGTTATGTTATACTTCCTTATTACAACTTGGAGACGGATGACGACCACTCTTCTTTCTTTTTTCACTGATGGTTTAACTATTTTGGCACATTGGTGTGTTGGTGGTTTCTTTCAAGGTTATTGAGATTCTCTTTGGTTTCTTTGATTTCACTTTCTGGGATTGCTTTTTAATATAATTCAATCTTTGGATTTTGGTTTTCTAATCTTTTTTCTGCCCTTTTAGAAATATGGAATTTTATAGATTATATTTATTTGTAAATTATTTTTGCATTTTATAGATTTTTTCTTGGATGCTCAGCAAAATTTATGTCCTGATGATGACCATGTATTCATGACAAAGGTCGAAACGCCGTCGACGCAACTGTGGCCGCTAGTAATGAAGGACACATTGTTCTGTTTTTGTCGTTTCAGTGTCGTTTTGAAAAATTTCTTTTTTATGTGATTTCTTTGTTTGCCACTTGTTTGGTAGTGTATTGTATAATAATTGTTATGTGTACCAACTAATACTTCTGAGCGCAATGTGAATAATTTTTTTTTATATTGAATACATTTTGTATATTTTTCTTAAGATATTTCTTATAAGGGCTTTCTTCTGTTTTTTTGAATTTTTTGTCTCTTTTCTATGTACAACTGTATTGTCATTTGTTTGTGAAAAATTGAATTTTTTCAATATCTTGGACCGCTGTTTGGATTAAACACTGATTGCCCCTGGTTCAGGTGTATAGGGTTGCCCCTGTGGTTGTTAATGATTGTTGGAGGGCATGGAGCGGACAGTGGGTGTCCGTTAGGGACTGTAAGTCATCCCTGATGGGACTTAGACACCCACGTATGGCATCTAGTTTGGCTGACATGAGTTCGGACCCCACCCACAGCTGGTAAGCCATCTTCTCCTGGCACTCGAACACACGGCGTTGGAATGCCATGTGTATGTCGTGGGGGTCCTGGGAGACAGCCGTGGTGGTGGGTGCTTCCTGCTGTGTGGTCTGTGCAGGAGGTGGGGTCTCATCGATGCAGCTGGGCTGCCCTGCTGCTGGAGGTGGGGTGCCGGAGCTGTCCATGAGCTGTTGGAGGGCGTCGGTGTAGATATTGGTGTGGTCCTCTTCATCATCAGTGCTGTGTTGTTGGGTCTGCTCTACAGGAGGTGTTGATTCTCCCTCTGCAATGTGAAGGGGAGATGCAGATTGACATTGTGTTTACATGTATGTTCACGCATTGTACAAGTTTACATACAGACTGCATGACAATGTACATTGTGACTGTTTGTGAGGAGATGTCAATTTGATGCGGGACAGTTGACATTTCTGCACCATCAGGGATGTGAGGGTGTACTTGTACATTATCATCTCACAGTTTCCTGCTATGCCACATGCGAATGGCCATTTTCTACACACAAGCGGCAGCAGTTGTGTCCTCTGTTCTGTTGTGTGAATGTTGCAATTTGTACCACATTGTTGTCAATGTTGAGGTGCTCTGATTCTTATGTGTGTGTGCTGCATTGTGGGTGAGTTGCCCCTTCAGCTCTGATTTGGCTGGCCCTTATCCCTTTCAGGCGGTGTGCCTTTCACTTCTTGCGCTCATACAGTGCTGAGATGTTGCGGACTTGGGTAAATTGGTCTCTTGTTCGGAGTTGTGACTCTTGGGCATGGTTTGTCCGCAGATGTGCTATACTTAATTGTGCATGTGTGCCACTGTGCCCATCTCCCCCCGTCCCCCCAGTCCCTGGTCGTTACTCACCCTGTTGCTGTTGGGTCTGGTCATGTTGTGCAGTGTCCGGTCCCCCAAATCCTGCCACCGTCTCCCCAATGATGGTCCCAGGCTGGTCCTCCGTGAGGCTTGTGGGGTTCTGGTTGTCCTCTGTACTTGCTCCGGCTACCTCCATGGTGCTTCGTGGTTGTTTGTGTCTTGGTTGTGTTTTTGTTTGCCGCTTTCATAGTGGTTTTTCCCGCCTGACTTGTGTGACTTGCAGGCCTGGCGCTGCTTATTGCAGAATTTTTTATCGCAGTTGGGCATATCGCAACTTTTTTCACGTTCGGGTTTAGATTTTTATCGCCGTCCAGGTAATTTTATCGTGGACATTTGACGCGTTGTCGGGAGACTATTGCATGTTACCGCCGTGTTGGGAATACGACGTTAACACGGAGTTATTTTCCCGCGATAGACGGCGATGTGAAAAATTGCGTTAACATATTTTGGCGAAGATTATCGCACGTTCTTGAGAATATCCCCCAAAAACTTTACCAAGGTACAAAGCTGAGTACTTTGTATCACCAAATTTCAAAGTGCATATATTTATTGAGAAACCCGATGAGTAAAACTTATCCAGAGATATTTCTTTAATTAAAACTATGCCAGTCTTTTAGACCTTGCCAGATGTTATAGGATTTGCTAATTGCATAAAAGCAATCAGTAAATTACCACTACATTTTGTTTCAATACTATTTATTAAATAGGTCACAGCATTTGGAAGCATTATTTGGGAATGCAGTATCACATTTAATTGTTCAGTGTTAGAACGGCACAGGTTTCCTTTGCAATCAAGCAGGATTTTTACATTTGCAACAGAGTATTGTCAATTTACTCTCAATGTCAAAATGTTGTTAAACACATGAAAATACACTAATCTTACCACATCCTTAACACAATTTTGTTCTGTAAATAAAGTCTTTTACAGACCTGCCAACTCATACAGTGTCATTGTGTGCCAAACAATATCTATGTCAAGTTTTTTTTTTTTTAGGTGGGAGAGACGTTGATGGGGTATGGAGGCTCTCAGAGGAATTGCCTCTTAGAGGAATTTATTATGTTTGTGGTAAGAGTACTTAATTTATCCTCCCATGAAATCAGGTGGGAAGCTACTCTCTTGCTATCATCTTTCCTACAGTATAGTACGTGAATGAAATGAGTGAAAAAAGCGCTGTGGATCATAGAAGACCAAATCGTGGTTTTGTTCAAGTATTGATGGAATTAATTGATGTGTTTGGTGTTTTGGCTCCTCCTATTGGTGTTGCTTTGAATGATGTGAAAATTAGTAAATTGTCTACTTTGGTTGATAGTTTGGCTTTTAACACTGCAGCGGCACTAACTAAAAATATTGAAGAATTTATCGCTATGCATGTGACGATTATATAAAACTGCCTTTCTTTAGATGTTATTCCTAGAGAAGAAGGGAGGAACGTGTTGTGTCCTGAGAGTCCAACAATGCTGCACCTTCATACCAGATAATAGTGGGCTTATAGATAATTGCATGTTAATTTAACTCATATTTTGTGTGAGGCAAAGGCTCTAAAGGAGCAGGGATTAAGGGAACCAGTTGGTGTTTGGTTCAGTGACATTAGAAAGAATTTTACAAAGGTTGGGGAATGGTTTGATATTATTGTCAGTTGTGTTCTAAAATGGATACCCACAGGGTACGTAAATTATTATTTATTTGTGGACAATTGGTCGCGTTCTTCTACTAAAATTTCTTGAGGTCATCCTTTTTAAGAGGGAATTAAATTGTGTCTGTTTTAAGAAGTTCCTACAACGTCTACAGCAGAAGATAAAGGTCCGATGATGATGACACTTTCAATTATGTAAAGCATTTTCAAAACATCTAGTTGAACACTGGTGAAAGGACATTCAGACTTGCTCATCTTACTTATAGTCACCTCTGGTTTATAGCCTGAATTACCCTGTTGCCTTGTAAAGCAGCATTGACACAAATTTTCAACTGATCAAAATCTCGGGTTATATCAATTTTTACTAAACACCCTAACCATCGAATCCATTCCTAAGTGCGTTGCATCATGAGTCAGCTTCCTCAAAGGTAACAAAAGTGAACCAGGAATAATATATTGTTTGTTAGCTGTCATCCAAATATCACTCTTGCCATTTATACAATCCACCATTTTCCATTTTCTTTTCTGTGAATCTGGTGCCTCATCTTCAAGTTCTTTTAGTTCTCTCAATGTCTGAATTCATGTCAATAGATTACAAACTACCTTCTCATTTTCAGTTTTACTTATTCATTTGAATTTATCATAGCTGATTCGAGAGCACAGTACTTTGCATTTCCAAATGTAATCATTTCAGACCCTGATTTATAAGCTGATCATTTCACTACTGAGATTTCTTTAGGCAGTTGTGGTGATTCTAGCAAATTCAGACTGCATGTCCTGCTCTGAATTGGAGCACCAGAAGAAATCATAAAACTGCTTTATGACCACAGCTGATCAAAATCATAGGCCATGCCAAAACCTTATAGGCAGTCAGTGGGGACTGTAGCACTCAATCCATCAGATAAACAACATGCTGTTGTAAGGACAATCAATTCTGCTACTTTTGCTGAAGTTACTTCAGACAAGTATGATGCTTCCATGATATTCAATATAGCACAAACTGTGTATGCTTCCCTCAATGCACTATAATGATCTCTCGGGAAGCAGCGTTTACATCGCATGCGGTACAATGCATGCGATTACAAGCAGTCGTTACACTGACTGCGTTGTTACAACGCTAACCATTACAACGCAAGTCGTTTCTACGACTTGCTGTAGGGGGCGCACTAAACTAAGGAATAGTATAATTTACTATTCCAACACCTTCCCTACAGTTGCGCAGGCTGGAGTTGGAATAGTAAATTATACTATTCCTAAGTCCAGCGCGCCCCCTACAGCAAGTCGTAAAAATGACTTGCGATGTAATGGTATGCGTTGTAACAACGCAGTCATTGTAGCGACCGCGTTGTAATTGCATGCGTTGTATCGCATGCGATGTAACATCGCATAATCGATCTCTCAAGCAAGAACCATCCTCATCCACAAATAGAATCTAATCAGCCTGTTAAAGTGGAACATCATGAATGTCTGGTCTTGGATTGGTACACCATTCTGTTATATCAATACAGTCATGTTCACAATCCTCCTCGCTATCCTCATTTTCCTCTTCTCTGTTTGCAACTGGCAAAAGTGTTGGAGGATTCAAGATATTGCATCTTCTGATTAAAATATAGTCAGATGCCAAAATTATTTCTTCATATCTGGTAAGACAACTGCTTGTCAGATGCTGAGTTTGTGTACGAGTCAGCAAGATCTTAATTGAATGAGCGACTAACACAATAGGTGTATTTGAGAAACGGGTTGTTGGTTAAGTATAGTGTTAACACTGCACATGCAACAGCCACAGTCCCTGACAGGGTGAACCAGACAAATCACTAAATTAACCCTCTGGTAGCTTGGCACAAAAACAGTCAAGCTTAACTTAGAGTCGATGTGTAAACTATTTATGCAACACACAAACAGTAATAGAGTGAAAACACAACTAAAGAAAAATCTCACATCAATTAGAAAATAGAGTATGTCTTAAAAAATTATTTGACACAAAAAAAAGCAATCAGTAGAACCAGCATTCTTAATCTTGAAAGTTTAAGGTAAAAACTAGCACCTAAAAGATCAAAGCGCCAACCACGGATATCTAGACTCTTGAGACTGAAAAAGTTGTAAAATATGGTCGTCATCGGTGGAGTGCGAGTCGGATACAAGAAGTGGATTGGACCCGGTCAGTGCCTACCTTGGGACTTGGAAGAAATTACAACAAAAATGTTCTGAGAAGAAGAAGTTCAGCCGGGCAAGGCTGGAGGCAATGTCCGAGGAGGCGTCTTCATCGGGGGCCGCTGGATGAAGTTGCGGTGAAGATTTCCACATTCGGATTTCAGCTAATCTGTTTACCAAACCAGTATACCCTTTAACAAAGAAACAAAATCACAGCAATTCAATATTTTTGACTCATTTGACAATAATACTATGACAAGAAGATCTAATAATCTAACTCCAGACATGACAAATCTCATCAAACTCACAGTAACTAAGCCATCTCAGAAGCTCATACCCAAAGAGTTCACATGCAGAGTAATTCATACTAAACACTCTCTTAACTACAGGTCCCACAATGCACTTGAACAAAGCACAAATCCACCACAATACATCCAGCATTATTGATACACAAGTCCAAATCATAAGACAAGTCAGCAAGGATCCGCCTCTCAAATGGGGAAGTTAGAAGACTCACCTCCAGATTACATGGTTTATATAAGTAAACTCACCATATAAGTCAATTTAAATTGAAAAGTGAGCATAAGGTGGTCCAATGTAGCAATGAATTAATAAATAAAAATACAGAAATATACACGGTTATGTAATGCCACTATTCTAACACTAGGCCCTAACGTGAATATTAATATTCCCTATTCTAACTTAATGTCGTCTGATGTAGCAGGACAAACTAGTTACTAAATAATGAAAGTCATACAAGTGAATAGTTACTGTCAGGAAAAACCTTCAATGTTGAACAGGATGTCAATAAAAAGCATTACAAGTGTGCTGAACAAAGGAATGAAAACATGAACATTATCATGGCTGCATTAGAAATAAAATGGAGTTGACGCCTAGTTTGGTACTAGTTCTGTCAAGCACAGAAAAATACAGTTCTATCAAGTGTAGTGTTTTAGTTCACTATGCTCACAACATCAAGCATACATTTTGTTAAATCAAAATCAGTCTTCACATATTCATATTGTGCAAATAAGGATTGTAGGGGTAGCTGAGTATTGTCAATGAGAGCAGGATGGTATGTTACCTTATTCAAAACATTAAACGTGCATCACTGCATGCTAGCTAACTACAAGCTACTTGAAACCAGGACAACCACCATACACCTCGCCATGCAAAGTATTTGCCGAAATGTAACTATTACTACGTTCAGTGCAAGAAAATCCCTTTTTTGCGTGATCACTTCAAGTTTATGCTGACTGATGTTGCTGGTTTTTGAACTCTGCACACTTGGGCAATTGCCAGTGTATGTACTCTGACCCCTAAAACCCCTAAACATGGTAAATTTGGAAATTACCCCACTGCCATATTTAACATTCCAGTAAGGCGGTAGTATATGGGGCAGAAAAAATACCCCAATGGCATAGAAGGCTAACTGTCAACTGTAGACTTTAGCACCCACTGAACCATTCACTAGGCTGACAAGGAAAACATGGCTTCAGGGCCACATGTGTAGCCTGACTGCTACAGCTTCTAAATCTGCAGATGAACATGTCAAAATACCCCTTTGTGGAAGGAGTAAAACTCCTGAGTAGGCCTTGTAGCCCATAAGGTAGGGTGACTAGTATTTCAAAGTGGAACAAGTAAGAATTATATGTGGGCATGTTACCACAGTGACTAGACCCCCAAGCCCATTTTCACTGTACAGGGCTCTAGCTGAACCTACTAGAAAAAGTAAAGTGCAATTAAAATATTATTTGTGCTATGTTGGGTTTGGGATAAGCTACAGAAATGATATAATCCTTACTTTGAATATTTAATTTAAAAAATCAACTCCATGGTACAGTTGGATTTTTGATAAATATATAGGAAAAGTAATTTCCAAAAGGCTAGACTTTGCTTCTCTGAAGCTCCAGTGGGCTAATCAGCATCAGTAGACTGCCTGCAGCTACCCCCTGACAGTGCTTTCCTCTTAATGCGGTGTGAATACTGCTCCAAGAGCAAAGACAGTGGCTTAGATCTTTTGACAGAAGGACCTGGGTGTGAGGAATGTGAATCATCCTCTCTCAGAAAGGCCAATCGGGTAAGATTCATGAACTTAATTAACTTGAGAGAGAACATCTCAATATGCCACTTTGATCCCAGTGCACAGTGTAGCCATCTCTGCATCATTCCAATGGGAGTGGGATCTGGTCCCTGAACCCATTTGGTGTGATTTAGGAGGAAGGGACTACTCATTTCCCTAGACACACCCCTGGATGGACCACCATCTTCTTCCAGAGGCAGAAGGGCTCTGCCATTTTGGATTTCCCTAGGAATAGTGTAGTTTAGAATAGTTTGCAGTAAGGGTACAGTATGTGCTACAAAAGATGGAGGAGTTGCTCCTGAGAACTCTGTGCCCATTGGCTAGGGAGTGTCCATGAGTCACCCACACGTACTAGTGAATCCTACAAACATAGCCCTTCACCGCCAGCTCATCAAAACACATCTAGACCTGTGGATGAACAGAAGAGGATTGGACCTACTGTATGTGAACTGGGCAGAGACCTGAAGTGCTGGAACTGTTACCCAGGACAGACGCCTGCACTTCATAGGTCAGTTGGCTGACCTTATGTGTGGTTATAGGGACAGACAAGCTGCAAGAGGCCTTTTTCTGAAGTGACGAGTTGACCAGTTACACATGAACCATGACTGCACCCTGTGGCCTTTGGTGTTGTGAGTCCTGACTTTGAGCATAGACTGTCTCTGAGGTCCTGTAACCCTTAGAAGTGACCAGGAGGAACTGCTTAAGAAAGTCTGAAAAGCTGGGACTTGGAACAATTTTGGACCTACAAGACCTCTGGTGCTTCAGCGGGAGTGCATGGCAAAGATTACAGATTTCTGAAGGACTTCATCAGATACAGCTTCAGGCTTGCCCCACTGGAAGATTTCAAGCTACAAAAAAGAGGCTCAAAGCCGGATCTACTGTTTGGTGGACTGAGTATTGTCCATCATGGTGGGGAAAGACATTATGTCTGCCACCCTGATGGACAGCTGACTGCCAAATTTAGAGATCAAACCCACCCAGTGGTGATCTGTGTACATTCATATGAACCACCATCATGGTGGCTCCTGCCAAGATACAAAAAGTTTAGTTGACGGTCCCTGTCAGCTTTGCAAGCCATTCATCAAACTTCACCAAAGTTTTGGTTTTGCAAAAACATACTCCCAAATGGCCCTCAAACCTATTGAGTATTTTCCCTGGGTGTGGGAGTCATATTAGTTTTTTTCTACCCCTCATCGAAAGGTTCTACTTGGCAGTGTCAGACAGAAAAAAAGGATATCACACCGTTCACCCTAAATAGGGCGGGTGGTGTAATGCCCTTCCTCTGATAGCCCTACTCCATCTGAACATCAGAGGATGCTTTCTGTTGACGTAGCTCACAGGGCACTGTCAATAGAAAGTTGACAGTCCACCCAACTCGTAAAAGGGTAAGCAGACTAAAGGCTTGGCAGACAGGGTACTCTATCAAATTTGTGATGAAGTAGCCTGTTCTAAATCGAGCCTTAAGCCTGGATGTAGAATTGTTTTTTTTAACTCTTTTTATTTAAACTTTGCTGATCATACAGCTCATCCAGGAGGTAAGGACAGGTTGACACATGGCATACATCATTATGAAATTCATACATTGTCAAGGCATTGATCGACTGTACATCTAAATGGGCACTTTTACGGCCTGTTTACATTCTATAATATTTCCCTACCCCAGCACACTAAGAGTGTCTCACTCATAGTTTTCCCTTCCAGAAGGTCAGTCTCTCATCACAGACCCCTGTACTTATGCCAGGCCCCCACACCTTTTCCTATTTCTTGAGGCATCCCTTGCTCTGATAGACCACCTTTTCTGCCCTTTGGCACCAGTCCAGGTCAGATTCCTAACCTTCAATGCACAGGGGAGTGTTGCTGACCCACGCAATATTTCGCTTGGACACTCCTGCCGCCATCACCAACCGGAGCTGCTGGCACCTGGGCCAGGTTTCTTCCCCTGATATTGTCAGGAGGAGCCATTTCGCATCTAGCGGTACAGGTAGAGACAGAACCTGGGACATTTCCTCCGTGATTTTCCTCTTGCATTCCTGTATCAAGGGGGATTCCCACAGGATATGAAAAAAGGTGCCCTCTTGGTTGTATCATTGGAGGCATACTGGTGTGCTAGCCCTGCCTATCTGGTGTAAGAGCATCCTGGAGTAATACGATGTGTAGTATCCTTAGCTGGACTAGTCTGAACCGGTCCCGTATTGTTATATCCTGAGGACTCGGAACGGCCTCTACCCAGTCCTCGTTGTCCGTGTCCCCCAGGTCATCAGTCTATGCTTCTCTCAATGACCCCAGTGGATCAGGGGAGTTGTTGATCAGTTTCATGTATATTATGGTAAGGCCCTTATCCGGTATTGGCTCAGTGAGCAATGCCTCTGGTAGCTGCTCCCCTTCCTGCATGTGCCTCCTAATGGCGTGCCCCAGTTGTAGGTATTTATAGTGTTCTGATTCCAGCATCTCTTATTCCTGGCAGAGCATAGCGAACATTATGGATGTAGAAATTTTGACCAGGTGAAGGTGCAAAAAGATAGACCAACTAGAAGACTTTGGAAGCCATGAAATTATTATTTTCCTATTCAGAACTTTTCCCACAAAAAACAACATTCAGTGGGACATTGTCCACAAACTATTTGACTCCAAGAAGTCTTTGCTATATACAGACTTGAATCTTGCCCTGCTGCAGGATTTTGACTTCCATAAAAGAGACTAAAGGCCTGATTATGATGTTGGTGGTCAGACCGCTGACAAGCCGTCGGAGGTGGGCTGACCACTGACAGCCCTTCGGTCCGAACGCCTTATTATGATACTGGTGGTCAGATTGACACCATCCTGATGCAAGACCGCCAACACTGCCAGGATCCCGACGGTGGGGCAATCGGAGGAGCGTCTAGAAATTGAGGCAGTGCCAAGGAAGGCCCTGCCATCAGGATTAGGATATCACTTTCCAACATCCTTTTCAAGCGGCATGAAAAGGTTGTCGCAAAAGAGAGCAGGGGACTCCAAACAGGGCCCCCTGCCATCATAGCCCTTGGAAAAGTGTCCCTGGGAGCACATGTAGTGCCCCCTTCCGTGGCACTTGCCTCCATTCACTGTGTGCCATGCACGACATGGTGCATGGATGTGCAGGAGGTGCTGCACAGCGGCAGTATGTGCTGCGGTCCGTTTTCATGGCCACAGCATGCCCCTGCCGTGGTAGCACTGACTTCAGACTGCTACCCTGACGGTCCGATTGTAATACGGCAGTCGGACCACCGCATGCTTTTCAGGAGGTCTCCCGACCGTCACAATGGCTGTCAGCGGTCTGACCCCCGGCATCCAAATCGGGTCCTAAGTCAGAAGGTAAAAATTGTGGCCGATATCACCCGCATGGTCTAAGGGACATCTGTTCCATCGTGGTGGGCCTGAAATCACTCCTAGGTCCAAGTCAATGGCAAACAGTGACCACTGATTAGAGCTTTAATTTTGCATGGTGCATTTTGCTCCTGAACTTTAAAAATTCATATCTCTGGATCCCGTTCTTGGATTTCTATCATCTTTGTGTGAATCACTGATATAATATCAATATTGATGCATATAATATTAATACACAAAAATATTGACTTCCTCTATATAACTATAAAAAGCACAAATACTGAGAACAGAAATATCTTTGTCAAAAATATCTATTTTTATCTCCCAAAAAATAAATATCGGAAACAAAAATATTGTTACCTTTAAATAAACATATAATATATCAAAAATATCAACTCAAACAATATCGACTACAATCTACAAGCTAAAGTAGTTCAATAATCTTTAATTCATATATAATAACGTGCTTTTTACATAAAACAATTACTTCAAAAAACTTGTAATACACATAGTTAAATTAAATAAAAATGTATTACATCAACAAAATATTTACCATTCAGCCCCCAAAAATGTATATCTAAAATATTAACAACACAACCCCAAAACAAATTAGCATTAACTACAAACTATAAACATTTAACCCCTTTACCGCGGCGAACATTCCACCGCAGTGCAGCACTTCAAAGGAGTGGGTGGGGTCGCGTCGGCCAACGGACGTGCGCAGCACTACCGAGGTAGTGCTCACGACGGCCGTTGGCCGACGAACGCAGCGAAGGGGTTAAAGACAAACCTAAATATTAATATATTTATATATATTCCAAAATAAATTTCACACACTTTTCAAAGCATGAAAGCAAGCCCTCCAACTGAATGCAGAAAACCAAAGTTTTATGTGCAGTTGGTAATCAATCCAGTGGAACGTGGTCAGTTGCTCCTGTATTAAATATACAACAATCTTAAACAGTAAAGAAGGACTAGAATGACAATCAAATAATTACGAAATGGTAATTTCTTTCAATGGGCGACATCATTTCAAATAATGTGAAACAGTGAGCACCTTAAACTTAAGTACTCTATTAGAATCACCAGTGCACTCACTTGATGTATTTATGAGTTGTTCTCACTGATTAAAGTTCCCACATGTTCTCTGAACTACAATATCCATAGTGCTTTGCAGCAGTGCAGTAAGTATCATTTCGTCCTTCCCTTTTGTATTCTTCAACACTGTGCCATGATAATTTCTCACTGGGCAACACCCTCTTAATACCTCAAAGGAGTAAATTCCATATAGGGCACGGCGGTATAGTGTCCTCCATAAAATCCAAGGCACTGACACCAGAATATGTTGTTTCAAAGTTCTTCACTTGAATACCTTCTGCTTTTCACATTCTCATCATCTTGGAGTACAAAGGTAAGTACCCCTGCAAACCCTGGTTGCTTTTAAAATGTTTCTGAAACCAATAGTGAGCAGGCCTCCCGTTCCAACAGTTGCACAAACTAAGCAAAATCCTTCATTCACATCCAAATGCAGCTGACGGGCCTCTCATTGTATAATTATATATATATCTGTATATATATATCTGTATATATATATATTCACTGAAAAAACCATAGGTTTTAGGGACAGTTATAGTTAGTTGGACATTGCACTCGTACAAAACCCGTGAAATTCCCCCGTTATAGTTAGTTCAGGTAACTATAACTCGCGCCCCATAATGCACTTCTGATGACGTCACATATTACATCACTCATGACATGGTCAGTGACATCACTGATGACATCACTGATGACATCTCAAATGACATCACTGATGACATCATCCAGTGACTGTGTGTTTCTGTAAAGTTTAAATATGTTTAATATGTATAGGGAAAGGCGTATTGAAGAATGAGTGGGTGTATAAGTGTCTGAATGGATGATTTAGTAGGTGCGTGACTAACTCTATAAGTGAGTGATTAAACGTATCTTACTGAATGCATGGGTTAGTGACTAAACTGGGTGAATGTCTGTATCCGTCTGTCTGTTGCTGTGTAAGTGGCTGCATGGGTTTGTGAATAGCTACATGAGTGTCTATATGAGTTATTGATTGGTTGTCTGAGTATCTGTATGGGTACCTGAGTGTTTGTGTGGGTGGGGTGTGTGCGACTCTGTGCATAGATGTGTGAGTGGGTGATTCACTGGGTGGATGGTTTCAAGAGTGCATCTGTGATAGACTGTATGGGTGGGTAAGTGTGTGTAAGAGTGTGTTAGTGAGTGAATGTATGTCCCAGTGGTACATGTGTGAGTAACTACATATGTGAAAGGCAGTATATATGTGTGTTGGAGTATATAAATAGCTATAAGCGAGAGTGTGTGATTGTGAGAGTGACTGTGTGGATGAGTGTGTGCTTGTATCAGTGATTGTATAAGAGCGTAAGAATATGCTAGTATTTGTATGAGTAAGTGAGCTGGTGTGTGTATAACTGTATAGATGAGTAAATGGGTGTGTGCTTAATTTATTGCATGACTGACTAGGTGTGTGAGTACCTCTATGGATGAGTGGCGGTGTGTGAGTGTTTATATAGGTGTATGAGTGCATATAATAGTCCTGTACTGAGTGACTATAAGTATGAGTGACTGTACGGGTGAGTGAGTAGATGTGTGTGTGTAGACCTAAGAATCAGTGAGTGTGTATATAGTAATTGGTGTTGGAGTGTCTATGGTTTTGACAATGGCAGCCTGTAATTTACAGTGGGTGTATCAAAAGTTATATTAGGGTGTGAGAAGATGCATCAAATTATCACATGGATGATGTCATCAGTGATGTCATCAGTGATGTCATTTGAGATGTCATCAGTGATGTCATCAGTGATGTCACTGACCATGTCATGAGTGATGTAATATGTGACGTCATCAGAAGTGCATTGCGGGGCGCGAGTTATAGTTACCTGAACTAACTATAACGGGGAATTTCACGGGTTTTGTACGAGTGCAATGTCCAACTAACTATAACTGTCCCTAAAACCTATGGTTTTTTCAGTGGATTTGTAAGGTTTTTTAAATGCTAATTTCTAACTATAACGTGCCTGAAACCTATGGTTTTTTCAGTGAATTTCAAAGGTTTTTTAAATGCTAATTCCTAACTATAACATGTCTGAAACCTATGGTTTTTTTCAGTGAATTTCAAAGGTTTTGTAAATGACAATTTTTAAATGTATTAATTGTTATATTTATTTTTTTGATACTGATTTACAACATTTTTTTAAACTATTTATTTTTAGATATTTTATTGTTTAAATTACATTGTAATTACATTATACATTACATTACAAAATATACTTTCTCAGAATGAATTACTTTAGTTTAAATACTTTGCAAATAGGCAATAGACTTTTAAGTACAGTAGTTACAGTTGTTGCAATGGGCAACACAATTTCAAACACAATGCAACATTGAGCTCAATGTGAATTTCAAGTTAAATGCAATTAGTTACTTTATGGATTACTTTTCTAACCACAGGACTGGATCCTAGATTCAGTCCTGGGACATCTCCTGTAAACAGTTGAGTAAAAGCGTTTTGGTTACAGTAGTGATTTTTAAGGAATATTATTGTATTTTAAAAGTTGACACTTAGAAACTTTTTCACATAGAATCACCAATGTTATCCTACGGGAGGAAATTCACTTAGCAGGTAAGTAGTGTTATCGTTACTTTTTCTTACTCAGTGGTGGATCCTGGATCCAGCACTGGTGCATCTCCTGTAAACAGTTGAAAGAATGCGTTTAAGTCATACAGGCGATTTTTAAGGAATATTTGTAGTTTGTGAAAATCGACACTTTGAAACTTTTCTGCTGAAAACCAGACAATGGATTCCTATGGAAGGAAATACAAGTTACTGGTAAATACGGTTAGAATTACTTTTCAGGGTCAGTGCTGGGCTAAAAGATGCAGCACTGGGTTTTCTCCTGATAACAGGTGAGTAAATCGGAATTCGTAGTTCGGCTGATTTTAGAGGAATATTATAAAGTTCCAAAACTCCACACTTAGAAAATTTTCCAAGTGAAACCAGTCAATGTTAGCCTATGGAAGGAAATTCAAGTTACTGGTAAGTACGGTTAAAATTACTTTTCAGGATCAGTACTGGGCTCAAAGATACAGCACTGAGGTCTCTCCTGATAACAGGTGAGTAAATCGGAATTCGTAGTTCGGCTGATTTTAGAGGAATATTATAAAGTTCCAAAACTCCACACTTAGAAGAATTTCCAAGTGAAACCAGTCAATGTTAGCCTATGGAAGGAAATTCAAGTTACTGGTAAGTACGGTTAAAATTACTTTTCAGGATCAGTACTGGGCTCAAAGATACAGCACTGAGGTCTCTCCTGATAACAGGTGAGTAAATCGGAATTCGTAGTTCAGCTGATTTTAGAGCAATATTATAAAGTTCCAAAACTCCACACTTAGAAGAATTTCCAAGTGAAACCAGTCAATGTTAGCCTATGGAAGGAAATTCAAGTTACTGGTAAGTACGGTTAGAATTACTTTTCAAGGTCAGTGCTGGGCTAAAAGATGCAGCACTGGGTTCTCTCCTGATAACAGGTGAGTAAATCGGAATTCGTAGTTCGGATGATTTTAGAGGAATATTATAAAGTTCCAAAACTCCACACTTAGAAAATTTTCCAAGTGAAACCAGTCAATGTTAGCCTATGGAAGGAAATTCAAGTTACTGGTAAGTACGGTTAAAATTACTTTTGAGGATCAGTACTGGGCTCAAAGATGCAGCACTGAGGTCTCTCCTGATAACAGGTGAGTAAATCGGAATTCGTATTTCGGCTGATTTTAGAGGAATATTTGCACAATGGTGAAGGAAGGGGGTGGGGCCTGAGGTGACATGTCTGCAAACACGCCCTGTGGCGCGTTTTAAGTTGGAGAATTAATTCCTCCTCAATCCCGAGGGTCCCTAGGGGCCAACTAGCCCACCAGATACCTCCAGTATGCGCCAGAGAGCTGCGTTGCAGAGAGGTGGTCAGAGGCCACGCCCCTTTTTACAACACTCTGCAACGCAGCTCCGTGTCGCTTACTGGAGGTACCTGGTGGGCTAGTTGGCCCCCAGGGACCCTCAGGATTGAAGGGGATTTAATTCCCTATCTTAAAACGCGCCACAGGGCCTGTTTGCACACATGTCAACTCAGGCCCCGCCCCCTCCCTTCACCACTGTGCAAACGCGCCCGTGGCGCGTTTTAAGTCGGGGGATTAACTCCCGTTGAATCCTGAGGGTCCCTGGGGTGCAACTAGCCCACCAGCTAACTCCATTAAGCGCCACAGAGCTGCGTTGCAGAGAGGTGTAAAAAGGGGCATGGCCTCAGAACACCTCTCTGCAAGGCAGCCCCCTGGCACATACTGGAGGTTCCTGGTGGGCTAGTTGGCCCCAGGGACCCCCAGTATTCAAGGGGAATTCGTTCCCCTCTGCAAACGCGCCAGGGGCGCGTTTGCAGAGTGCTGACAAGGAGGGGGCGTGGCCTCCGGCGCGATGCCGGATTTTTTTTTTTTTTTTTTAAAGGGGGCTGTGTGGCCCCCCTTCTTTTTAATTATTTTGGGCCCTGGGGACCCCATCCCCCAGGGCCTGACCCCCTTTTTTTTTTTTTTTTTTTTAAATGTGAACGGGAAGGGGACCGCGTGGGCCCCCCTCCCGTGGCCAATTTCGGCCCGGGGACCCCATCCCCCGGGTCATTGCCACCTTTTTATTTATTTTTATTTTTATGGAGGGGGGCTGCGTTGCCCCCCTCCTCAGGCCTCCTTAGGCCCCGGGGACCCCATCCCCCAAGGCTGGCCTTTTTTAATTTTTTTATTTATTTTTTCTAATTTGGGGAGGGGGGCCGCGTGGCCCCCCTCCCGGGCCACTACTTGCCCCGGGGACCCCATCCCCCAAGGCTGGCCCTATCCTTTGGGTCCGTGGGGGCACCCCAACTCCCCCACGGAACATGCCGGCTCCCAGCGTCCTGCGGGAGCCGGCATTGCTTTTCCACATGGGGAGCTGCTAACATGCAGCTCCCCATGTGGAAAGCAATTGTCTTTGGATATTGGAAGCGAGAGCAGGTTTCCCTGCTCTCGCTTCCAATATCCAAAGCAGTTTGCTATGACAGGACGGGAGCCGCGAGGCTCCCGTCCTGTCATAGCAAACTACAGTGTCCCGGGGGTAGGCACCCCGGGACACTGCAGGAGCTGGCCCTGGGGGGTGGCGGTCCCCAGGGCCACCACAGGCTCCAGGAGGGGGGCCGTGCGGCCCCCATCCCTTCAGTTGCACAGCCCCGGGGAGGTGGTGGTCCCCGGGGCTTCGGGGGTCCGAAACGGACGCCCTACATTTGTTTTCTAAGTGCTCCGGGGAGGTGGTGGTCCCCGGGGCATGTAGGGGGGCTGGAGCCCCCCCACACAGGTGATTAATTTTAAAAAAAAGAAGCCCCGGGGGGTGGCGGTCCCCGGGGCTGCGGGAGGGCGGTGAGCCCTCCCGCACCATGTTTTATTTAAAGCCCCGGGGCGTGGCGGTCCCCGGGGCTTGGGGGGCCTTAGAGTCCCCCACATAAAACATAAACCTACCCCCCGCATGCCCCCGGGACTTGGGCCACCCGGGGGCCAATTAACAAAGAAACGCGGGAGACCGCGCTTCGTTTTTTTTTTTCGGCGGGATTCGCGCACCCTAAATGCATCCCGCCGATTTTGTTTCTTAAAAAATGCTTTTTTCTGCCCAGGGGGTCCTTGTGGGACCCCCTGAGCAGACCTAGGGGGTCAGGATGTTTCTACCCTGCCCCCTTTGTGCGTTTTGCGCACTTGTTTCTCTCTTTTTTTTCCTCGGCGGGATCCGCGCACCCTAAGCGCATCCCGCCGATTAAAAAAAAAAAAAAAAGCTTTTTCTGCCCAGGGGTCCTTGTGGGACCCCCTGAGCAGACCTAGGGGGTCAGGGTGTTTCTACCCTGCCCCCTTTTGCGCTTTGCGCACTTGTTTCTGTCCCTCGGTTCTACCGAGGACAAAATGGCTGCCAACACTTCCTGATTTGGAGTGTTGACAGCCAATTAGCATGCAGCTCGTGATCGGGAGGGTACGCGGACCCTACTCGGCCATAGATATATATGTGACTTTACTTTTGATTTTCTCAGGAACTACTGAACGGATTTACACCATTTAAGCAAAAGGCACGACACTGAACCAAGGGCTACCTCTTTGCCAAATTTGGTGTAATTCCGTTCAGCAGTTCGGGCTGTAGCTGCGACTAAAGGTTCCTATGGAAAAATGAAGGGGGAAAACGCGTTTTGGGACCCCCCTTTTTTCTCGGCCCCAGCTTGATGTATCACCCCGAGACTTTCAGGATAGGAGCGGACCGGAGCGCCCCAACAAGTTGGAAGCTTTCGCAAAGATTCGTCAACCGGCGCCAACGTTATTTCAAATAGAATGTTGCGGATTTCCTATGTAAAATAGGTCCTAACTATAACTATCTACTGGTGACCGCCACAGAAGAGGATCCCCACTCCATCGGTATCGCGCGGAGGCCACGCCCCCTCCTTGTCAGCACTCTGCAAACGCGCCCCCTGGCGCGTTTGCAGAAGGGGAACGAATTCCCCTTGAATACTGGGGGTCCCTGGGGGCCAACTAGCCCACCAGGAACCTCCAGTATGCGCCAGGGGGCTGCCTTGCAGAGAGGTGTTCTGAGGCCACGCCCCTTTTTACACCTCTCTGCAACGCAGCTCTGTGGCGCTTAATGGAGGTAGCTGGTGGGCTAGTTGCACCCCAGGGACCCTCAGGATTCAACGGGAGTTAATCCCCCGACTTAAAACGCGCCACAGGGCGTGTTTGCACAGTGGTGAAGGGAGGGGGCGGGGCCTGAGGTGACATGTGTGCAAACAGGCCCTGTGGCGCATTTTAAGATAGGGAATTAAATCCCCTTCAATCCTGAGGGTCCCTGGGGGCCAACTAGCCCACCAGGTACCTCCAGTAAGCGCCACGGAGCTGCGTTGCAGAGTGTTGTAAAAAGGGGCGTGGCCTCTGACCACCTCTCTGCAACGCAGCTCTCTGGCGCATACTGGAGGTATCTAGTGGGCTAGTTGGCCCCTAGGGACCCTCGGGATTGAGGAGGAATTAATTCTCCAACTTAAAACGCGCCACAGGGCGTGTTTGCAGACATGTCACCTCAGGCCCCACCCCTTCCTTCACCATTGTGCAAATATTCCTCTAAAATCAGCCGAAATACGAATTCCGATTTACTCACCTGTTATCAGGAGAGACCTCAGTGCTGCATCTTTGAGCCCAGTACTGATCCTCAAAAGTAATTTTAACCGTACTTACCAGTAACTTGAATTTCCTTCCATAGGCTAACATTGACTGGTTTCACTTGGAAATTCTTCTAAGTGTGGAGTTTTGGAACTTTATAATATTGCTCTAAAATCAGCCGAACTACGAATTCCGATTTACTCACCTGTTATCAGGAGAGACCTCAGTGCTGTATCTTTGAGCCCAGTACTGATCCTGAAAAGTAATTTTAACCGTACTTACCAGTAACTTGAATTTCCTTCCATAGGCTAACATTGACTGGTTTCACTTGGAAAATTTTCTAAGTGTGGAGTTTTGGAACTTTATAATATTCCTCTAAAATCAGCCGAACTACGAATTCCGATTTACTCACCTGTTATCAGGAGAAAACCCAGTGCTGCATCTTTTAGCCCAGCACTGACCCTGAAAAGTAATTCTAACCGTATTTACCAGTAACTTGTATTTCCTTCCATAGGAATCCATTGTCTGGTTTTCAGCAGAAAAGTTTCAAAGTGTCGATTTTCACAAACTACAAATATTCCTTAAAAATCGCCTGTATGACTTAAACGCATTCTTTCAACTGTTTACAGGAGATGCACCAGTGCTGGATCCAGGATCCACCACTGAGTAAGAAAAAGTAACGATAACACTACTTACCTGCTAAGTGAATTTCCTCCCATAGGATGACATTGGTGATTCTATGTGAAAAAGTTTCTAAGTGTCAACTTTTAAAATACAATAATATTCCTTAAAAATCACTACTGTAACCAAAACGCTTTTACTCAACTGTTTACAGGAGATGTCCCAGGACTGAATCTAGGATCCAGTCCTGTGGTTAGAAAAGTAATCCATAAAGTAACTAATTGCATTTAACTTGAAATTCACATTGAGCTCAATGTTGCATTGTGTTTGAAATTGTGTTGCCCATTGCAACAACTGTAACTACTGTACTTAAAAGTCTATTGCCTATTTGCAAAGTATTTAAACTAAAGTAATTCATTCTGAGAAAGTATATTTTGTAATGTAATGTATAATGTAATTACAATGTAATTTAAACAATAAAATATCTAAAAATAAATAGTTTAAAAAAATGTTGTAAATCAGTATCAAAAAATAAATATAACAATTAATACATTTAAAAATTGTCATTTACAAAACCTTTGAAATTCACTGAAAAAAACCATAGGTTTCAGACATGTTATAGTTAGGAATTAGCATTTAAAAAACCTTTGAAATTCACTGAAAAAACAATAGGTTTCAGGCACGTTATAGTTAGAAATTAGCATTTAAAAAACCTTACAAATTCACTGAAAAAACCATAGGTTTTAGGGACAGTTATAGTTAGTTGGACATTGCACTCGTACAAAACCCGTGAAATTCCCCCGTTATAGTTAGTTCAGGTAACTATAACTCGCGCCCGCAATGCACTTCTGATGACGTCACATATTACATCACTCATGACATGGTCAGTGACATCACTGATGACATCACTGATGACATCTCAAATGACATCACTGATGACATCACTGATGACATCATCCATGTGATAATCTGATGCATCTTCTCACACCCTAATATAACTTTTGATACACCCACTGTAAATTACAGGCTGCCATTGTCAAAACCATAGACACTCCAACACCAATTACTATATACACACTCACTGATTCTTAGGTCTACACACACACATCTACTCACTCACCCGTACAGTCACTCATACTTATAGTCACTCAGTACAGGACTATTATATGCACTCATACACCTATATAAACACTCACACACCGCCACTCATCCATAGAGGTACTCACACACCTAGTCAGTCATGCAATAAATTAAGCACACACCCATTTACTCATCTATACAGTTATACACACACCAGCTCACTTACTCATACAAATACTAGCACATTCTTACGCTCTTATACAATCACTGATACAAGCACACACTCATCCATACAGTCACTCTCACAATCACACACTCTCGCTTATAGCTATTTATATACTCCAACACACATATATACTGCCTTTCACATATGTAGTTACTCACACATGTACCACTGGGACATACATTCACTCACTAACACACTCTTACACACACTTACCCACCCATACAGTCTATCACAGATGCACTCTTGAAACCATCCACCCAGTGAATCACCCACTCACACATCTATGCACAGAGTCGCACACACCCCACCCACACAAACACTCAGGCACCCATATAGATACTCAGACAACCAATCAATAACTCATATAGACACTCATGTAGCTATTCACAAACCCATGCAGCCACTTACACAGCAACAGACAGACGGATACAGACATTCACCCAGTTTAGTCACTAACCCATGCATTCAGTAAGATACGTTTAATCACTCACTTATAGAGTTAGTCACGCACCTACTAAATCATCCATTCAGACACTTATACACCCACTCATTCTTCAATACGCCTTTCCCTATACATATTAAACATATTTAAATTTTACAGAAACACACAGTCACTGGATGATGTCATCAGTGATGTCATTTGAGATGTCATCAGTGATGTCATCAGTGATGTCACTGACCATGTCATGAGTGATGTAATATGTGATGTCATCAGAAGTGCATTGCGGGGGCGCGAGTTATAGTTACCTGAACTAACTATAACGGGGGAATTTCACGGGTTTTGTACGAGTGCAATGTCCAACTAACTATAACTGTCCCTAAAACCTATGGTTTTTTCAGTGAATTTGTAAGGTTTTTTAAATGCTAATTTCTAACTATAAGGTGCCTGAAACCTATGGTTTTTTCAGTGAATATATATATATACATACATTTGTTTCCAAAAATATCAACCATATATCATGCATCAAATATGAAACCTAAATTAACATTTATCATAGAAGGACTCAACTGATAAAATAGTTCAGCTAAACTAAACAAACCAATAAAATAAAACTATTAACAACTTTAACCAATAAAATCAAACAAACAATTGAATCAACATTATGAAAGGCACACTAATTTAAACGACTAAATACTTAAAAAATTACGAAGGCTGCAAAAAGAGGAAACTCAGTTAGATTCTCCCTTCAAATCATTAAAGAAAAAATATATACATCTCAACAACTGCCTAGCCAAGGGACCGATTATGATGGCGGTGGGACTGCCACCGTCAGGCCATCAGTGGCGGCCCCACTGCCATCGGCCCATGCAGGACCTCCTGCCTCATAAGGATGGCGGGCAGATGGTGGGCGGGCAGAGGAACCATCCTCAATGCATCCGCCGACGGTCTGAAGTCCCTACAAGGTTGGCACCGCCGAAGAGATTACAATGTCCCTATTCGCCGGCCATTTCGTGGCGGTTAACCTGCCATGAAAAGGCTGGTGGAAAGTGACTTTGGGGGCCCCCTTCCCCCTGGCCCTCTGTAATGGACCCTGGGGGACACCTATGGTGTCCCCCTAAACACCATATGTGCCCCTCTGTCTATATTCCCCCAAAGTTCCAGCAAGGCATGGACGTCACCGTCCATGCCATTTTGGAACTTTTTTGCCTGTTTTTTCAGGCACCGCCATGGGAAAGGCAAAGGACCGTCCACCTTACAGGAATTCAACTCGGGCGGTCCTTGCGCAGGTTTGGCGCACCTGTGCCGGCAGAGAGCCGGTGCAACTGTGCCAAACTCGTAATCAGTTTCCATTCCGGCCGCCCGATTACGATGTTCGCGGTCGGAATGTAAACTGCGCGTCATTCCGAAACAGTTCTGAGCGACTCGTGGAGAACTTGTGTCAGTTGGAACCGCATCGTACACCCCTATGGAAGTGTTTACGCCCTCAGGATTACGATGTCGATTTTCAACAGCCTTTCTGCATCAGGCTGTCCGACACGGAAAGGCTGCCGGAAAGTGACTTTGGGGGTCCCTGGCAGGGCCCAACTTGTCCCCTCGGCCTACGGTTGATGGCCAAGGGGGTACCCGTAAAACCCTGCACTGTGTGGCAGGAACCATGGGGTGCTTGTGACAGGGTGCAGGGTTTTCCGTTTTCACCTATATTCTCCCTACAATTACACTACATAGCGGTTCTTGGGACTGACCATTTACCTAGTTACGGTGCTGCATACAGGACGTGGGGTTTTCCCTGAAAACTGACCTCATCCATTATGCACGACGATTCTTGGAAACTCAGCAGGACTACCATCTCCTGCATAATAACTATGTACAAGGGTCATTCCTTCCGTCATCCTAAGTCCGACATGACACAGCAAGGTAGGACCCCTGAGGGTACCCCTTTGGGTATATAAACACCATATCTTGCTGAGGTAGTCAGAGGAGAAAAAGACTTCCATGTTGACACACTGACGTGAGACCCTGAGGTTCCTGCACGCAGACACTCCAGCTCGCAGTGGTCTAACATCCCTTGCGGGGTGTCCATCTCGAGACCAAGACGGGGTCCTGCAGTCTCTCACTTCAGGTAATGGGGTTGACTTTATCCTAGAGGGATTCTTGGCTTTTACACCCACATACATGCTAGGTACACTTAGGTACATCTAGTTAGGGTCGCATCGTAGGAGTACGCATTCTACAGTCATGTATTTTATATACTTGCCTATATTCATTGTTTTAGCACGATGGTAGAAATCTACCATCCTTTTACTCTGTTAGTGCCTATAATCATTTATATCTGTTACTGTCTAATGGTTGTTTCAGCACACCTATTTTACACTAGAATGACGCTGGTTCAATAAATGCTTATTGGAAAACGTCCCCACCGTTTATTCTGTGTATCTCTCTGAGACGAAGTGAGCACGAGTGACTGAGCGAAAAGTAATACACTGTTTCCACGATCCTGAGGGATCAGGGTTGTCATGTTCGATAGTTGCCAAGAACTATTCTCTCCTTGGTAAGAGGGGTTTCTTGTGGCACTGTGAGCTATCTGGTATACAGGCTAACATACTCGGTACAGGTGTCTAGAATCAGTCCGGACACCAGTCCTACAGTGTATGTTGCCTAAACGCGCATATCCTATATAGGTTTATAGGAACTACACAACTCTGCTCTCCAAGCACTAGAATGGTAGCCTGTAGATAGACTAATATCCTTGAAAGACCTATGCATTGCCCATCAGGTAATCCATGGCTGGGACCTGGCTCCTTACAATCAAATCTCTGACTCTTGACTCAACTCAAGAACATCCCCACTACTAATTACCCTTTTTTCCATAAAACCTGCATAGGAAGTAGTTGCTTTTCAGTACAGACATGCAAATTATGGCACGAACTGCCAAATAAAAGATCAGATCCATACCCAAGAATTTTCAATTCAAGACTGGAACAGTTCTCAGGCCACTACTTTGATTGATTTGCAATGTATATGCCACTTGTGGGCCCATTTTAATTTCCACCACACATGTGAAATCTGCTTACACACCACTATGTCATGCTTTAAGCATACAGTCTGAAGCATCTAGGTAGCCCATACAGCAGGGTCCTGTGTAAGTAAAAGGCAGGACATTCACTTTTTAGTTTTGCATGTCCTGGAAGTGAAAAACTCCCAAATTAGTTTTTCACTACTGTGTTGCCTACCCATCTCATAGGTTAACATTGGGAATTCCTTATTACATTTAATAAGTCTAATTTCTGATTGAAAAGGAGTTGAACTTTCATGTTTGGTACGTATGAACTTGTAATAATAAACACTCTTTAATGGTAAAGTTGGATTTACAACCTTAAAACTGCCACTTTCAGAAAGTTGTGACTTTTCTGCTCTTAAGCCCTTTGTGCCTGCTGCCTGTCTCAAATGCACATCTGGGTTGGGTGACAGCTGGCCTAGTGCATTTCCTCTAGACAGTCACACACAAAGGAAGCTTTTGTGTGCCTGATGGGCCATTCACATCCTGATGAGGCACCCTGGGCAGGATTGGAGGGAAGAGCTGACATGTACACATCAATGGGGTAAAAAGGACTGCTTAACCCCCTGGAGGTTTTCTGGAGCCCCGGTAGGAAGGGAGGACCTCTGTACACTTCAAAGCCCCTCTTTAGAGCCACCCCTACTTCAAAGGCACCACTGGGTATAAGAAGTGGACTTCTGACCGTACCAACTCAGTCCACTTCTGGGACTTTGGATACTCTGCAAGGAAGAAAGACTACTGTACTGCTGAAGGACTGCCACTCTGCTGGACTGCTGCTCTGGAAGGACTGCTTTTCTGCTGTGCTGACCTGCCTGCTTCCCTCTCTGCCTGGGTGAGAAGGACTCGATTTACACTACTTGAACCCAGAGTGACTCCAAAGGCTTCTCTGCTTGCCTCCTGTTCTGAAGTCTCAGGGACATCAAAGATTTCCAGCAACCCTGAAACAGCATCTAGACTCTTCCATCAGTGAATCCTACCCTGCCAAGGGGTGCCAATCCAGTCCTGAGCCCTCTGAAGTTGGTTGTCTGTCCACACATCGCCGCCGTTGTGCCGATCAGAACCGACGCATCTCCTTCAACTCTGACACATCACTCCTCGACGACATCGCATTGCCGGCTACGCTGCTCGCCTATATCAGAAGGGATAAATGCCAATGCATTGCCTCCTCTGTTCCCTGCATCCGGTCTTCAATGTAGATGCATCCTCCATCCAAGGTACTTTTTCAACGGGACAAGGCTGGTCCCTGTGTCTGACCCACGCTCTATCGCAGTCGGCCTGAACTTTCAGATTTGACCAGTCAACCACGGCCAGATAGCCCCGGTTGGAGCTTTATGTTTCTAATCCTTATATTTCAAGATATTCTTTAAAAAATCATAATTCCACTTTTACTTATTGGTTTTTTGTCATTTTGGTCTTGTTTTGCTCTTTTTGTGTGGTGTTTTCACTGTTTTACTGTTTTAAGTGTTGCACAAATACTTTACACATTATCTCTTACGTTAAGCCTGATTGCTCTGTGCCAAGCTAGCAAAGGGTGAGCACAGGTTAATTTAGGGTGTGTATCTGACCTACCCGGACTAGGATTGTGGTTCCTGCTTGGACAGGGTGCATACCTCTGCCAACCAGAAACCCAGTTTCTAACATTGGTGATCAGCGATGAGGAAAGGACTTGCGTTTCTGCAGTACCTTCGAGTATTGGGTATATACTACCAATTCATAAAGAAGACCAATTTGAGTCAATTCTCCTGGATTGGCATTTTTTTCCTCCTACTTTTACTGATTGACATTTCTTATTTTTCTATTCTCCCTGATCGGCATTTATGCTGTTTTCTAAAATCATGTGACTGACTGGAGGGTCTACATCTGCAGAGGCACCTGCAAAAATGGATTTTGAACTGGCCAAACTTGAGAGTTTCACTGTGCCCAGCTCAAGGAATTCTGCACGGGGTTTGAGATTTCTACTAAAGGCTTCACCAGGAAGGTGGAACTGCAAAAGGCACTGAGGTCTGTATAGAAGCTCGGGATGCAGTACCTGTGACCCCAGCGGAGGAGCATGAAATACTAGATGATTATGAGGAGCTGGACCAGGATTCACTGGAGAATCTGGGACTGCCTGTGGGACAGGAGGTCAATATCTTGCCAGGAGCAGTGGTTTCCCCTAGGGCATGGCGAAGTGTTTACCCACAGGGCAGGGAGCAGTCTATCATCCACGGGCCTGTCCCCAGAGTAGCTGGAGGACAGGGGGAGGAGAGAAAGTTGAAGTTGGAGCTGGCAAAATTAAAGATGGAAAAGGAGAAAGCTTTGGAGGAAAAGAGGCTGGCATGGAGGCAGAGCAAAGGAAGATGGACCATGAGTTAAACTGCAGATAGCTGGACATCAAGGCCATGCAAGTGGAGTTCAGCAGAAATGGTGGCAGCATATCGGCAGTGTCCACTGGACAAGAAAGGGCTGCATCCCAAAAGATTTGGGGCCAGATGTATCAAGCTTTTTACCAGACGCAAACGGGCCGATTCAAAGAATCGGCCCGTTTGCGAATGGTAAAAAGCCTTTTGGGATGTATCATCCCAAAAGGTAATTGCAAAATAGGGAATCACAATTTTTGCGATTCCCTATTTTGCAAATGCATTTAGGGAATCGCAATTTGCGATTCCCTAAATGCAATGCAGGAAGCAGTTCAAAATTGCAACCCTGCTTTAAGGAATCGCAAATTACCACCAACTTCAAGTTGGTGGTAATTTGCAAATCCTTAGACAAATGCACATTTTTGCATTTTTCTAAGTGCCATGTGGCACACACACATGCCCTGAGGGCATGTATGTGCGCCATATGTGCACATTTACCTTTTTTGGGTGTGCAGCAGGGTGGCCTTTTGACCCCTTATCACCCTTGAAATTGCATTCGCAATTTGCAATTACCAATTTGGTAATCGCAAATTGCGAATGTCTTCCCATTCATTCCTATGGGCCTATTGGCCCATAGGAATGAATGGGAAGGGATTCCTTAATAGCGAATCGCAATTTGCGATTCGCTATTAAGGAATATGTAGGAATCGCACATTTTTTAGCGAAACCTACATGTTATGTTATGTTAAAAATATTTGTAGAGCGCACTTACACCAAGCGGTTTCATGGCGCTGAGGGCGGGAGGGCAACAGTGGTATGATGACAGAAGCTTTACTCATATGCCTGAGAGAACAGAAGGGTCTTAAGAAGTGTTCTGATTTGGGCGTAAGAGGTTATTGACCTCAGTCCAGTGGGAAGAGAGTTCCAGAATTGAGGGGCCAGGAAAGAGAATCTGAGGCCACCGTGTTTTTTGCGTTTGAAGGTGGGGGTGGTGAGCAGGTTCAGATGGGAGGAGCGAAGTTCGCGAGAGGGGGCATAACGATGGATCCTAGACGAGATAAATGCTGGGCCATGGCCGGCAAGGGCTTTAAAGATGGTGCAGCCCAGTTTAAATGCACAGCGTTTAGCCACCGGAAGCCATTGGAGGCTCTTCATCAGGGGGCGGACATGTTGGTATCTGGTTTGATGGAAAATGAGCCTGGCTGCTTGGTTTTGTACCAGTTGCAAACGGTGGAGTTGATATGCCGGAATGCCGACATAGAGCGAGTTGGCATAATCAATACGAGAGATGACCAACGCCAGGATGACTAAGGTCAAGGCCTCGGTGGTCAGAAATCTACAGATCTTCCGAATTCTGCGTAGGTGGAAGAAGCAGGTAGATTCCACTGCGCTAATCTGAGGTTTCATAGACAGGTCGTTGCTGATTATGACCCCTAGGCTTTTTACAGATTCTACTGGGCGAGGCGGACTACCTAGGAGAGGGGGCCAGAAATTAGAATTCCAAGGGTTGGCGGTGCCTCCAGTCAGAATCAGCTCAGTTTTGTCGGGGTTAAGTTTTAGTTGGTTAGCGTACATCCATTTGCTAATATAGCTCATGGTGTATTGAAAGTTGGATACTGAGGTGTTGGAAGAGTCAATTTCGAACACCAGCTGGAGGTCGTCAGCATAGTTGAAAGTTACAACTCTACTTTTGCGTAAGGACCAGATCAAAGGTAGCATGTACAGATTAAACAGGAGGGGCGAGAGGGAGGAACCCTGGGGGACCCCGCAGGTCAACTTAGCTTTCTTGGCTGAGAAGTTGGCGAGACGGACTGCCTGGAATCGGTTGTGTAGGAAGGAGGAGGTCCACTTCAGAGCCAGACCCTGGATGCCAGCATTACTGACACGATCGATCAGGAGGTTATGATCAACCGTGTCAAAAGCGGCTGACAGATCCAAAAGTGCCAGGGCCTGGGTGATGTTTTTATCGGCCCCTCTCCTAAGCTCGTCCATAACTGCTAGGATGACTGACTCCGTGGAGTGTGCTGGTCTAAATCCTGCCTGATGGGGGTCGAGGAACTGAGAATGCTCAATGAATGAGCTCAGACAGTTTGCTACGCGGGCCTCTAAGATCTTGCTAAGGTAGGGGAGTAAAGGAATTGGGCGGATGTTGCTCAGGACCAGGGGGTCAGCGTTGGGTTTCTTCAGGATTGGGACAATTTCAGCATGTTTAAAGGTGTCTGGGACAATGCCTTGTTTAAGAGAGTTGTTGAGGAGTGAGAGGGGCGGGTCTGGGCAGGTAAGGAAAGCCTCTTGTAGGATGTGAGGGGGGCAGCAATCGGTAGGGGAGCCTGATCCAATTTTTTTTAGTAAGACAAAAAACTCTTCCCTGGAGATCGGGGGATTTGGTCCAGCACAAGGGGATTTTTGCATGTGATAGGGGAGGCAGTTGAGAGTGTGGGAGGAGGGATGCTGCTTTTAATGGTGGCAATTTTCTCGATGAAATGCGAGTTCAGGGAATCACAAAGTGATTGTGAGGGGACAGGTTTTGCTATCACTCTATCAGGTTGTGTAAGCTCGTCGACTATAGAGAAGATATCCTTGGTCTTAGTGGCTGAGTTCATAATTTTCGAGGAGAAGTAGGTTGCCTTGGTCTGGAGGATAGAGTTTTTATAGTCTTTTAGCAGGGTTACATAGGTGGCTTTTTTTCCTGGGGCATAATCTCGTCTCCAGCTGCGCTCGGCTTGCCTGAGTGCCAGTTTTTTTATTTTCAGATCGTCAGAGAACCAGCGTTGAACATCATGAGGGCGTTTGAGTTTGGTTCTCTTAAAGGGGGCGACGCTGTCACTGGCTGATACAAGCCATTGCTTGATGCTTGTTGCCTGATTGCAGAGGGAATCTTGTTCAGTTGGTAATGTGGCTTTTAGTAGTGTACAGAAATCACCAATATTGGCCCGATTCCAGTTTCTAGCCAGGTGATTGCCCGTCAGGGAAGGTTTAGTGAGGGGGGTACAGGCCATGGTGAATGTGATAAGGTAATGGTCTGACCATGTACATGGGGAGATTAGTGGTTGTGTGATTTCCAAGTTGGAAGTCCAGACTTGGTCCAGGATATGTCCCTTAATGTGGGTGGCATCGTGCACATGTTGGATGCAGTTCATACCTGATAGGAGATCCGTGAATTCTGCAGAGCTGGCGCTCTCCTGTGCATCAGTGGGCCAGTAATTAAAGTCTCCGATAATAATGATCCTGGCGTGGTTAATGACTAGTTGGGAAATCATTTCGCCTAGCAGTTGGGGAAATGAGGGCATGTGGTGGGGAGGTCGGTAGAAAAGAGCACAGACAAAGGGGAACTGGGGCGATTCAAATTTCAAAATGAGGCTGTCGACCGTTGCATTTTCCGATTCCATAATAGCGAATCGGTAAAATTCGCTATTATGGAATCGCAAAAGGCAATGTTGATACATCTGGCCCTCGGTGCCCAGTTATGTGGTGAGGGGTGACAGAGATAAGTAGTTCTCAGCCTATGAGGGGCCTATAAGGGTACACAAGGTTCCTGAGGGGCACTGTGGGGGGAGTTTGTGAAAGTGTATGCCCACAGTGGGTGGAAACATGCTCCTAACACTAGAGATAGAGGACCACACACAATACACTCCCATGAAGACCATACTTATCAATAAGTTTGGGTTAACCCCTGAGAGATACAGACAGAGATTCAGGAATAGCTACAAACTTCCCACACAGACAAAGGTAAATTGTTTTGATTATTCCAGTAAGGCACTGAAGGACTCAGTGAGGGGCAGCAAAGTAAATGATTTTGATGGGCTGTACAATCTTTATGAGGGACCACATGCTTGAAACTTGTTTTCCAGAGTTGCACCAGCACCTAGTGGACAGCAAGCTGACTGACCCCAGGACGCTTAATGAATAGGTGGACCTCTGGGTCAGCACCAGAGTGACCAAAAAGGCATCTGGGGGGACTCCCATAAGGGTGGTCAGGGTTCCCACCAGAAAAAGGAGGGGGAGATAAAAAGAAGGGACTGTCGCAAGGCCCCCAAAATAGTTCTCATGGGAAAGGGTCCCATACCCAATCTGGCCACCAGAAAAAGAGCTTCCCTGACAAGAGTCAGAACAAGCCCCTCAAGTACTAGGAGTGTTTTGAATTTTGACATATCAAGGGGGGTCCCAAATGTATCAAGAGGGCACAGCCTCCCACTTGAGGTAAGACACCAGGGGTGGTGAGTATATTGCTTGGGTAGGAGTTTGTCCTGGTTAGTGGAGGGGATCTCAGTGTGGTTACCCTAGAGTCCCTAGGTGATGTGATGATGGTCCCAAAAATCCATATGCCATCCATACTGCAAATTATAGGCAGTGGGTTACCATCAATGGGCAAGATGTTGAAGCTCTGAGGGACGCAGCTGTCAGCATGACTATAGTGAGGAGTCAGCTGGTGGCCCCATAGTAGATTTTACTCAATGTATTCCACAGAGAGCTGTGTCTGCAGTAGCAGACAACTGTGAGGGTCAATACACCATGGGCCTTGCTCCATTTGAGTTGGGGGGGTCTCAGGTCTTCTAAAGGTAGATGTGAGCCCTGCCATGCCTGTGGATTGTTTGCTAGGGGATGACTTAGAGCACACTGCCTGGAAGGAAGCAGAGCTCAGGTCACACCTGGAAATTTGGGGGTACCTGAGTGGGCATGTGCAGCCACCAAGTCCATGGCTGCTCGGTCAGGGAGTCAAGAAGGACTGGAGCCTGGAAGAAGGGCCCAGTCAGCTGCCAAAGGAAGGAAGGGCAAGGGGAACCAGCCCCTTAGTGTTTCCCAGTTGAGGTAAATGGGGCATCGGAGAGAGCCACCCCTGAGACCAGTGGAGACGACACTGTCTCCCTAGATGACCTGCCTGAACTTGCTGGATGGCAAGTAGAAAGAGGACCCACCATGGAGGACTTATGCAAAGCTCAAAAGGAGTACCCAGCTTTGGAGTGCATGAGTTGACAGGCCAAAGCACAGGCAGAAGGTGATACCTCTGGTAGTCACCGGATTTACTAGGAGAACAACCTCATGTATAGTGAGCCTATGGTACCTGTGCATGGGGCAAAAGGTGCGCTGGGGATGGCTCAAGAAATACCCCTGGCAGGACATCTGGGCCAGGACAAGACCTTTGCCAGACTTTACCCCCACTTTTATTTGCTCCATATGAATGTCTTGTCAGATGCCTGCTGCAGAAGCTTGTGCCAGGCCAGTGGGAAGACAGGGCAGAAGTTGAAAGCTCCCCTGTCTCCCTTACCTGCCATTGGCACTCCCTTTGAGAGGGTAGGGATCAACACTGTAGGGTCTATGGATCCCCAGACCACCTCTGGTCACAGGTTTATCTTGGTTCTGGTGGATCATGCCACTAGGTACCCAGAGGCCATACCTCTGAGGTCTACTACTGCATCCGCAGTGGCTAGGGCCCTGATGGGCATTTTTACCTGAGTGGGGTTCCCCAAGGAAGTGGTGTCTGACAGGGGCTCTAACTTCATGTCTGATTACATGCAGTTCAATGTGAAAGGAGTGTTGAGTTACTTATAAGTGTTTCACCTTTTTACCACCCACAAACCAATGGTCTTGTGGAGAGATTCAACAAGACCCTGAAAGGCATGATCATGAGCCTGTCTTAGGCTCTAAGGCTTGAGTGGGATGTCGTCTTGCCCTGCTTACTATTTGCTTAAAGAGAGGTACCACAGAAGGGGGTTGGGTTTAGCCCCTTTGAGCTTCTGTATTGGCTCCCTGTAAGGGGACCTCTCAGTCTGGTGAAGAAGAGTGGGAGCAATCTCCCAGCAAACCTCCCCGGGATGTAGTTAGCTACATGCTGGCCTTCTGAAGCTAGATGGCCAAGTTGTGGGAGCAAGCTTCAGACAACTTAAAGATCAGCCAGGAAGTGATGAAGCCATGTGTAACCAGACGGCTGCCCCTGTCGATTTGCACCCTGAGCAAGAAGTGTGAGTGATGGAGCCGTGTAGCCCAGTGCCCTTCAAGACAATTGGAGTGGGCCCCTTGAGATCGTTGAGCGCAAGGGGGAGGCCACCTACATGGTGGACCTGAAGATCCCCAGACAGCCGCTAATGGTTCTCCACCTCAACCGTCTCAAACCCCACTTTGAGAGGTCTGAGGTCACCAAGTAGTTGGTGACAGATGGAGGGGAGGAAGAGGAGGAAGAGGAGGAAGAGGAGAGTGAACCTCTCCCTGACCTTTTAGCCTCCAAAGAGAAGGATGGATCAGTGGAAGGTGTAAACCTTTCCCCTACCCTGACTCCCGAACAGCAGAGGGACTGTCACCAGTTACTGGGACAATTCTCAGCTCTGTTTTCCCTCACCAGTGCTGGTACCAAAAGCTGCCCCACAGGGCACTACACCTGAACTCAGGTTCTGTGTAGATTACAGGGGGCTCACTTCAGTCACCAAGCCTGATGCTCATCCTATTCCATGGGTGAATGAGCTGATAGCAGGTGGCTAATGCAAATGAGGGGTGAGAATCCAACATTTTTGAGGGGGTCCATCTCTCTACAGGAAATGGACTTTAAGGTGGAACACAGGACTGGGTCAGATCACACCAATGCTGATGGTCTCTCTAGGTTCTCCCCCTTAGTGATGAGATCTCCCAAGAGGTTGGGTATCTCTTCCCACTTTCAGCTGGGGTGGACATGTGTTAGACCTGTCAGCCTTAGGGTCAACTTCCCCCAAACATTTTGCCTGTTTGACTCACTTTTTGCTGATCTGTTTTTGTTGGCCTTAGGACTCTGGACACTTTACCACAGCTAACCCATTTTAAAGTGTGTGTGAACTTTTTAGTTTTACATGTCCTGGAAGTGAAAAACTCCCAAATTTGTTTTTCACTACTGTGAGGTCTACCCCTCTCATAGGTTAACATTGGGAATTCCTTATTATATTTAATAAATCTCATTTCTGATGAAGAAGGAGTAGAACGTTCATGTTTGGTACGTATGAACTTGTAATAATAAACACTCTTCAATGGTAAAGTTGAATTTATCATTACAACTTTAAAAATGCCACTTTTAGAAAGTTGCCATTGTTCTGCTCTTAAGCACTGTTTACCTGCTGCCTCTCTCCAATACACATCTGGGTTCGGTGACAGCTGGGTCTTGTGCATTCCCTCTAGACTGCTAGAAGCATATGGAAGCTACAGAAGCTTTTTCATTCTTCCTTCCAAAACAGATCTCTACTAAGGGTCCGATTACAAGTCTGCTAGACTCGCGGAGGTGTTGCGGTGGCAGTCTAGCCACTCCGCACTGGCGCTCCTACTGCCATATTACAATTAGGGCGGTCGGACCGCCATTGCTGCATGGATGCCGCCAGGGAAGCACCGTTCCCTGGCGGTGGCATGGCGGTGTAGAGGCAGCAATATGCATGCCAGGACTGCTGCGGTCCCGCAAAGCATAGTACGAGTTTCCTGTCTGCCACGGTTTTCATGGCGGTTCATCCTCCATGAAAACTGTGGTGGAGAGTAAACAAAGGGTGCCCCCCTTTTGCCTCTGGGCCCTGAGGTGCATGCAGGGGGGCATAACATGTGCCCCCCTGTGTGCCTGCACCCCAGTTCCTGCACTGTATGGATTTTTGGAATTGAGCACACATTTGTTAGCATTACCACCCCAGTCATTCTACTTTTCTAGGCACTATGCATGTTATAGTCTCTAATATTAAATGCACTCATGTTTGCATTTATTTCGGCCTGTCTCATGTGTAACATGAATTATTATTATATGAAATCTATGCCACCCAGACAACAGCTTTCTGTTTGTGAATGCTGGTAGGCAGTCTCAAGGGGAGCAGTCTGTGGTGAAGGGGAACAGGGTATGCCTAACTCCCGCCCCACACGCACAAAATGTACCAATGTCATTTCTTGCATGTGAATAATGTAATTTCTTGCATGTGAAGATATATTTTTTAATATTACACTTGAAAGGAATGTGAACACAGGGATAGGTCTCCTGGGCCTCGCTGTCCTTCATCCCCGCATTTGCAGGCATTCTCAGCGGGGTCACAAAATACCTCTGTCTCATAAATATTAATTAGGCAGGAGTTGTTGCGAATGTACATTTTGAGATGTGACTGATTATTATTATATCAGTTGTGTTGCAAAATGAAGCTCATGGCCGTGAATGCATGGAATTTGGACAGCACAAGTTAGAAGCAGAGAGAGGCAATCCCTGCTCACTGTTTCTGACTTGAGGGCTCTGTATTTCCTGCATTAGTTTGAGGAAATTCCGATTTAACGTTTTGTCCACTCAAACACAAAGAAAGGGCTCGGCTCTGTGCAGAGCCACCACAGCTCTTCATGATACGGTCCCTGGTTGTGAACCAGTCAGTGTTTGAATAACAGTGCTTGGTTTGCTACCTGGCATTGGTACATCAGACCCTAAATGTTCTAACATGGGACCCGAAAGCTGTGGAATACAATTCCTTGCCTTCCAGAAAATTACATCTGTGCCGGGGTGGAAAAGTGAGTGTCTGTTCTACGTTTTTTCCCCAGATCCTAGTTCTGGCCTAACCTGTAATTGCTGTAGGAATTAAGAGGATAGATGCAGCGTGGGTTTTGTTGTGATTCTCTAAGGTTGCTACCAGCTAAGATGTGTATTTTGGGATAGATATTCTTTGATTAACAAGTTTTATTTCTTGTACGAATTTAAGGACCAAGGACCTATCGTTGTGGATACTTTCTCAAATAAATTAAAATAGGGAAGAGATATTTTATGTTATATTTTCTGGATGTTTGTCACACTTTTTACTAACTTGTGTAAAAGTTAATAATGTTAACTGAGCTGCGAGGGCTGAAGGCAGGAAAGGGAGAAAGAGGAGAAAATAAAGGGAGAGGGGCATTCAAAATTTGAAAACATGAAAAGGGGTGGACTAGTTAAATGGGTCCTGGGTCGGGGTGCAGATGCGTCAGGGAGAAATTTAAATTATGCCGACGTGATTTATTTAATTTTGGGAAATTCGCGTTACGCTTGTTACATAGAATACCCAAAATCATGCCACGTCATCAGACAGCTCTTACTCAACAAGTATCAGTTCCTTATGTAATTATATTTGCTGCCGTTATGACTAATTCAAGAAGGTGAGGAGGGGGCGTAAAAAGTGTGGACAGAAAATGATATTCTTAAATGACTGTGGTGCCGCGTTTCAGTTATCCTCTGTCCAGTGACTTATTAAAAAAATTAATAGCTTGGCTGCAACCCTCAAACAGAGATGTACTATAAACTTTTTTAAATTATTGGCTTGAAATTAAATGAAAAGCTGCTGGCAGACTTGATTTTCCTGTCATCTCTCTCTTAGCAGATGGACTTGAGTCCTCTGAAACTGTAGCCTCCTGATTGCTTGGGAGCAACTTTCCACTTTCTGATGAGGCATGAGGATTTCATTAGGGCGGCCATCCCTGTTTCACTCACAACTGTCTGTAGTGGACTTTAACACACTGAGCCTGATTCACACAGATAAACTTACACTTTTGTGCAGCTTTAGGAATTTTTGCAATTCACAAAGCAATTTTACTAGTAGTATCTTTAAGCCTGCCAACGACTGCGGAGTCTCCACCACGAGTGGGGAGACTCCGCTGTCATAATGATGCTACTCACAAAATTCCTTTGTGCTCCCCCTTGTGCAATGTCTCATGGAGAGCCATCGGTGATTAGAATTGAATTTGCCCTCAAGGTAGACCCTCCAGCAAAAACTCACAAACACAGACACTAGTATACTGATTTTGCCCCCCAGCTATAGTCAACTTTCAGCACTAAAAATATTTTGCACTGGAAAGTGAATTGCCACTTCTGTTTGCACGACTTTACCTTGCAGTCATTTTGCGTCACATGAGCGCCCACTCAAACCTTTAGTACATCTGAGCCAAAATGCCCTGTAAGGTATTATTTTGCTTTTCTATAAGAATTATGAAGAATTCGTTTTCAAACCTTGGACTTTGCAAAGCTCCTTTAAAGTGGGTTTATGCTACATCTAAGATCCTCAATGCTAGGTGTAGCTTTGCAGGTCAACAGAAGACACTACTGTACATACATGGGGCATATTTACAAAGGCATTGCGCCACCGGAGAATCACTTTTTCCGATGCTCCAGTGGCGCAATGCCCTGCTCCATATTTACAAGGCAGCACTAAGCCACTTTGCGTGGCTTAATGCCGCCTTGTGAATATGGGCCACCTCGCCGTTGTTTTCTGTGGAAAAGCGGAGTGCAATGGGTGTTGCTGTGGGTGTTCCGACACAGCACCCATTGCTTTTTGACACTGCCCCAGATTTACAAGGATCTTTAAATCTGGGGCAGCTTAAAAAACTAACACTTTTGAAAAGGAGACAATAGAGTGGCACAACGAGGAGAAATACTTTTATTTCTCCTTGTTTTTTGCTCTTTCTATGTGTGCTACTAGTGGGCCTGCAGCATTGATTGTGCCACCCACATAAGTAGCCTTTCAAACCCGTCTCAGGTCTACCATTGCAGGGCCTGGGTGTGCAGATTACTGCCACTTCCACTTGAAATTTAAAACTACTTGCCAAGCCTTAAACTCCCCTTTTATTACATATAAGGTAGGCCCTAAGGGACCCTAAGGGCAGGGTGCTACATAAGTAAAAGGTAGGACATATAATAATTGTTTTTGGCAGGAAGGTGTCCCTTCCTGCACAAACACAATCATCCCTGCAATGCAGGCACCCTTGCACCATGGTGCAAGGGTGCCTGCGCTGGTGCTAGGCAGCTTTCTTAGTGGCGACACAAGGGAAAACATAGGGGTGCGCTTTATTCTTATCAATACTGCGCATCGCAGCGTTATTTAAATGACGCAGCATGGCGCTGCTAAATTGCTTGTAGTGCCACGCATTTCTAACGGTTGCTCCTAACTTTGACCGACATGTCTGCGCGGCTGGTCCCTAAGCAGAGTTCGCATAACCAACAGGGTTCTGTCAGTTCCTGAGAGCCAGGCTTCAAAAACAGAGCCTTGTGTGATCTGAAAAATACCACTTACTACATGATGCACTGCGTGTACCAACATATACTGCATAATTCCTTTTTAGGTCTATTTATGGCTAAGTACTGAGGTTTTGGCTTGGGAGCATTATAAACTTAATTAGTAATGAAAATAACAGAGCACAGTCTCCTCAGCTGGCTGACATAATAGCTGTGCAGGGACAGGCCAAATCCCTGCTATATCTCGGATTTAAGTCTGCATTGCCTTATCTTATTTCACACTAGTATCTGAATACTCAGCATAGTGATCCTTCCACTCGTTTTCTCCTAATGACATTGCAATTGCATATTTAGAAAATTCCCCTTGAGTGCCCTTCTTGAAAATCATTTCATAACTTTTGGCTTATTTCATCCGTGACAGCATCCGTGAGAACATAATTGCAACTAGTTAAGGGAAAACTAAATAGTACGTGTCGCTGGTGATGCATGAACCATGTCTTAGGTTTAATGTGTTCATTAAATATCCTTGTCAGACCATGCAACTATAAAAAGCAGAAATTAAGAAATATACAGCAAAGTCCTTGTAATTCCAGAACCATAAGTAGTCGTTTGTATATCGCCTTTTTCACGCAGTCAAGCAATATTGATCTGTGGGTGTTAGTTAGGCAGTGCTTAATTTGTAAAAAAAGAAGTGCCAGGGCCCTTGCCAGGAGGACACTGCAGCTTGCACCACCCATTGCCCCCACTAGCAAAGCCAATGACAGTACTAGCACTGCTAGCCATCACACTCATGCAAGTGTGGCAAGTCAGACTTTAAATATACATTAAAATGACTAATACAAGCAGCCCAAGCTCTGCTTATAGCTTTGGGTGGCAGGTATTAGTGATTTTAATGTATATTTAATTTTTGAACAATAGTTGTCAAAAAAGCTCCTAAAAAATAAGACAAACAGCGGCACCATGTGGCCGGCTGTCATAAGAGTCGGTGTTCACAGTAAAGTGCTGGTGCCGAACACCAGAAACCACCGGCTCAAATTAAGCACTGTAGTTAGGGATAGCCGGGGTTATCACTTGCTGCCACTGACTCTAGGCACTAGACCTGTCTCAGAGGTCAAGAAGACAGCAGCAAGAACAGAAGAGGCCCATTTACTCTCTGTGGTTTCCTCTCCTTCCGTTTCCCCTAACAATCAGCAGTAAACAGCAAGCTAATGCTGTTGATGTGCTGTCGGTGGAGCGGGGGTCTGACGTCATTGCGGATCAAAGGGTGCATAGTGTCACATGAATTCCATACTTTTTGTTACTGTGAGGATCCAGATGATTTGCTGAAATCTTCTGTACAATAGAAAAGGCATGTTAAGAAGAGGAATGTGGAACAGAAACAGAAGACAGTAAATGCTGTCATTAACACATGACAATGCCTGATTTATGAGAATATCAGTAGGCCAGATGTAATCCCTGCATTTTCCAAAATCCAGAGTTTTCGACTGCAAAAAACTTTTTTGTAACGTACTAATTCCATTTTTCAATCTTCTTTTCCTTTTCCAATCCTGAAAACATTCTGCATTTTAAAATGGCTTTAGAAATCATTACGGAAACACAATTTGTAAGGAGCGTGTTAGGTCCATGCCTTCCAAATTCAATCAATCAATCAATCAATCAGGGGTTTATATAGCGCGCTACTCACCCGTGAGGGTCTCAAGGCGCTGGGGGGGGGGACGGCTCCGGATCAGTCGAAGAGCCAGGTCTTGAGGTCCTTCCTGAACGTGTGCAGGGTCGAGGAGCGTCTGATGTTCACAGGGAGCTCGTTCCAGGTTTTGGCTGCGATGTGGGAGAAAGCTCTCCCGCCAGTTCAGTTTCTGCGGATGCGGGGGACTTCTGCCAGGGCGAGGTCGGCGGAACCCATGTATCAGTGGTTTGCGGCCATATTTCAGCATGCAAGCTACTGCCAAGTTACTAACTCCCACAGTGGGGCGGTGACGGATTCGCAAAGGGAAAAGTATCCCTTTTAGGTCCTTTTTAGACCCTTTTAGGCATGTTTTCCTTTGGGAATCAGGGTGGCAGGGTGGCAGGGGGGTGGTGACTGCAGTAGTCCAGAGAACCACTGCCTCCTCGCACTGAATATTTCCAAATGGCAATTCTTTTTTCAATGCAACCCGGGTTCCTCTGAGGACTTCGGACTTCTTTTAAAAAGAAAATTCCGTTTTGAAATGCAACCACAGGGTTGGCGGTCTGCTGCCGCTTGCAGGCCCCCATTCCAGTGACTGTAGCCACACGCATGTGATCACAACTTCCAACCTGAATTATTGATTAGGTAGGTTGACCTCCTGTGATTCCTTATTTGAAGAATGGTAAGAACCGGCCTATTTGTACATAGCTCAGATCGCAAAATTAGATACTGGTTGCAAAAAGTCTGTGAGCGATTTGCAAAGACTTTTCATATCAGAACAATAGAACATCTGGCCCAGTATTCTTACTGTGCTGTAAGTCTTGAACAAGATCATTCTTAGATATTTTTCAGTTAGACTCCTTCATCAATACGGTGATGCATTCTTCAATTATTATTAATAATTTACAGTAAAAATTATCTAGTTAGTGAACATCAGCATGATCATTTATCACTCTATTTGACCAGAGATAGAACGAGTTTGAAGAGTGGGAAGGAATCACTTAGAATAAATCAACTGCATTAGCCAAGGCATGTTCAAGGTAGGTCCAGGAGGGCCAGATCCATGCTGGAGTTTCATGTTCTACTCACAAGAATAATGTACATCAAATAAATCCAAACAAAACTAAATTTCAGAGTCATTGGTTACCCTGGAAATATCCCAGGACTCTTATAGATTTAACATCACAGCGCTGCTGGAACAATTTTTAGAGTGGGATTGCTGACCATTAGTGTTAGACCTGGCACCATTGGCGTGGGTCTCCCTTCCATTTTTTTTGCTGTTGCCTCCTGTGTTTTGCTATGTTTTTGCTGGTCTAGATGCTTTGGGCACTTTGACACTGCTATTCAGTGCCAAAGTGCAAGTGCTCCCTATTGTAAATTGCTGTATGGATTAGTGATTCCATGATTGGATTATTTGATTTACTTGTCAGACCCTATTACAGTGCACCGTGTGTGCCCAGGGCCTGTAAATCAAATGCTGCTGGTGGGCTTGCAGCACTGGTTGTGCCACCCACAGAAGCAGCTTGTAAACTATTGCTCAGGCCTGCCATTGCAGAGCCTGTGTGCCGTCTGGGACTGCCATGTCGACTTGGCAAGTGCACCCACTTGCCAATCCCCAAACCTTCCCTTTTCTACATGTTAGTCACCCCTAAGGTGGTCCCTAGGGCAGGGTGCATTGTATGTGAAAGGTGGGACATGCCCTGGTGTGTGTGGCATGTCCTGATAGTGAATTACAGCCAATTTCGTTTTTCACTATTGCGAGGCTACCTGCTCCCATAGGCCAGAATGGGCAGTTTGATTATAACACCTTATAATCCTAACTGACCATGGGAACAAGGTAGAAATTCGAGTTTGGTATGCCTGAACTCAGAATGTTAAAATACATCTTTTAGTGTGGGTGATTTTTACATTCTGTGTTTGAAAATACTACTTTTAGAAAGTAGGTATTTTCTTGCCTAACCTTCCAGTGGGCCTCTGCTAAGGTTGTGTATTCACTGTCTGGTTTGTGAGTGACAGGGGACTGGAGAGGGTCTTTGCTCCAGCAGTCTGATGGGTCAGGGCTGGGCTGAATAGGACCCACATAGAATAGGGAGTAGGGGGGAGGAGACTTCCTTTCACTGACCTGAGCCCTCATAGAATAGAGAGTAGGGGGCGGGGATTTCCTTTCACTCCCCTGAGACCTCATAGAATAGTAGGGGGAGGAGCTTTCCTTTCAGCTACCTGGGCCAGGTCTGCTCTCACACAATGCTGCCTCCACCTCCTGCCAGGAAGCTGCACAGAACTGGTTTTGGTCAGGCACAGACACTCTCTGCCTTCAGAGAACAAGTTTTTTGAGTATAAATATTGGGGCCCAGACCCCAAGACTTTAGATCACTTCTGGGAACCAAGACAAACCTTTGCTGAGGAGAAGAACCAGGAAACTGAAGGAGGAGACTGCCCCTGTGCTGTGTGCTGTTGGGGTTGGCCTGCAGTGGTTACTTTATTGCCAAAGAAAGGAGAAAGGAACTTTGTGTGTACTTTCATCATCTTGAAGAAGATCTCCAAGGACTTGAAGATTGAGCTTGCCTCCTGCCTGAAGTCTCAGGGATACAAGACTTCACCAACCAGCTCCCCTGAATTCCCTTGCTGGGAATTCTACCTGCAAAGAGGTGCCTGCTGTTGTGTTGGGCCCTTTTGAAGACTGCGTGTCGCCGGGAGCTGGAAGCGCGACGCAACAAGGAGAAGCGTGTCGCCGCCGCAGCAGTTGCCGTCGCATTGCCGAAGAAGCGTGCCGCCGCCGCAGCTGTTCGCCGTCGCATCACCGACGAAGCGTGTCGCATCACCGGAGAAGCGTGTCGCCGCCGCAGAGGTCGCCGTCGCATCACCGGAGAAGCGTGTCGCAGGGCCTGTCGCGGCTCAGAAGTCCACCGAGTCGGCGCACGGCCATCGGGCGTGCACGCATCGCATCTACGTTGTCGCACCGTAACCAAGACGCCATTTTGTCGCATCGCACCGGATCGCAGTACGAAACCGATGCGTCAACTCCCCACACAGTAAGGAAGCGAGCCTCAACTCCCCTGCGCAGCAGTAAGGACCCGACGCATCCACTCCCCTGAGTGTAAGGAACGGCGCATTACCTTCCCTGCGACCCCTTTTGTTTGTATTGCGTGACGCATCCCAGGTACTTTGAGAGTAAAGTGTCGCATTTACCATCTACATTGAACTAAACTATTTCTACCATTTTAAAGACTCATTTTTGATTGCAGTATTGTGGATTTTTGTCGTTTGACCTTGTGTTAAGTCTAGTAAAGATTACTTATTTTTCTAAACTGGTGTAGTGTCTATTTGTAGTGGTTTCACTGTATTACTGTATGTGTTCACAAATGCTTTACACACTGCCTCTGAGATAAGCCTGCCTGCTCGTGCCAAGCTACCAAGGGGGTGAGCAGGGGTTATTTTAGGAGTGTAGCCCCTTACCCTGACTAGACGTAAAGGTCCCTATTTGGACAAAGGTGCAAACCATTGCCAACTAGAGACCCCCAAATCTAACAATTAGCATCAAGTCACTGAGATTATAGGCACTTGAATAAACCCTGTGTTTCTGAACAAGCTAGTGTAGGATATGTAGTGATTGAGCGAAGCCACTCTGATTGGATAGTAAAGGGGCTTCCCAAAAGCACTTTTTTTTCTGATTGGTTTTAATGAGGCCCCGCACACACATATCCCAAAATATATTGGTAAAATGTGATATCATTGTCTCTGGCCATTGAGAGTGAGTACATTCGCCATCAAAATTGCATGTCATGTGAATAAAGCACAAAGAACAACCAACAAGGTAATCACCAAGGGGCTTATTTACAAGCCCAGTGCGCCACTGAAACATCACTTTTTATGTTGTTCCGGCAGCGCACTGGTCTTAACCATATCTATGAGGCCACGTAACGACACCCTCCGTGGCTTTTCATGGCCTCGTAGATATGGTTTGAAGCAATGCAGTGCAAGTCACTGCGTTGCCTCTTACTGCGATGGTGAGGCATGCCATGGGTGTTACGGTGGGTGTTCCCACAGAAGCCCCATGGCATTTGACACATTCCCAGATTTACAACATGCTGTAAACCTGGGAATGCGTCAAAAGCCTACACCTCCCCAGCGGTGGTGTAAGGGTTGTTTTTGTGAAGGAAGGTGTCCCTTCCTCCAAAAACACAACCTGATTTCAATGCAGACACCCTTGCACCATGGTTCAAGAGTGCCTGCGTTGGCGCATAACAGTCATTTGTGCACTAGCACTGTGAAAGGAGACAGAAATGCACTGTATCTCATAGATACAGCACATTCCTGCCCTTTTCTTTTGACGTAGGGCATGCAGCAGGAAGGCTTGCAGTGCTGCTCTATGCCAAAAATTAGTAGATGAGACCCTAGGTCTTAATTATGATGGTCTGATTGGGACCATGCGGATCTTTCTATTGCCTCACGGTTTTTAAATCTGCCCAGATGAAGTAGCCTTCCACAGCTTGAAAAGTGCTTACATGCCCATCGTCTACATGCTGTGCCCAGTTAGAACCTTGAATGCAGTACATAAATCTGTTTGCATAGCAGCTAAAGTGTGCCACTCTATAACATCAAGTCCCAGCTGAAAGAATGGTAAGCACTGGCAGGAGATAGAATGCCAGCAGCTACATACTATATTATGGTTCAAAACATAACAAGGAAATGCCAGGAAAAATATCCATTACAGATAATGTGCTCCAAGTAGAAATAATATGTATAAAAGTACTATGCAATTCAAAATATGCATTAGAATACTGTGCCGTGCAATAATGTTCTACAGAGTATTGGCTGAGATTATGTCCAGAGGTTATTCAGTATCTAAATATGACCTAGAATGCTATTGCTCTTTTCTTCCTAAAATACTACAGTTTTAGTGTTACTACCCAGAGTTACTAATAGCCCTGACCATCCTTGCCCCAAAAGCCCCGGATCAGTCAGAGCAATGCACCAGATAATGGCAAGTTTCACTAAGAATGGTCACTCTGATGACATCTAGTGGCCCACTTAGAGCTTTCATAAAACTTAGATTCACTCATAATTTGCTTATGATAACAATCAAACATACAAATCATTCTGCTTATGTTACCACCCAGATTGTAGAACTCAGAGGTCTGTTCTTTAAAACATCAGCTTTTTTTCGACTCTTGCTAATACAAATACTCATTCAGAGCTCTGTTTGCAACATTACAGAGAGCCCCTCTAAGATCTGTGAGTGACAACACTGAGAATGACCCAAAGCTATGTGACTGATATACTGATATTACTAAAGTTCAGATCATCAAAAGCTCTGGTCTAGTTAAAATTCAGTTACCCAATGCTCAATTCTTGTTGAGATCAGGATCAACCAGAAGGTTTTGCTTCTGGAAGCACACAGAGTCACTCTGAGTTCTTCATTTGGTAATACAGATTCACTTCAAACTTTACCCTAACAATGTCTTGAGTACCCCAAAAGATCAACAGTGACTTAGAAATATTGGCAATGTATGCAAGGAGCAAGGCTTGACTTTGTGCCCTGCTGCCAAAGACAGGCCAGCGCCTGCCAACTGAGCTGAGTTTTGTGAATCTAGCACACAAAAATTCAGACACAGCATTTGCCAAGTAACACTCTCTCAATGTAGTTTTTACCAAGCAAGCCCATTTCACCCTTAAATAAGATGTCAACACAGCCAGTACCTTGCCAACCCAGGTAGCCTGCCACTCCCACCTTACAAAATCAATTTATGCAAGCTGTAATATACGCAGACCAATTGCTTTATGTAATTTCACATGTGTACCTAGCCTTGAAGGCATGATAGTATTTATGTAGTTGCTATAAAGCATGTCATTGTTTATGTGCCTGCTGCAAAAACAACTCAATATCTCAAACGGAGGAAAGGAAAATGCCACAGAATTCCTAGACAGACGTTAGAAAAGCTATCCTAAATAGTTTCACTGTGACCCCAGGAATTGTGGTGACTCTGGTAAGTACTCAGAACCCAATTCACAAAGAAATCAGAAAACTTAGTTGACAGATCCTTACTCGCACTGAGATTTCCACCTTTCAAACCTGAGATTGACAACCCTAAAACTGTCTTTCTTTTCCTTTGCCGACTGTGAAGATGTGAAACTTCGATGTGTAATCTCACACCTATTACACTATTAACTCCTGGTTCCTCTAGGTATACATTTAGAGGTGCAGATACTATGGGGGAAGAATTGAAAATGTTTTGTGAATATCCACAATGTTTTGTCTTTGTGGCTATTCACATACTCAATAAACTTCCTCTCGCACTCTCCTGAGAACAACCACTAGAATATGGAACCAGAATTTGTTGATTTTTACATTGAACTACGAAATATTGGGACTTATTCACGAAGTAAATATTCACATGCATATTTACTTACATGTAACGTCACTTTTTCACCATTCACCATTTTCAAATGTAGATTTGCATCTATGGGGCATATTCTCAAGGACCTATCGCTGATTCATCGGCACTTTAGCGCCGCAAAAGTGGCGACAGATTCATCGCCCTATTCTCAAGCTGGTGCAAACTGCCGATATCGCCAGTTCACCAGCGATAGCTGGTGCAAAAACATCGCCACGGATGAGAGCGACAACTAACACTAATGATATGCAGAGTAGGCGTTCCCGTGAAAAACAGACGAAAACACCACTTCGCGATATTCTCAACGACCAGCCAGATCAGCGCTGCGACCCAAAAACAGGCGACAAGGCGCGTTAGCAGCAGGGACTTAACACCTGCCTTTTACTGGTGTAAAGCAGGACGACAACCTGCAGCATGAAAGGGATCCCAGCCCAGAGCCACATCTGAAGACCAACACATGTCATGGAGCCACTGACCATGCAGCACTGAGACCCAAGAGGGCCACAACACCCACCGCCACCACCCCCAGGCCCCCCCTGGCCCCACCCAGACTACCATCGAGGCAGCGCAGAACAAGACAGCTGCCCTTCCAAAAACGGCATAGCCCCTCAGCCACACAATTGCAGAATGTGGGGAGAGGTGGGAACCAAGTATGTGCGAAGGAGGCAAGTGACCCATCAATAAGAATGTACACAATGCCAAGTGTGGCGGTGATGTGCTGGACTGACTTCAGTATGCAGAGCAGAGACATGTCCATGTGGACATATACTGATGGTGTGTGTAGTGTTGTGTACAGTGGACGCAAGCGATACAAAAGGGGATGATGGACGGAACGTTTGAGCCAATCAAACACTCACCCCCAGTCAACTGATCTGGGTTTAATCCATCATCATTCTTTAGCTCACTCCACCACCCCAGTTCAGACATGGCCATATGCAAATCAGTCTGACCCTGTGCCTCATGGGAACAGTCCAGCCCGAACTGCCAAGCCATGTCTTCCCTGGACCGGAAACAAGCATCCTAGGACCGGTTTCTGGCATTTCAGCCGTCATCAGCCAGGCTTGCTTGAATCCAGTGGCAAAGTGAGCAAGGGACCCACGTCTGGGCATACCCCCGCCAACTTAGGGCGACCAAAGCGATACAAAAGGGGATGATGGACGGAACGTTTGAGCCAATCAAACACTCACCCCCAGTCAACTGATCTGGGTTTAATCCATCATCATTCTTTAGCTCACTCCACCACCCCAGTTCAGACATGGCCATATGCAAATCAGTCTGACCCTGTGCCTCATGGGAACAGTCCAGCCCGAACTGCCAAGCCATGTCATCCCCTTTTGTATCGCTTTGTTCGCCCTTAGTTGGCGGGGGTATGCCCAGACGTGGGTCCCTTGCTCACTTTGCCACTGGATTCAAGCAAGCCTGGCTGATGACGGCTGGAATGCCAGAAACCGGTCCTAGGATGCTTGTTTCCGGTCCAGGGAAGACATGGCTTGGCAGTTCGGGCTGGACTGTTCCCATGAGGCACAGGGTCAGACTGATTTGCATATGGCCATGTCTGAACTGGGGTGGTGGAGTGAGCTAAAGAATGATGATGGATTAAACCCAGATCAGTTGACTGGGGGTGAGTGTTTGATTGGCTCAAACGTTCCGTCCATCATCCCCTTTTGTATCGCTTTGTTCGCCCTTAGTTGGCGGGGGTATGCCCAGACGTGGGTCCCTTGCTCACTTTGCCACTGGATTCAAGCAAGCCTGGCTGATGACGGCTGGAATGCCAGAAACCGGTCCTAGGATGCTTGTTTCCGGTCCAGGGAAGACATGGCTTGGCAGTTCGGGCTGGACTGTTCCCATGAGGCACAGGGTCAGACTGATTTGCATATGGCCATGTCTGAACTGGGGTGGTGGAGTGAGCTAAAGAATGATGATGGATTAAACCCAGATCAGTTGACTGGGGGTGAGTGTTTGATTGGCTCAAACGTTCCGTCCATCATCCCCTTTTGTATCGCTTTGTTCGCCCTTAGTTGGCGGGGGTATGCCCAGACGTGGGTCCCTTGCTCACTTTGCCACTGGATTCAAGCAAGCCTGGCTGATGACGGCTGGAATGCCAGAAACCGGTCCTAGGATGCTTGTTTCCGGTCCAGGGAAGACATGGCTTGGCAGTTCGGGCTGGACTGTTCCCATGAGGCACAGGGTCAGACTGATTTGCATATGGCCATGTCTGAACTGGGGTGGTGGAGTGAGCTAAAGAATGATGATGGATTAAACCCAGATCAGTTGACTGGGGGTGAGTGTTTGATTGGCTCAAACGTTCCGTCCATCATCCCCTTTTGTATCGCTGTGTACAGTGGACGCAACCATGTCACCTCAGGCAGTGGGGAAGACCTCGGTCATGTAGCTGTGTCCCCCCCCCTGTAAGCGTAAGCGTAAGCGGAGTGGGCTGGGCCGGCGTAAGCCAAGCCATGGTAGGGGTGTGAAGGATTTGCCCAGGGCTCTGGGCGTGGTTCAGTTCTGGCCTGGACAAGGAAGAAACTAATGAGTGCATCACTGTTGTAGTGTCGGCGCCACCCAGTCCGCAATCGACAATGTTGCAATGTAGCATGCACCCAGAGGGCGGGCTCGCACGAACGGGGAAATGAAGGAGCGCAAGACCTCTCGGGGTCTTGGCTCATACATGCCAAGTATTGTGTGTATATGTATTGCTGCAGCATGAGCCAAATGCCTAGCCTTAGTCGCAGCGCGAGTTCAACCAGGCATGAACTCTACATCTGTGTCCGCCCTATCCTTCCCATAGGCCTACACTCACATGGCTGCCCACCTTCAACGGCCAACATCACAGTGTCGTTATCAGGCTTGTGGACATGCGCAGACAGGCATGACAATGGTGTGCCGTAGGAGTGCAAGTGATGCAACCGCGCAGCGCACACAAGGAAATCGGCTCGCGGGGAGGGAGGAGCAGCTGTGAGGCAACATAACACACAGTGATGCCGCTCATTTGCCACATGCAAGACATGTCAAACAATCCCAAAGTCGCACACATCCCACCCCACCCCCAACAAGCCACTTCACATGTCCTGAATGCAAGCAGATGAGAAACTAACATCAAGGATGAAAGCTCCTTTGTCTGGACTATCATGCGGAAGCACATCTGCACCTCCGACCTCGGAATTGCATGTGCCCGGCACCCCCTGACAGATACTAGAGCAGCTGATGACGACTCCCACACTACGCACAGACCGACGAAAGACCAACGTATACACACCCCACACACAGAAGTCCTTGCTCGAAGTTATCTTGCATGGAATGGCCTTCACACTTACTCCCACACCATCCCAGGCGTACAACCGTTGCACACTAAAACAACTCATTGATCCGAGCTGTGCCATTTCATCCACAGAACTGGCGCAGGTCAGAACAGTGCCGCTTCGACCAGAGCCACTGACGCAATGGCAGAACATCCCGGTCACTTGCACAACCCCTGTCACGTGGAACTGTACCGTGCACATATGCTGCGTTTACTGGGGGCACTGCCATTGGCAGTGCTGCGGATCAGTTACCGGCTAAGCTTCCGCCTTGCCAACGTCACCTGCGTTGAGCCTGTGTTGCATTGTCGATCGTGCATATTGGAGTGGTCCATGGATGTCTGCCTATCCAACAGGACGGTAGCTGAACTGGATTTTGACATGTGTGTGCGCCCCCTGTTGGCCCACGACCAGGAGTGTCACCGTGATACCCGTTTATGGGATGCCTTGATACTTGGCATACATGCTGGCAGCTGGACCTGGGAGATTGCACAACTCCTCGTGTGCAGTGACCACATTGAACCGCTCCCCTATTGGGCTGTAGTGCTAATTGGTGAAAGGGGGTGGACGCAGCACATCTGTCCGGACCTGCTAATGGATCGCCTCGCCGTCCTGTTTGATGAAGTCGACAACGACCTCATGTTGGAAATGATAGCCTACGGAGCTGCAATCGCTTTCATGGACGTGTAACTAAGTACCTGCAGCCACAACAGATTGGAACCCATTGCACATGTCCCAACACCTTGTTGCATCTTGGAGATCTGGTCACATGTCCCACGACAACAGTGGACATGGCTGAATTCGCCTGGACTCCGAATACATGAGCGGACAACAACGTGGGTTGACACACACCTGTGAATGGTGAGGCACTCCCCCGGAGTGGACAGCGGCGCTTGGCAACGTTCCTCATCCTGACATACTGCTGCATTGGTCTGCATGTTGTGGCACTTATCTTGCCCGTACTGACACGCATATGCTAATAAAGTCTACGCACCTTCACTTGTATTCAACTGTGATGAGTGTTGATTTGAATGACAATGTGTGTCTCACTGCCTATCTGGGTCACGGCCATACATGCGCATTGATAGCATTACCCAGGGAGTACCTTTTTGTGGAATCACTGTCCCTACATTCATCCATACTTTCATACTTGATTGCTCATAGCCACGACACATCTGTGTGAATCAGAATGTTTTATTCACATTCAGTGGAGTGTTGAAGCTGGAGCAGTACAGGGCCATGTACACCCCACTTTACATTGTTGCCCCGTGGAGGGCCAGCCAGAGTCCATTGAGGGATTGACAAGTTCATCGGAAGAGGAAGACTTCAGTCCGCAGTGTGATTGCTGTGTCATTGGTGACCAAACCAAATATGGCAGTCCCTGTCGAGTTCCAAGGTGAGTGTCGCTGAATGTATCGGGGGACAGTGGAAGGTGTTATTCCAGGGCATGATGCAGAGGACAGACCAAAGCTGAAACAGGCCATATGGCGGAGATGAATGCTAACACTTCATTCTTACCACAAAGCCAGATTCATCATCATCTTCGTCCTCTGATGTGTCAGGTGCCTCACATGTGGTTGGTAGTGTTTAGTTTGCATCACTGTGTGGCACTGACACTTCAGGGGGCGGAGATGTGGATGGACTAGTAGCAGCAGCATTCATCCGCACCAGGCCTTGTGGCGGCAATGCCATGACGAGGATCTGCAGGGCATGGAGGATCACAGCTACATCTCGCTGGTGTGCAGCCGTGGAAACATTCTTTCCGCCTGCATCCGCTCCATGTTCAACATGATCCTCCGCATGTGTCCCAACTCCCAGCTGACATCGCTGGAGCCACTTTGACTGGACAGTTGTTCTTGGCTCAGAGTCATGACTCCAGCGATGTCAGCCATGGATTGTTGGAGAGCATGGAGCGGACAGTGGGTGTCCGTTAGGGACTGTAAGTGGTCCCTGATGGGACATAGACACCCATGTATGGCATCTAGTTTGGCTGCCATGAGGTCGAACCCCACCCGCAGCTGATCAGCCATCTTCTCCTGGCACCCTTACACACGGCGTTGGAATGCCATGTGCTGGTCGTGGGGGTCCTGGAAGACAGCTGTGGTGGTGGGTGCTTCCTGCTGTGTGGTCTGTGCAGGGGGTGGGGTTTCCTCGATGCAGCTGGGCTGCACTGCTCCTGGAGGTGGGGTGCCGAAGCTGTCCATGGGCTGTTGGAGGGCGTCGATGTCGATGTTGGGGAGGTCCTCTTCATCATCAGTGCTGAGTTGTTGGGTCTGCTCTGCAGGAGGTGTTGATTCTCCCTCTGCAATGTGAAGGGGAGATGCAGATTGACATTGTGTTCACATGTATGTTGATGCATTGGACAAGTTTACTTGCAGACTACATGACAATGTACATTGTGACTGTTTGTGAGGAGATGCCTATGTGATGCGGGACAGTTGACATTTCTACGCTTGTACATTGTCATCTCACAGTTTCCTGCTATGCCAAATGCGAATGGCCATTTTCTACACACAAGCGGCAGCAGTTGTGTCCTCTGTTCTGTTGTGAAAGTGTTGCAGTTTGTACCACATTGTTGTCAATGTTGAGGTGCTCTGATTCTTATGTGTGTGCAGCATTGTGGGTGTGTTGCCCCTTCAGCTCTGATTTGGCTGGCCCTTACCCCTTTCAGGGGTATAACAGGCCCGAAACGCGTCTGGCAGGAAACCAGAAAAGGACTTTGTTCATGGCGTGTGCCCTTGCTTTGGCGTAATTTCCACCTGGGAGTGCATTCCACCTAGAGGCAACTCTTTTTGAATTTTGTACAGCGGCCTGCCTGGTCGCGGGATTGCACCACCGCGAAACACTTGCGGGTCCGCGGCTGCTTTATTGGGGCAGCTAACTGTGGAACAGGAGGTGCCTGTTATATGCAGGGGTGCCGGCGCGAACATCGGTAATCCTTTTAAAGACATTTTTTAATGTGAGTGGCGGCGGCGACCCACTTGGGTTTTACTGAACCACCAGTCCCAGGAAGCATTGCTTCAGGTGGTTCACCTGAGCATAATTATTATGGGGATTTACTGGTGGTTGCCGCACGCCGTCACGTCACATGGTCTGCCACTGAAGAGGGCGTTGGCCCGAAACGCGTCTGGCAGGAAACCAGAAAAGGACTTTGTTCATGGCGTGTGCCCTTGCTTTGGCGTAATTTCCACCTGGGAGTGCATCCCACCTAGAGGCAACTCTTTTTGCACAATATATATATATTATCTACTGGCGGTCGCCAGTAGATAGTTATAGTTACAACCTATTATCCATAGGAAATCCGCGACATTCTATTTGAAATAACTCTCTTGCCGGTTGACGTATCTTCGCAAAATTTTCAAACTTTGTGGCCCGCTCCGGTCCGCTCCTACCCTGAAAGTCTCGGGGGATTCGTCAAGCGGGGGCCGAGAAAAAGGGGGGTTGGAAAACGCGTTATCCCCATGCAATTTTCCATAGGAAACTTTAGACACGGCTACAGCCCGAACTGCTGAACGGAATTACACCAAATTTGGCAAAGAGGTAGTTCTTGGTTCAGAAAGAACCCTTTTGTTAAATGGTGTAAATCCGTTCAGTAGTTGCTGAGAAAATCAAAAGTAAAAAGATAGTGATATCTATGGCCGAGTAGGGTCCGCGTACCCTCCCGATCACGAGCTGCATGTTAATTGGCTGTCAGCTGGCTGTCAACATTCCAATTCAGGAAATGTTGGCAGCCATTTTGTCCCTCGGTAGAACCGAGGGACAGAAACAAGTGCGCAAAGCGCACAAAGGGGGCAGGGTAGAAACACCCTGACCCCCTAGGTTTGCTCAGGGGGTCCCACAAGGACCCCCTGGGCAAAAAAAAAAATTATAATTTTTTTTTAAATCGGCAGGATGCGCTCAGGGTGCGCGAATCCTGCTGAAAAAAAAAAAATCGAAGCGCGGTCTCCCGCGCTTCGATGTTAATTGGCCCCCGGGTGGGACAAGTCCCGGGGGCATGCTGGGGGGTTAATTTTATGTGTGGGGGCCTCTAAGGGCCCCCAAGCCCCGGGGACCACCACCCCCGGGGCTTTATGTATAATGGTGCGGGAGGGCTCTGAGCCCTCCCGCAGCCCCGGGGACCACCACCTCCCCGGGGCTTCTTTTTTAAATTAAAAACCTGTGTGGGGGGCTCCAGCCCCCACATGCCCCGAGGACCACCACCTCCCCGGGGCACTAAGAAAAATTAAAATGGGGGTCCGTTTTGGACCCCCAAGCCCCGAGGACCACCACCTCCCCGGGGCTTTCAAAATGTAGGGAGGGGGCCGCGCGGCCCCCTCCTGGAGCCTGTGGTGGCCCTGGGGACCGCCACCCCCAGGGCCGGCTCCTGCAGTGTCCCGGGGTGCCTACCCCCGGGACACTGCTGTTTGCAATGACAGGACGGGAGCCTCGCGGCTCCCGTCCTGTCATTGCAAACTTGCTTTGGATATTGGAAGAGAGAGCAGGGAAACCTGCTCTCTCTTCCAATATCCAAAGCCGATTGCTTTCCACATGGGGAGCAGCATGTTAGCTGCTCCCCATGTGTAAAAGCAATGCCGGCTCCCGTAGGACACGGGGAGCCGGCGGGACTGTGGGGGACCCCCCCACAGCCCCCAACGAGAGGCCAGGCCCCGGTGGATGGGGTCCCCGGGGCCATAAGTGGCCATGGAGGGGGGCCACGCAGCCCCCCTCCCCAAAGTAAAGAAAGGAAAAAAAATTAAAAAAAAGTGCAAGGCCGGCCCGGGGGATGGGGTCCCCGGGGCCTTAAATGGCCTGAGGAGGGGGGCCACGCAGCCCCCTCCAAATAAAAAAAAAAGTGGCCATGCCCCGGGGGATGGGGTCCCCGGGGCCAATACAGGCCCAGGGAAGGGGGGCCACGCAGCCCCCTTCCCGTTTTTTTTAATTTATTTTAATTTTAAAAAAGGGGTAAGGCCCTGGGGGATGGGGTCCCCAGGGCCTAAAAATAGGAAAAAGGAAAAATAGGAAAAAGGAAGGGGGGCCACACAGCCCCCCTTCAGGGGAAAAAAAAAAAACAATCGGGCCCGTAGGCCCCGCCCCTTCCTTCACCACTCTGCAAACGCGCCCCTGGCGCGTTTGCAGAGGGGAACGAATTCCCCTTGAATACTGGGGGTCCCTGGGGCCAACTAGCCCACCAGGAACCTCCAGTATGCGCCAGGGGCTGCCTTGCAGAGAGGTGTACAGAGGCCACGCCCCTTTTTACACCTCTCTGCAACGCAGCTCTATGGCGCTTTTTGGAGGTATATGGTGGGCTAGTTGCACCCCAGGGACCCTCAGGATTCAAGGGGAGTTAATCCCCGACTTAAAACACGCCACGGGGCGCGTTTGCACAGTGGTGAAGGGAGGGGCGGGGCTTCAGGTGACATGTGTGCAAACAGGCCCCGTGGCGCGTTTTAAGATGGGGAATTAAATCCTCTTCAATCCTGAGGGTCCCTGGGGGCCAACTAGCCCAACAGGTACGTCCAGAAAGCACCACAGAGCTGCGTTGCAGAGAGGTGTAAAAAGGGGTGTGGCCTCTGTACATGTCTCTGCAACGCAGCCCCCTGGTTCCTGGTGGGCTAGTTGGCCCGTAGGGACCCTCATGATTCAAGGGGACTTAATCCCCCAACTTAAAACGCGCCACGGGGCGCGTTTGCACAGATGTCACCTCAGGCCCCGCCCCCTCCCTTCACCATTGTGCAAATATTCCTCTAAAATCAGCCGAAATACGAATTCTGATTTACTCACCTGTTATCAGGAGAGACCTCAGTGCTGCATCTTTCAGCCCAGTACTAATCCTGAAAAGTAATTTTAACCGTACTTACCAGTAACTTGAATTTCCTTCCATAGGCTAACATTGACTGGTTTCACTTGGAAATTCTTCTAAGTGTGGAGTTTTGGAACTTTAAAATATTCCTCTAAAATCAGCCGAAATACGAATTCCGATTTACTCACCTGCTATCAGGAGAGACCTCAGTGCTGCATCTTTCAGCCCAGTACTGGTCCTGAAAAGTAATTTTAACCGTACTTACCGGTAACTTGAATTTCCTTCATAGGCTAACATTGACTGGTTTCACTTGGAAATTCTTCTAAGTGTGGAGTTTTGGAACTTTAAAATATTCCTCTAAAATCAGCCGAAATACGAATTCCGATTTACTCACCTGTTATCAGGAGAGACCTCAGTGCTGCATCTTTCAGCCCAGTACTGATCCTCAAAAGTAATTTTAACCGTACTTACCAGTAACTTGAATTTCCTTCCATAGGATATCATTGCCTGCTTTTTGCTGAAAAAGTTTCTAAGTGTTGATTTTTGAAACATACAAATATTCCTCTAAAATCAGCCAAAATACGAATTCCGATTTACTCACCTGTTATCAGGAGAGACCTCAGTGCTGTATCTTTCAGCCCAGTACTGGTCCTGAAAAGAAATTTTAACCGTACTTACCGGTAACTTGAATTTCCTTCCATAGGCTAACATTGACTGGTTTCACTTGGAAATTCTTCTAAGTGTGGAGTTTTGGAACTTTAAAATATTCCTCTAAAATCAGCCGAAATACGAATTCCGATTTACTCACCTGTTATCAGGAGAGACCTCAGTGCTGCATCTTTCAGCCCAGTACTGATCCTCAAAAGTAATTTTAACCGTACTTACCAGTAACTTGAATTTCCTTCCATAGGATATCATTGCCTGCTTTTTGCTGAAAAAGTTTCTAAGTGTTGATTTTTGAAACATACAAATATTCCTCTAAAATCAGCCAAAATACGAATTCCGATTTACTCACCTGTTATCAGGAGAGACCTCAGTGCTGTATCTTTCAGCCCAGTACTGGTCCTGAAAAGAAATTTTAACCGTACTTACCGGTAACTTGAATTTCCTTCCATAGGCTAACATTGACTGGTTTCACTTGGAAATTCTTCTAAGTGTGGAGTTTTGGAACTTTAAAATATTCATCTAAAATCAGCCGAAATACGAATTCCGATTTACTCATCTGTTATCAGGAGAGACCTCAGTGTTGCATCTTTCAGCCCAGTACTGATCCTCAAAAGTAATTTTAACCGTACTTACCAGTAACTTGAATTTCCTTCCATAGGATATCATTGCCTGCTTTTTGCTGAAAAAGTTTCTAAGTGTTGATTTTTGAAACATACAAATATTCCTCTAAAATCAGCGGAAATACGAATTCCGATTTACTCACCTGTTATAAGGAGAGACCTCAGTGCTGTATCTTTCAGCCCAGTACTGGTCCTGAAAAGTAATTTTAACCGTACTTACCAGTAACTTATATTTTCTTCCATAGGAATCCATTGTCTGGTTTTCAGCAGAAAAGTTTCAAAGTGTCGATTTTCACAAACTACAAATATTCCTTAAAAATCGCCTGTATGACTTAAACGCATTCTTTCAACTGTTTACAGGAGATGCACCAGTGCTGGATCCAGGATCCAACACTGAGTAAGAAAAAGTAACGATAACAGTTTTTACCTGCTAAGTGAATTTCCTTACATAGGATAACATTGGTGATTCTATGAGAAAAAGTTTCTAAGTGTCAACTTTTAAAATACAATAATATTCCTTAAAAATCACGACTGTAACCAAAACGCTTTTACTCAACTGTTTACAGGAGATGTACCAGGACTGAATCTAGGATCCAGTCCTGTGGTTAGAAAAGTAATCCATAAAGTAACTAATTGCATTTAACTAGAAATTCACATTGAGCTGAAAGTTGCATTGTGTATGAAAATGTGTTGCCCATTGCAACAACTGTAACTACTGTACTTAAAAGTCTATTGCCTATGTGCAAAGTATTTAAACTAAAGTAATTCATTCTGAGAAAGTATTTTTTGTAATGTAATGTATAATGTAATTACAATGTAATTTAAAAAATAAAATATGTAAAAGAAATTGTTTCTAAAAATGTAGTAAATCAGTGTGAAAAAAATTAATATAAAAATTAATACATTTAAAAATTGTCATTTAAAAAACCTTTGAAATTCACTGAAAAAACCGTAGGTTTCAGGCACGTTATAGTTACAAATTAGCATTTTAAAAACCTTTGAAATTCACTGAAAAAACCATAGGTTTCAGACACGTTATAGTTAGAAATTAGCATTTAAAAAACCTTTGAAATTCACTGAAAAAACCATAGGTTTTAGGGACAGTTATAGTTAGTTGGACATTGCACTCGTACAAAACCCGTGAAATTCCCCCGTTATAGTTAGTTCAGCTAACTATAACTCGCGCCCCGCAATACACTGCTGATGACGTCACATATTACATCACTCATGACATGGTCAGTGACATCACTGATGACATCACTGATGACATCTCAAATGACATCACTGATGACATCATCCACGTGATAATATGATGCAGCTCCTCACACCCTAATATAACCTTTGATACACCCAATCTAAATTACAGAGTGCCATTCGCAAAACCATAGACACTCCAACACCAATAACTACATACCCACTCACTGATTCTTAGGTCTACACACACACATCCACTCACTCACCCGTACAGTCACTCATACTTATGGTCACTCAGTACAGGACTATCATATGCACTCTTACTCCTATATAGACACTCAAACACCGCCACTCATCCATAGAGGTACTCACACACCTAGTCAGTCATGCAAATAATTAAACACACTGCCATTTACTCACCTATACAGTTATACACACACCAGCTCACTTAATCATACAAATACTAGCACATTGTTACGCTCTTATACAATCACTGATACAAGCACACACTCATCCATACAGCCACTATCACAAACACTCACTCTCGCTTATAGCTATTTATATACTCCAATACACATATATACTGCCTTTCACATATGTAATTACTCACACATGTACCACTGGGACATACATTCACTCACTAACACACTCTTACACACACTTACCCACCCATACAGTCTATCACAGATGCACTCTTGAAACCATCCACCCAGTGAATCACCCACTCACACATCTATGCACAGTCGCACACACCCCATCCACACAAACACTCAGGCACCCATACAGATACTCATAGAACCAATCAATAACCCATATAGACACTCATGTAGCTATTCGCAAATCCATGCATCCACTTACACACCAACAGACGGATACAGACATTCACACAGTTTAGTCACTAACCCATGCATTCAGTAAGATACGTTTAATCACTCACTTGTAGAGTCAGTCACGCACGTACTAAATCATCCATTCAGACACTTATACACCCACTCATTCTTCAATACGCCTTTCCCTATATATATTAAACATATTTAAACTTTACAGAAACACACAGTCACTGGATGATGTCATCAGTGATGTCATTTGAGATGTCATCAGTGATGTCATCAGTGATGTCACTGACCATGTCATGAGTGATGTAATATGTGACGTCATCAGCAGTGCATTGCGGGGGCGCGAGTTATAGTTAGCTGAACTAACTATAACGGGGGAATTTCACGGGTTTTGTACGAGTGCAATGTCCAACTATCTATAACTGTCCCTAAAACCTATGGTTTTTTCAGTGAATTTCAAAGGTTTTTTAAATGTTAATTTCTAACTATAACGTGTCTGAAACCTATGGTTTTTTCAGTGAATTTCAAAGGTTTTTAAAATGCTAATTTGTAACTATAACGTGCCTGAAACATACGTTTTTTTCAGTGAATATATATATATATATATATATATATATATTCACTGAAAAAACCATAGGTTTTAGGGACAGTTATAGTTACTTGGACATTGCACTCGTACAAAACCCGTGAAATTTCCCCGTTATAGTTAGTTCAGCTAACTATAACTCGCGCCCCCGCAATGCACTGCTGATGACGTCACATATTACATCACTCATGACATGGTCAGTGACATCACTGATGACATCACTGATGACATCTCAAATGACATCACTGATGACATCATCCAGTGACTGTGTGTTTCTGTAAAGTTTAAATATTTTTAATATATATAGGGAAAGGCGTATTAAAGAATGAGTGGGTGTATAAGTGTGTGTATGGATGATTTAGTAGGTGCGTGACTAATTCTATAAGTGAGTGATTAAACGTATCTTACTGAATGCATGGGTTAGTGACTAAACTGGGTGAATGTCTGTATCTGTCTGTTGCTGTGTAAGTGGCTGCATGGGTTTGTGAACAGCTACATGAGTGTCTATAAGAGTTATTGATTTGTTGTCTGAGTATCTGTATGGGTGCCTGAGTGTTTGTGTGGATGGGGTGTGTGCGACTGTGCATAGATGTGTGAGTGGGTGATTCACTGGGTGGATGGTTTCAAGAGTGCATCTGTGATAGACTGTATGGGTGGGTAAGTGTGTGTAACAGTGTGTTAGTGAGTGAATGTATGTCCCAGTGGTACATGTGTGAGTAACTACATATGTGAAAGGCAGTATATATGTGTGTTAGAGTATTTAAATGGCTATAAGTGAGAGTGTGTTATTGTGAGAGTGGCTGTATGGATGAGTGTGTGCTTGTATCAGTGATTGTATAAGAGCGTAACAATGTGCTAGTATTTGTATGATTAAGTGAGCTGGTTTGTGTATAACTGTATAGGTGAGTAAATGGCAGTGTGTTTAATTATTTGCATGACTGACTAGGTGTGTGAGTACCTCTATGGATGAGTGGCGGTGTTTGAGTGTCTATATAGGAGTAAGAGTGCATATGATAGTCCTGTACTGAGTGACCATAAGTATGAGTGACTGTACGGGTGAGTGAGTGGATGTGTGTGTGTAGACCTAAGAATCAGTGAGTGGGTATGTAGTTATTGGTGTTGGAGTGTCTATGGTTTTGCGAATGGCAGTCTGTAATTTAGAGTGGGTGTATCAAAGGTTATATTAGGGTGTGAGGAGGTGCATCAGATTATCACGTGGATGATGTCATCAGTGATGTCATTTGAGATGTCATCAGGATTCAAGGGGAGTTAATCCCCCGACTTAAAACGCGCCACGGGGCGCGTTTGCACAGTGGTGAAGGGAGGGGGCGGGGCCTGAGGTGACATGTGTGCAAACAGGCCCCATGGCGCGTTTTAAGATGGGGAATTAAATCCCCTTCAATCCTGAGGGTCCCTGGGGGCCAACTAGCCCAACAGGTACATCCAGAAAGCGCCACAGAGCTGCGTTGCAGAGAGGTGTAAAAGGGGTGTGGCCTCTCTACACGTCTCTGCAACGCAGCCCTCTGGCGCATACTGGAGGTTCCTGGTGGGCTAGTTGGCCCCTAGGGACCCTCATGAATCAAGGGGACTTAATCCCCCAACTTAAAACGCGCCACAGGGCGCGTTTGCACAGATGTCACCTCAGGCCCCGCCCCTCCCTTCACCATTGTGCAAATATTCCTCTAAAATCTGCCGAACTACGAATTCTGATTTACTCACCTGTTATCAGGAGAGACCTCAGTGCTGCATCTTTCAGCCCAGTACTAATCCTGAAAAGTAATTTTAACCGTACTTACCAGTAACTTGAATTTCCTTCCATAGGATATCATTGCCTGCTTTTTGCTGAAAATGTTTCAAAGTGTTGATTTTTGAAACATACAAATATTCCTCTAAAATCAGCCAAAATACGAATTCCGATTTACTCACCTGTTATCAGGAGAGACCTCAGTGCTGTATCTTTCAGCCCAGTACTGGTCCTGAAAAGTAATTTTAACCGTACTTACCAGTAACTTGAATTTCCTTCCATAGGCTAACATTGACTGGTTTCACTTGGAAATTCTTCTAAGTGTGGAGTTTTGGAACTTTAAAATATTCCTCTAAAATCAGCCGAAATACGAATTCCGATTTACTCACCTGTTATCAGGAGAGACCTCAGTGCTGCATCTTTCAGCCCAGTACTGATCCTCAAAAGTAATTTTAACCGTACTTACCAGTAACTTGAATTTCCTTCATAGGCTAACATTGACTGGTTTCACTTGGAAATTCTTTTAAGTGTGGAGTTTTGGAACTTTATAATATTCCTCTAAAATCAACCAAAGTACGAATTCCAATTTACTCACCTGTTAACAGGAGAGAACCCAGTGCTGCATCTTTTAGCCCAGCACTGACCCTGAAAAGTAATTCTAACCGTACTTACCAGTAACTTGTATTTCCTTCCATAGGAATCCATTGTCTGGTTTTCAGCAGAAAAGTTTCAAAGTGTCGATTTTCACAAACTACAAATATTCCTTAAAAATCGCCTGTATGACTTAAACGCATTCTTTCAACTGTTTACAGGAGATGCACCAGTGCTGGATCCAGGATCCAACACTGAGTAAGAAAAAGTAACGATAACAGTTTTTACCTGCTAAGTGAATTTCCTTCCATAGGATAACATTGGTGATTCTATGAGAAAAAGTTTCTAAGTGTCAACTTTTAAAATATAATAATATTCCTTAAAAATCACTACTGTAACCAAAACGCTTTTACTCAACTGTTTACAGGAGATGTCCCAGGACTGAATCTAGGATCCAGTCCTGTGGTTAGAAAAGTAATCCATAAAGTAACTAATTGCATTTAACTAGAAATTCACATTGAGCTGAATGTTGCATTGTGTTTGAAAATGTGTTGCCCATTGCAACAACTGTAACTACTGTACTTAAAAGTCTATTGCCTATGTGCAAAGTATTTAAACTAAAGTAATTCATTCTATGAAAGTATTTTTTGTAATGTATAATGTAATTACAATGTAATTTAAAAAATAAAATATGTAAAAAAAAAATGTTTCTAAAAATGTAGTAAATCAGTATGAAAAAAATAAATATAACAATTAATACATTTAAAAATTGTCATTTACAAAACCTTTGAAATTCACTGAAAAAACCGTAGGTTTCAGACATGTTATAGTTAGGAATTAGCATTTAAAAAACCTTTGAAATTCACTGAAAAAACCATAGGTTTCAGACACGTTATAGTTAGAAATTAGCATTTAAAAAACCTTTGAAATTCACTGAAAAAACCCTAGGTTTCAGGCACGTTATAGTTAGAAATTAGCATTTAAAAACCTTAGAAATTCACTGAAAAAACCATAAGGTTTTAGGGACAGTTATAGTCAGTTGGACATTGCACTCGTACAAAACCCGTGAAATTCCCCCGTTATAGTTAGTTCAGGTAACTATAACTTGCGCCCCGCAATGCACTGCTGATGACGTCACATATTACATCACTCATGACATGGTCAGTGACATCACTGATGACATCACTGATGACATCTCAAATGACATCATTGATGACATCACTGATGACATCATCCATGTGAGAATTTAATGCATCTTCTCACACCCTAATATAAGTTTTGATACACCCACTCTACATTACAGACTGCCATTCTCAAAACCATACACACTCCAATACCAATAAGTACATACCCACTCACTGATTCTTAGGTCTACACACACACATCTACTCACTCACCCGTACAGTCACTCATACTTACAGTCACTCAGTACAGGACTATCATATGCACTCATACACCTATATAAACACTCACACAACGCAACTCATCCATAGAGGTACTCACACACCTAGTCAGTCATGCAAATAATTAATCACACTCCAATTTACTCACCTATACAGTTATACACACCAGCTCACTTACTCCTAAAAATACTAGCACATTCTTATGCTCCTATGCAATCACTGATGCAAGTACACACTCATCCATATAGCCACTCTCACAATCACACACTCTCACTTATAGCCATTTATATACTCCAACACACATATATACTGCCTTTCACATATGTAGTTACTAAAAAAGGTACCACTAAGATATACATTCAATCACTAACACACCCATACACACACACACACCCACCCATACAGTCCATCACAGACGCACTCTTGAAACCATGCACCCAGTGAATCACCCACTCACACATCTATGCACAGAGTCACACACACCCCACCCACACAAACACTGAGGCACCCATACAGATACTCAGAGAACCAATCCATAACCCATATAGACACTCATTTAGCTAGTCAGAAACCCATGCAGTTGCTTACACAACAACAGACAGACGGATACAGACATTCACACAGTTTAGTCACTCACCCATGCATCCAGTAAGATACGTTTAATCACTCACTTATAGACTCAGTCACGCACCTACTAAATCATCCATTCAGGCGCTTCTACACCCACTCATTCTTCAATACGCCTTTCCCTATATATATTAAACATATTTAAACTTTACAGAAACACACAGTCACTGGATGATGTCATCAGTGATGTCATCAGTGATGTCATTTGAGATGTCATCAGTGATGTCATCAGTGATGTCACTGACCATGTAATGAGTGATGTAATATGTGACGTCATCAGCAGTGCATTGCGGGGGCGCGAGTTATAGTTACCTGAACTAACTATAACGGGGGAATTTCACGGGTTTTGTACGAGTGCAATGTCCAACTAACTATAACTGTCCCTAAAACCTATGGTTTTTTCAGTGAATTTCAAAGGTTTTTTAAATGCTAATTTGTAACTATAACGTGTCTGAAACCTATAGTTTTTTCAGTGAATATATATATATATATATTTATAAAATGTCAAAATAATTCAATTAATATAACATTAGTTCCTATAGGATGTTATTTTATTTCCCTGCTTCCATTGCTTTCTAAAGGAGCGGCCTATGAGAGGCCAAGGGTGCTGATTGACTTACTCCATGGCATCGCTGTGTTTGGACACAGTTTGGGCTGTAATTACTTTAGAACTGTAGTTTATGAAAGTAATGGTCCTACTCATTTGTAGGTGTTTATTTATACTTGCATGTTCCTCCCTAAAAATCTCCTTCAATTTCTCTAAACTCCTTCCTTTTTGGAGTAATTATTCTCCATTTCCAGCCACTCCCCATGTCCCTCCCATATTTACTTCTGAAATGTATACATAAATTTGTGTAGGTCTCCGTACAGAAAAGATAAGAGAGGCCCAGTCGGAAGTCTCTGTCTGTAGGTTTGTGAACAGCACTTTGTAGTACGTGAGTGGTATTACTGTAGAACTACACTTCATCTGTCACAAAATGCAGTTTGGGAATAGGCCACAATTTCTCTAGAGTATTAACCATCCATATATTTTCATGGTAAGTATACATAGGTAAGTGTAGACTACACACATCTAGGTACCTTGACAATGTATATATCTTCAAGGTACATAGATGTGGAATTAAGAAGAGTACTTGGGTACTTGTATTTATATATTGCCTTAATGAAATACTGGTAGCCGATATTCTGCAGTAAATATTCATGTAGGCTGACATTTGTGACCTCAATATTCTGACATGCAACCCTCAACAGGGTCTCTTGCAACTCTGCACACTTCGCTGCGATTTCACCTTTGGAACTGAAGTCCTTCTCATAAAATTCTGCATACGATGATTTTGTAAATGAAGAGTTTACAAGAACAAGTCTATTTGTAACATGGGTTACTTTGACTTATGCAAGTAAAATATTTTCACTCTATAAACGTTTTTAGGGTCATATTTATGACTTCAGTTGCGTCGCACTTGCATCACGCAACGTGGTACATGCACGATGCAACTGAAAAATGAAATTTCTGAAGCCACACAAGGGCACTTTGCATGGCCCTGAGTGGCTTCATAAATCATGAGTAAACAACACAGTACAAATTGCTGCTTTGCCTTACTCTGTGCTAGGGATGCATTCAATGGGCGTTAAGTCGGTGTTCCACGCAACTCCCATGGGATTCAACACATTCCCAGATTTACCAGAACTGGTAAACCTGGGAATGCACTAAAAAGGTACACCTTCCCTGGAGAGGCGTAACGAGGAGACATATCTTTATGTCTCCTCGTTACTTCCTCTTTCTAAGTGTGCTGTATTGTGCAGCACACATAGATGGAGGAATATGCCTCTCAGGATTGTTTTTGTGCAGGAAGGTGCTCCAGGTGGGAAATGAGACCAGCCTCCATCGTGGCCTGTTAATTGAATGAAATAAGCCCCACGCCTCCCTGCTTCTTCATTGCCCTCTAAAACAATGACTTTCGTTTTTGCCTATGCAAAGAATTGCACCACAAGGAAAAAATTAACAATGTATTTGCTTTATTATAGTTTCCTTATGAACTCATAACAGGCTCCAGAAAGTTTGACCACATCACCCCACATCTGAAAGCGCTTAACTGGCTTGCTTACGAAGCAAGAATCCAGCTAAAGATATGTATCACACACAAAGCGATACACTACAAAACGCCACACATCCTAGCCCAGAAAATCACATTGTCAGGAGGCAGCAGATGCTCTCGGAGCAATGGAGACCTCTTACTGAAACCTGCCCTCTTCCGTAAAAAGAGAACTTATGACAGAGCATTCTCTGGCGTTGCACCAAGAATCTGGAACTCACTCCCCCCGAGCATCAGAAAGATCTCGTCCACAGCAGTTTTCAAAAAAGAAGCTAAGACTTTTCTTATGAGCAAGTTCCTACGATAAATAACAAAAGACCAGACACCGTTATGATACCTTCTAGATGACAGACTATGTTAACACAGATAGATCTCTAGTAATCGTTAGGACATGTTATGTATGTTGTAGTAAGAACAAATGGCCCAATCTGATTATTTACGCTTGTTAATGTTGTTTAAAGGTTTGTGCCAAACCTGCCATCGAAAGTTCTTGGTTATGGAATTGTGAAGTGCTCTGATACCCTAATAGGGTCATGTCCGCGCTATATAAAACACGGAATAAATAAAAAATAAAACTGTGCCCATTAAGAAAAAGGCAGGTCATGCTACTGAGAAATTCTAACATTGTTGTCATTCAGGCAACATCTGAAGGTGAGACTGAGTGAGAGGTTGCTTTTCCAAAAGTTTGTGCCTGTGACAAGGACCTGGAGGGTGCAGGAACACTGCTGCAGTGAGCAGGGCAGCTCTTGGATGCCGGCTGTCCTCTGTTGGACCTGTGTTAAGCTCTGGGGAAAGGTGTAAATCACAATACGTTTTCTAAAAATGTAGCACTTGTCACGCTCATTAAGAATTTCAAAATTTCCTCTTTGTGAAACAAAAGTTGTAGTAGAGAGGGTTTCTTGGGCCTCTATCAAAATTTCCCACTAGTCACATGGACCTATGATTGTTGACGTGTAATAAAGGAGCTAGCATCAGAAATACATTTCAAGGACAGTGAAACCAATATAGCTCCACAGAAACGACAGAGAGGATGGGGTCGAAACTTTAAGGGTTTTATTTACAAATTTTGTTACAGTTACATTAAATAATCAATCAGCAAAATTGATAGAAAAATATAGTAAGAGTGTATATGTTGAAATGTTTATGCAATCTAAATTTATATATAATCAAAAACAATATGCAAAACAGCATGACATACAGCAAGAAAAATATGACCCAAGCAGGTTCCATAAACGAACTTCCTTATTTCTAAAAAGATTCTTGAAATTAGCAAGGGGAAATTGTATGACAAAGGCGCGGGCATCAGATGAACCAGATTTAAGGTTCAATGGAAAGAGTTTGAGTATTCAAGCATGAAACCTAACCCTCTGGGCAGGGGAAATCAGCTGAGTCGGTAAGAGGTCTTCTCTCAGCAAAGTCAGGATAGGGTCTGGTCTGTTATTCTGAAGAGCACACACTTAAAGCATGGAAGATGTTTCCAGAAGGCTTCTCCTTATTATATTATATTCACCGAAATGTATATAGTGCATGGCTACCAAATGGGCCTCCCAGCGCTGGTAACAACCTCTGCTCTACAAATTGCATACATAGAATAGGACTAGAATAGATGGGTTTTCAGATTTTTCCTAAAGTTGGTTTCTGATTTGTCCAGTCTCTGGTGTGCTGGTACGGCATTCCACAGCTGAGGCGCCAGGTATACGAAAGAACTCCCACCATATTTCATTCTTTACTAGTTGATGTGAGAAAAATGCAGATTTGACTTTTACGGCTCCATGCATGAAAACAATGCAGATTATTTTTTTGCCATTAATGGTATTCTGACTTTATTGTCTCTTGAAACATCCCACACTCTAATGCCAATTTATATAATATTCCCAATATATTCCTCTTGCACACCCTTTTTACAATATTTTAGCAGGGTAGCAATTGTGCTTCAGTTGTTGCAGTACAGGGACTTGGTACCTGTGACAAAAGTGCATTAGAACATTCAGCTCTCCTGCAGAGTCACCCCTAAAGTACAAATGACCACTCCAGCTTACACTTCAATTCTCCAAGAGAAATTATTTGTTATATGGCATAGGGAAAAATATGTAATTGCAATTATTCATGGAGGGTGGTTAATCAAAACATACTTTAAAAATGCAATTAATCAATGGCTGCTGAGTTGCAGAACCATCATTACTAGAATGTTGCCTCTACCCAGACTCCAGTCCATGTGATCCTCTTTCTTTCATAACAATGACTTTAAGATTTGTATTGCTGTTTCCGTTCACCCAGCATGGGAGGATTCAAAATAGTGTAAAAAGTATTCTCAGTATTACTCTGTCAGTTACATTCTCACAATATATGTGTAGGGTTTGTGAAAGCCCACCTTCACTTGCTCGCCCATCATCAGCTGCTGGGCAAAAAGTCCATCTGTTCTATTTTTTTACATACGAATGCCCTTATTCAGGGGCAGTGTAATGTTGTGATCTTCCACCACATATTTTTCCAGACCAGCTTCAGAATTTATGCTAATATAATTTTGGTATCTGTTCAGCTCACAGGGTCTGTGGAAAGTCTAGGGTTCTACAAGTTAAAGATTTTGGGGCATATTAGCAAGACCGGCGATAAAATTATCGCCGTTTTAGCGGCAGGAAACTGCCGCTAAAACGGCGATAATGGGCTTGATAATATGCGTTATAGAATTCCAATAGAAGCCCATGTTAGATGTGCAGGACATCTAACCTGGGCTTCTATTGGAATTCTATAACGCATATTAGCAAGCCCATTATCGCCGTTTTAGCAGCAGTTTCCTGCCGCTAAAACGGCGATAATTTTATCGCCGGTCTTGCTAATATGCCCCTTTATTTTCAAAATATAGAACTCAAGCGAGATCCACATGAATTGTTAAAACCAATACAGAAATAAAGGCATATAATAATGATATCAATAAAAAATCATACATAGAATTCATTACATGGTATACTACAATTGGGGACTTTATCAAATAAGGACTTGGGGCCAGATGTACGACCCTAAATTGCATGCGCAAACGGGTTTGCGACCCATTTGCGCATGTAAAAGTACACAGGGCCATGTACAAATCCTAAATAGCGAGTCGCAATTTATTTGCGACTCGCTATTTAGGAATTGCGAGTCGCTATTAGGAAGGGGCGTTCCCTTCCTAATAGCGACCGCAAAGCCATGTATGAATGTTTTGCGACCCCAATTGCGGTGGTAAAACACTCGCAAATTACCACCCTGTTCGAGAGGGTGGTAATGGAGTCACAAATGGGAAGGGGTCTACAGGGGACCCCTTCCCCTTTGTGACTGGCCCCCAAAATATTTTTAAGGGCAGGCAGTGGTCCCAGGGACCACTACCTGCCCTTAAAAAATTAAACAAAAACGTTTCATTTTATTTTTTTTCAAATGCATCCCGTTTTCCTTTAAGGAAAACGGGCTGCAGTTAAAAAAAACTGCTTTATTTAAAAGCAGTCCCAGACATGGAAGTCTGCTGAGCCCAGCAGGCCACCATCCCTGGGAGTGCACGCCATTCCCAATGGGGTCGCAAATTGCGAGTGGCTCATGAATATTCATGACCCTCGCAATTTGCAACCCCATTGGGAATCGCAAAAAGTGTCTCAGACACTGTTGTGCATACCAATTTGAGAGTCGCAAATTGTGAGTCGCCAGTGCGACGCAATTTGCGAGTCGCAAATTGGCGGGTCTTACATCTATCCCAAAATCAATCCAATACAAATTTAAGAAACATTTACAAAATATAAAAAATCGGGTACAAAACATTTAATTGGGGGAGAACATAAAGTGCTAGGCTTCAGAAGTTGTTTGCACATTATTTTTTAAAAATAAAGGTCTCAGAACCATACAGCGATACAATATCATTGCAGGGTGGACAAAAAGTACATGAATCAGGTCTTGGACCGCATTATTACATAAATGACATAAATTACATACATTGTCCGTTTTTGCTAATTTATACCATGAAGTTAAAAGTTTTAGGGGAAAAATTATTTAATTCCATTTTGATTATTGCTGGTGTTTTCCTGGAATGAAAGATATTTAATCGAAGTGGGACTGTTACATGGATGACACAAACATACATTAGTATGTCTATTTGTTTTGGGGGACTGTGAAGGTGCAGAAAATGATCACAAGCTGAGAAGTGTTTGATGTAATATCCTCTGCACCATAAATGTACCCATGTTAAATAGACATACAACGGTCAGTTTGTGTCAATCATATAACAGTATCACATATGGGGAAAAATGTGTCCTGTGCCACAAGATTTCACCACACAGACTCACTGTCTACACTGTTAGACAGCAGCCCACTTCCTCCCAGTGGCCAGTATTTACTGTGCCATCTAAACTAATGCAAGACAACGCACTTATTAGGATGTGACAGGTTTGAAAGTGCAGAAAATGTACTCTGATGAGAAGTGTTTGAGCATTTCTCTGCACTTCAAAAATATCACATCTAACAAAGGGCTGGGTCTTGCATTAGAACGTATGACACAGTGAATACTAGCCACTGGGAGTATGAGGCCTGCAGTTTGGAAAGGAAACACTTCAGAATGGGAGTCAAACTGAAATTAAGTGTTTCCTCAAGAAGTGAGGCAACGCTTCATTTCAAATGTCCTCCATGTTTTAGCATACAGGGTTTCTTTTGGCACACACCTCCAAACTTCTGTTGTCAAGCAACCAATTTTAATGACACTAATATCTCAGTGCTTCACGTTTGTGACTCAACCTCAGCCTGGATCATGATTCTGATTGAGCACTGCTCATTGTCATGCCCTGATTTCTGCAGCATGCTGATGGTGATGTCACATCAACCCAGCCTTCACCTAACTTTCATGTGGAAAACTGACCTTGTTCCCATCTAATGACTTACGGCAAGTCTGTGTGCCACTCTTGAGGGGTCTGAGAACTACGTGTAGCTCCCAAACTGCTGTTTTGAGACAGACCACAGATCTAAGCTGAGGGTCTTGTGGCACTATACACATAGCAAACATCCATTTAATTTGGTAGATAATTTACATGTACAGTTGTAATGACATTAGAATTAATTTTCGGGTGCACATGATCTGACATTAATGCATTTCACATGTATTGCAAAGTACACAGTCGCAGCGCCTTGAGACCCTCATGGGTGAGTAGCCATGCTTGACTGATTGATTGATTGACACATGGGTTCTATCTCTACATGTACAGCCAAAATATTTTACTTGGGCTTTGAACACAACACATAATACTTATTGGGACCTTTAGAATTTTTTATGTGAAAGTGCTTACAAATCATTGACGCAAGAATGTCATGTAGCACACCACTGAAAGTTGATTGTGACATTCCAACACATATTGCCACAGTGTATTTGAATCATCCTGTGGCCACAAAATGTAGTACTGCCATGACTTTGACAATTGGTGTAGTAGCTGCAGTACATCTGGTGCATGGCAGAAGATCAGGCTCCAGCTGATGACATTAATCCAATATGGCTGGCTATTCAATCTGTATTTTTTTTTATATCCCTTTCCTCCATGGTGGCCAGGTCTGGAAATAGCCGGTACACTTGAGGCTGTCATCTACTAACTCTCCCAGGGTTCAAATGTCTGTATTTGTGTCATGTATGCTTTGTTATGTTTAATAAGAATTGACAAAACAATTTGTTACACATTTAAAGAAATACTAGTTGAAGAGTTTTTGTTATTTGTACTTTATCGTGGTAGAAATTAGTGGGAAACCTTACCTATTTGCAAATCACTTTATTAATACACAAACCTTTTGTTGTACACATTTGGAATAGTGTGATGGGATGTATAAAAATAGCATGCATACAAAACAATTACTTCAACACCAGTCTTCTATTCTGTAATTTCTTCTTTTATTGCATAAAGGAAAATTAATAAAAAATGGGGATATAGCAAACAGAATAATATGAAGTCAGTCATGGTGAATGAGACCATAATGGTAGAGTCAAAATTATGTGGAGTCTAATTTCTAAAATACATGTCCTATGAAAGGTAAATGTGACCAGAAATAGTCCACAGAGTGAATGGTAGTCACACACTGTATACAATTAGGATGGCGGTTTCTTGCTGGTGGTGAGGGTCTTGCCATTCTCTCCTGGTGGCCCGGATGAACGTGTGTGCCTGCAGGTGGTTTGTGGATTTTATTTATTTATTTAATGCAATTTTATATAGCGCAAACTTTACCCAAAGGTGTCAGAGCGCTTTACAAAAGAACCAGTTACATTACATAAGGACTTCGGAGTACATGAGTTACATAAAAGATACAAACAGAAAAAATCTAACTTCACAAAAGAATGGTAGTAAGTACGTACGTCTACTACAGATACTAGTGGTTAGAGTTGCATACATACAAGTTGCAAATTCACTCAAGGAAAAGATACAAACAGAAAAACTCTAAATTCACATAAGAATGGTAGTAAGTACATACGTCTACTACAGATAGTAGTGGTTAGAGTTATGTATATACAAGTTGCAAATTCACTCAAGATTACATTTTAAAAAGCGATTAGGGTAGGACAATTATATATTACATATTTACAGAGCATGAAATTCTTGCCGTCGTTCAGCCAGGCGTTCAGGTGATGTTGCACTTATGGGCGGTGGTCTTGGGTCTGTAGGGATCCCCGAGGTGGAGGTGGAGATGGCCGTAGGGGTAGAAGGCCGGGGTGGTGGTGGGCTGAAGCAGCATGCTGGATCCCCGGGCTGTTCTTGAGGTCATGCTGAGCTCCATATTGTGGAAGGAGGTGGACGCTCAGGGCAGGCGGATCTGTGCCACGAAGTCAGGTCTCCCGCCTGGCTCAAGCACCCCCAGTGAGGCCCCGGCAGGCCCAGCATCAACAGTTGAAGGGACTATGGTGGCTGCAGGTGTGCCCTCTGGTGGCAGGGCCTCCCTTCCTGTGGCTGAGGCTAATGGAGTAGGGCCCGATTGAGTTGGCCCACAGAAAGGGGAAGATGGTGCAGGAAAAGTCCTGCATAGATGGGTATAAATGCCCTGCAGCACCCCAGTAAGGGAACCCAGATTCTCCATCTCTACATTGTGCTCCTTCTGCTACTGCGTCATCTCCTGCACCCCAGACAGGACCTGGCCCATCATTTCTTGGGACTGCTGTAATGATCCCAAGAACTGGGTGATGTTGGCCTGGGTGATACTGACCCCAGTGGCCTCACTATGCTGCCCCCCAGAGCCACTACCACTAACCCCATTAAACTGTGGCCCTGGCACAGTGTGTCCCATCCCACTAGTTCCTGCCTGGACTGGAGGTGATGGTGGTGGTGTTGTTGTCTCACCACCAGACAGGACTGGGGGGCACAAGATGGTGTTTCTTGCACTTTGTCCACAGAAAGTGGAGGGATCTTCTGGCTGTGTTGTTGTTGTTACAGCTGGGGTGGTAGGTGTATTTGTGGGTCTAGTGAGATTCACTGGAGCGGTGTGCCTAGACTGATGCGATGACCAGGTGTATCGTGTTCATCTGAACTGCCTGCATTGGAGACATCCCTGGAGGCTTGCTCGTGGGCTGGAGTGGAGTCATCAAGAGTGGCAGATGTTTGGCCACGTGCTGTGGCAGTTGGACCTATCAGGAACGTAAAGGAAAATGTGTCAGCAAAAGTGTTGATTACACATCCAATGAGTTGTGAGCCACTATAATGTAGACACCTAAAAGGGAAAAAGACTTGCATTTCATGATTGAACCTTTCAGTTTAAAATTTTCTTCAGTACACACATAGTTTATGTTTCATTCAAAAGTACTTGTAATTAAAAGCTAAGTAGATGTCCTGAAATGAAAAAAGATGCATTAGTAAGTATACCTGAAATGTAGAAACCGTTCAGCACAACACAGTAGAGAGGAGAAATGTGAAATTCGCTATTCCAAATCCTAGCACGCTAAAAGACCAACAATTACACAACTCAGAGAGATGTTTAGCATTACTTCTCATATGAACAGTGCATAGTTCAGTTTTAAGTTATGCAACTTGCATTCCACAGAAAAGATTTCTATGGCATATATTCTTAAGGTCAACAAACAATATTTTGTGGTCCTAATGATCTCAAGTCACTTATATTACAAGACAAATGACATGATCCGGCCAACACCACAAACAATTTACAAAAGAGAACATTAAATAGGGATTGATGAATGAATGACACTTTGGCATATGGGTACATTTATTGAAAAGGGGGAAAATGAGCTAAATTAAAGGGCAATATTTTTTCCCTAACCGGAAACAAGGCATCAGGGTGGTTGAAGTTATTTCAACACAACATTTGCAAAACTTGTAATTTGTACTACCCTTGTATAAATCTGCAGTAGTGAGAGAACATATATTTACTATGGGGAACATATCTATGTAATTTGGAGAATAAACACTTACAGGCACCATACCATCATGTGCAATGAGATGGCTATTGAAAGCTGCTAACTAAAATACAACTCTTGACATTCAAACAAACATGCCAAAGAAGATGTTACTGATATATTTAGGTTTCTATGTCACAAACATTTCGGCATGACACATTAGCAACAGCTAATGTCAAAGCAAACAGGGATTCCTGTCAAGCCTTCAGGATGTAGGTGTAGGATTGACAAGACCTTCTCCTTACGGGGCATGAGATGTAATGGGGGGCTGGCAGAACCACCACCAGTCTATGGGCCAGCTTGTTCTGCTTGGAGGCCAAGAAATGCACTCTCCTTTGCACTTCATTTCACCGCTTCCTAATTTCATCGTGTATGCTCAGATTGTTAGCGACAGCATTCACTCTGTTAACTATTCTGGTCAACATTATCCTTTTCTGAGACAGGGGTGTATTTGTGCTTGTGCTCCAAACAATTCATCCACCATGACTGACAATTGTCCCTCTGTAAAACGGGGATTTTCAGTGCCACGCATTATGGAGAAAATTCCCGTCACACAACAACTTTTATTTACTGGGCCTGATTACTATCTTGGCGGATAGGATACTCCGTCACAAACATGATGGATATCCCGCCCTCTGTATTACAAGTTCCTTAGTATAAAACGAAATTGTAATACGGCGGAGGGGATATCTGTTATGTTTGTGACGGAGTAACCCTGTATGCCAAGATCGGAATTAAGCCGTTACTGTTGAAAAGGGCTATGGAGTTCCATTGAAAGGGACTGCTATATGTTAGATGTATAGGTTTTTAGATGCACCAGTTTCTTCACAAATTACATTGCCCATTTGGGTGCCAACAAGTATACAAACATTGGCAAAGCCATTATGTCTGGTGTCAGCTGTCAACCTTTTGGCAAATCTTTTGTCATGGTTTTTGCAAAACTTTATTGTTCCGGAACCTGTCAAGCTCTCATTAAATCTAAAAACAAAAAACACTGGCTAATGAGAATAGTCTTTTTTAGGTCTCAAAAATTTACACGTTGCAATGGTACAACCAACACTGAAGAGCAATACCTTGTGTGTGGGTGTGCTATTGGTCTGGCATTGGCTGCTTGTCTCGTCTTTGAAAAAAAAGGCAAGAAAAATGGAAAGAGGGTTCACAGTATGAAATATTTTAACCCAAAATCCAAATTACAACCCACCTATGTTTAAATAAAACCTTTATGAGTGTGCTTCAAATGAAATATAATAAAGTTTAGTTTTCTTCCTGTGAAAAGTTCATTAACCCCTTCGCTGCTAGGCCTTTTCCCCCCCTGTGCTAAGCCTTTTTTTGGCTATTTGGGGTAGTGCGCGCTTAGGGCCCTGTAACTTTTTGACCACATAAGGTATCCACGCCAAATTTGCGTCCTTTTTTTCTAACATCATGGGGATTGTAAAGGTACCCAGGGTTTGTGGATTCCCCTGGAGGGGACCCAGAAATTAGCCAAAATACAGCTAAATTTTGTTTTTTTGGGGAAAAATGCGAAAAAAGGGCTGCAGATGAAAGCGTCTTGTTTTTTCCCTGCAAATGGCATCAAAAAAAGGGTTGTGGTGCTGAAATCACCATCTTCCCAGCTTTCAGGGATAAGCAGACTTTTTTTACACAGTTTTGGCATTTTTCTGGGACATAGCCTATAATGGTAGAAATGGGTATGAAACCAATAATGGATCCTGGAAAGCCATACATTTCTGAAAAGTAGACAAAATTCTGAATTCAGTGAGGGGTCATTTGTGTAGATCCTTAAAGTTTTCCTTATAGAAACTAACTGTTAAATAAAGGAAAAATTGAAAATTAGTTGAAAAAAACAGCAATTTGTGTCAACGTTTTCACCTGTAACTTCTTCTAATTATGACAGCTATTTGAAAGCAATATACGTTATATCCGCTGGACCTTTCTGGTTGTGGGGATATATAGGACTTGTAGGTTCACTGTTAGAAATGGGATTTCTGGTTGGCTAAGGCTTGCGCCAAAGACAGGCAGAAACCACCACTCTAGTCAGGGCAAGGGAGTTACACGCCAAAGATAACCCCTGCTCACCCCCTTGGTAGCTTGGCACGAGCAGTCAGGCTTATCCCGGAGGCAATGTGTAAAGCGTTTGCGCACGCACACAGCAACAACATACCAGGCACACCACAAGAAGGAACTCCACACAAGGTTATATCAAAAATAGCCTTTGTATTATCATAACACATTAGAATAGTACTCACATAATATAGATGGTGCCCCCTGGCACTAGGTCATATTTACAAGGGATTATTTACACCTGACAGGGCCAACTGGACCACTGTCAGAACCAGCACAAAGCGAACTTAGAATATGTATCACTTATAATAAATGTAGAACACATCATAAACGTACAACCAGTAATCACTGGTAACCACTGTACTTAGCATCCGCCTGTAACAGAAACTACATTATGCACAGTATCACATTAGGCGCAAATTACATTCTGCGCTAACCTCCCCAGCATAAATACATTATGCAATCCTCTCATCAGTCTAAACACATTAGACCCTAACCTCCTAAGTATAACTCACATTAGGGGCGTAACTCACAGTAGAGAATAACTCACAACCTAAACGCATTAGGTAATAATAAAATCACTAGCATAAACCATAATATGCCAAACAACCTCAATCTTAACACACAGCCAGAGGTATAACACAGGGTGCGTAAATCAGGGTAAATGCATCACATTTCCTAGCACCACATAATCACTGACCCTCCTGGCCAACAGCCTTCTCTAGGGCTCAAAGGCCCTATGTCCAAAGTCAGAGTTCAGCTGCCAAGGCAGCAATATCCGAAAGCGCGTAATTGCGCTGGGGCAGAGGAGTGCATCTCATTCCTATCTTATGCAAGAATGCCCCCACAGAACTGTTGCCTAAACGTTGCAGCTGCCCACTACTTGCTGGGCAGCTGTGAATCACGGGAAGGCCTGGCACCTCTGTGCCTCCCGTCCCCCTCAGGGACTTTGGATTAATTGTGCCCAAGGGTTGCAACTGCCCGCGCTGGTGCGGTGCAGCTGTGGCACTTCTTATCAAGGGGGCCCGGCACCTCTGTGCCCTCTGGACCCCCACATGGCAATCAACACATGCCCCCATCGTTGGGGCGGCCCGCTCTCTGGCGGGACCGCCCAGGCACCGACAATGCGCCTCGATATGCCCCAAGACTCTGGGGCCCTCTGGAAGCAAACATGCCCCACGTTGCAGCTGCCCTGTGCGAGCGGGGCAGCTGGGATGAACCACGCTATGGGGCCCTGGCACCTCTGTGCCCTCACGTTGGAGTGGCCCGCTGCCAGACGGGGCCACTCATGGCAATTAGGGATTGGCACCTCCGTGCCTCAGGGGAATAGCTCTGGGGGCAGGCACCGATTGCGTGCCTCGACTCACCCCCCCTCCCCACCTGGTTCACTCACCGGACTCTCTCTTCGCCCGGTCACACTGCGGCTGCCGCGGGGCTCCCTCTTCACCACGGGAGCCCCGCCTGGGATGTCGCTCGGCCGCGGCCTCCTCCGGCCACCTCTCGGGACCCGGGACTTCATTGTGGAGCCCGCGAGGCTCCAGCCGCACTGTTCTTCTGCCTGGGCCCTCTCCTAGGGCTCAGGACTTCTCCGGTGCTTCGCCGGGAGGCGGGGTGGGCTCCCGTTCTCCCTTCCTCTGCACACCGGGGCTCCCTTGGCTCATGGGAGCCCCGCACCGGTACCGCCATCACTTCCGGTCCTGCCGCCGGCCCCGCCCACGTCGCAGGCAAGGTTGCCTGACTTCCGGGTCGCGCTGGCAGCGGCCCGGCAACGTTTTCTTCTCGGCTGCGGCCATGAGGGGTAGGCTCCTCGGAAATTAAAATATAGAGCGGGGTGGGCTCCCGCTCCATCAATAAAGGCAAAGACGCGGGGTGGGCACCCGCGCACTTGAGCATCACGGGGGAATCCCTCGCATCGGGATTCCCTCCAACGAGGCGAACAGCATCGCGCTGCACAGCCCCCGCTCCTGCTCGGCTGGGCAATTAAAGGATAGCGCTTCCAGGCGCTAGATGAAGCAAAAGTCCTCAAAGGTGAAGGGGCAATGCAGGGCCCAGGGAGGCAAGCCCTCCTGGCAGCCCCCTGGGCCCCAACAGCCGCACGCCCCGTAGGAACAGCAACCAGGAACTGCACACTTTCATGGGGTCACAGCCCCTTCTTTTATACAGCATTTTCCTTTGTGTCACAGCACAGGGTTTGGGGGAACCAGATACAACTGGTTTGGGGGGAGCATTGGAGCACTTTGTTTTGCTCAGCTCCTCTCTCCTTTCACAGGACAGGCTGGGGACATCAGACGCACCACAGGGGGTGGAGCCAGCATTGTGGAGGGAAGGCACAGCCCTATTCAGGTCCCAGGTGCAACTCCTCCCTCCCATCTAGATGCAGATCTCCTATTCAGCCCTGCGCTGACTCATCCTGCCCCCACTGGAGCCACACACACCTCCCAGCCCCTGTCACTCACAAGCCAGACATGCAATTCACATCAGGCAGGCAGACACAGAGCACACATAAATGCCAACTTCTAAAAGTGGCATTTCTACACCAGTCATAATAAATCTGCGCACACCATTGCGCAGCATTTATTCTCACGAGTTCATACATACCAGACTTGACCACCCTGCTCCTCTCATACCCGGAAATACCACTGGCACACAGATCCCCAATGCATTCCTATGGGAGGCAGGTCAATCTCACTAAATGTGCACAGAGCGCGCACGCACTTTCCACTGGACCACAGTGCGAAAGTGCCCAGAGGCCTAAAACCACCAACACTAGGTCACAGACCAGGCAAAAGTTCAGGGGTGAACCTGCCAAAAAGGGCCAAGTCCAACACAACCCCCTTCCAGCCAAAACGCAGGGCAGACCAATCACCACCGTGATGGGCTTCCTGCTTGGGGCGATAGAACACGGACGCGGGCCCGCACTGCAGGGACACCCTCCGGTTCTACGCCACTTGGAACCCATGGAATCCAACTAAGAAAAAAAACTCAGGACCAACTAGGCTACCCCACCGGTACTCCTTAGTTGTCCGCAGCCAGGACCAGGCCCTAGGCCACCCAGATGCCACTGGTCCTTGCCAATCCAGAGTGGGGGGCAGTAACCCCTGGCATACAATAGCCATTCTCCACTCTCCCTCTCAGTGTAGTTCCAAACTACCACTGATCCTTCAACCTAGGGTCCGCACCCTCAGGCTGACCAGAGGTCACGGGCGAAGCATCTCCTCCCCCTACCTCTATTTCTGACGTTTCGCGCTCTCCTAGGAGAAGCACCTACCAGAACACAACTCTCCCACCAGTTCAGGACCTCTCTCCATCACTGGTCTACCACCTGGGAAATAAATTCACCGGCTGCACCGGGGTCAGAGGCGAGGACTCCTCCCTCTGCACCCCCTTCCAGAGTCCGATACCCTCCCAACTGGAGTGATACCCCTAAAAGGCAAAACCGGCCAGGACACTGATTACAGCCGCCCTGCTGTCCAGATCAGGAAACACCTGCTACTGGCTCCCCAACCCAGGGACGTACCCTTTGGTCAGATGCCCGGCGAACCAGGACTTCACGAGGGTGACACATAACTAATGGGTCGTGTGACAGTCTGCCCGGCGCAAACCCAGGGCAGAAGTGGCATCACCATGGTCACTCATTGGCGACTCAGCCCTGCTGGCTGGCCCCTGACCCACTGGCTCTTCCACTGGGTACTTTTTCCCCCTCTCACCCCTCACTCTGGACTTCTGCACCCTCCCAAGGGGAGTGGCACCGCCAGACACCAGAACTACTGGAACTCTGCTTACAGAGGCTCCACGTTCTCTAGACACTGGGAGATCCTCCTCAAATGGCCTACAAGTACAGCCTAGGCCCCCAACCTGGTGTTCCCTGAAGAAACCATCCAGGCCCTGGGACTGGGTTTCGGGCACACTCACTCCTTCTCCTCTGAGACAGGACGTGAGCCCCTACACCCCTCCCGCTACACTGGGACCTAGCTGGGCTACACTGAACCTCTTCCACCACACAGGACCGGAAGATACCCGAGCCACTCTTATTGGACTCACTCCCCCATGCAAGCTCCTTATTTCAGAGAACTCACACCCAAGTATTCAGCAAGCTCCTTATTTCAGAGAACTCACACCCAAGTATTCAGCAAGCTCCTTATTTCAGAGAACTCACACCCAAGTATTCAGCAAGCTCCTTATTTCAGAGAACTCACACCCAAGTATTCAGCAAGCTCCTTATTTCAGAGAACTCACACCCAAGTATTCAGCAAGCTCCTTATTTCAGAGAACTCACACCCAAGTATTCAGCAAGCTCCTTATTTCAGAGAACTCACACCCAAGTATTCAGCAAGCTCCTTATTTCAGAGAACTCACACCCACTCGTCCAGTGCAACACACCATTTATCCACACACACCCCCAGACCGGTGAGACAGTATCTACTGCCCCTGAATCTCAACCTGCACCCTCTTACTGAGCACCAGGTACCATACTCTGGGAACGGGACGGGGAATTCATGCACTGGACACACTTCTGCTGCCACCACTGGATCCCACCCTTACTGGGGAATCCAGAAAACTCACACTGCACTTAGGGGATAATCTACCCTCCCGAGCTAGTGACTCCATACCAATTAAGTCCCCACTGTAGGCCAACCCAAGAACTAGCAGACAGCACAGGGGCAGTCCCTCCCTCAGCTGCAGGCCAACCCAAGAACCAGCACAATGGCTCAAGGGCAGTCCCTCCTCCAGCTTTAGGCCAACCCAATAGCAGTCTGCACAAGGGCCGTCACTCCTCCAGATTCTCTGGTTTCTGTCCTTGGCAGGACACCCAACTCATAGTGCAACATAAAACACATTTAAAAAAGAAATGACACTTAAAACAAACTCAGAAGCAATAATCCCTTTCCATGTGACTATCTAAAATGCAGAGTTTTGTAGTGCAGCCAGTTGTCACTGTGGTACTGCGCAAACGCAAGTCCAAATCCCCACCGCTGACAACCAATGTTAGAAATGGGATCTCTGGTTGGCTAAGGCTTGCGCCAAAGCCAGGCGAAGACCACCACTCTAGTCAGGGCAAGGGAGTTACACGCCAAAGATAACCCCTACTCACCCCCTTGGTAGCTTGGCACGAGCAGTCAGGCTTATCCCGGAGGCAATGTGTAAAGCGTTTGCGCACGCACACAGCAACAACATACCAGGCACACCACAAGAAGGAACTCCACACAAGGTTATATCAAAAATAGCCTTTGTATTATCATAACACATTAGAATAGTACTCACATAATATACATGGTGCCCCCTGGCACTAGGTCATATTTACAAGGGATTATTTACACCTGACAGGGCCAACTGGACCACTGTCAGAACCAGCACAAAGCGAACTTAGAATATGTATCACTTATAATAAATGTAGAACACATCATAAACGTACAACCAGTAATCACTGGTAACCACTGTACTTAGCATCCGCCTGTAACAGAAACTACATTATGCACAGTATCACATTAGGCGCGAATTACATTCTGCGCCAACCTCCCCAGCATAAATACATTATGCAATCCTCTCATCAGTCTAAACACATTAGACCCTAACCTCCTAAGTATAACTCACATTAGGGGCGTAACTCACAGTAGAGAATAACTCACAACCTAAACGCATTAGGTAATAATAAAATCACTAGCATAAACCATAATATGCCAAACAACCTCAATCTTAACACACAGCCAGAGGTATAACACAGGGTGCGTAAATCAGGGTAAATGCATCACATTTCCTAGCACCACATAATCCCTGACCCTCCTGGCCAACGGCCTTCTCTAGGGCTCAAAGGCCCTATGTCCAAAGTCAGAGTTCAGCTGCCAAGGCAGCAATATCCGAAAGCGCGTAATTGCGCTGGGGCAGAGGAGTGCATCTCATTCCTATCTTATGCAAGAATGCCCCCACAGAACTGTTGCCTAAACGTTGCAGCTGCCCACTACTTGCTGGGCAGCTGTGAATCACGGGAAGGCCTGGCACCTCTGTGCCTCCCGTCCCCCTCAGAGACTTTGGATTAATTGTGCCCAAGGGTTGCAACTGCCCGCGCTGGTGCGGTGCAGCTGTGGCACTTCTTATCAAGGGGCCCGGCACCTCTGTGCCCTCTGGACCCCCACATGGCAATCAACACATGCCCCCATCGTTGGGGCGGCCCGCTCTCTGGCGGGACCGCCCAGGCGCCCGACAATGCGCCTCGATATGCCCCAAGACTCTGGGGCCCTCTGGAAGCAAACATGCCCCACGTTGCAGCTGCCCTGTGCGAGCGGGGCAGCTGGGATGAACCACGCTATGGGGCCCTGGCACCTCTGTGCCCTCACATTGGAGTGGCCCGCTGCCAGACGGGGCCACTCATGGCAATTAGGGATTGGCACCTCCGTGCCTCAGGGGAATAGCTCTGGGGGCAGGCACCGATCGCGTGCCTCGACTCACCCCCCCTCCCCACCTGGTTCACTCACCGGACTCTCTCTTCGCCCGGTCACACTGCGGCTGCCGCGGGGCTCCTCTTCACCACGGGAGCCCCGCCTGGGATGTCGCCGGCCGCGGCCTCCTCCGGCCACCTCTCGGGACCCGAGACTTCATTGTGGAGCCCGTGAGGCTCCAGCTGCACTGTTCTTCTGCCTGGGCCCTCTCCTAGGGCTCAGGACTTCTCCGGTGCTTCACCGGGAGGCGGGGTGGGCTCCCGTTCTCCCTTCCTCTGCACACCGGGCTCCCTCGGCTCATGGGAGCCCCGCACCGGTACCGCCATCACTTCCGGTCCTGCCGCCGGCCCCGCCCACATCGCAGGCAAGGTTGCCTGACTTCCGGGTCGCGCTGGCAGCGGCCCGGCAACGTTTTCTTCTCGGCTGCGGCCATGAGGGGTAGGCTCCCTCGGAAATTAAAATATAGAGCGGGGTGGGCTCCCGCTCCATCAATAAAAGGCAAAGACGCGGGGTGGGCACCCGCGCACTTGAGCATCACGGGGGAATCCCTCGCATCGGGATTCCCTCCAACGAGGCGAATAGCATCGCGCTGCACAGCCCCCGCTCCTGCTCGGCTGGGCAATTAAAGGATAGCGCTTCCAGGCGCTAGATGAAGCAAAAGTCCTCAAAGGTGAAGGGGCAATGCAGGGCCCAGGGAGGCAAGCCCTCCTGGCAGCCCCCCCCTGGGCCCCAACAGCCGCACGCCCCGTAGGAACAGCAACCAGGAACTGCACACTTTCATGGGGTCACAGCCCCTTCTTTTATACAGCATTTTCCTTTGTGTCACAGCACAGGGTTTGGGGGAACCAGATACAACTGGTTTGGGGGAGCATTGGAGCACTTTGTTTTGCTCAGCTCCTCTCTCCTTTCACAGGACAGGCTGGGGACATCAGACGCACCACAGGGGTGGAGCCAGCATTGTGGAGGGAAGGCACAGCCCTATTCAGGTCCCAGGTGCAACTCCTCCCTCCCATCTAGATGCAGATCTCCTATTCAGCCCTGCGCTGACTCATCCTGCCCCCCTGGAGCCACACACACCTCCCAGCCCCTGTCACTCACAAGCCAGACATGCAATTCACATCAGGCAGGCAGACACAGAGCACACATAAATGCCAACTTCTAAAAGTGGCATTTCTACACCAGTCATAATAAATCTGCGCACACCATTGCGCAGCATTTATTCTCACGAGTTCATACATACCAGACTTGACCACCCTGCTCCTCTCATACCCGGAAATACCACTGGCACACAGATCCCCAATGCATTCCTATGGGAGGCAGGTCAATCTCACTAAATGTGCACAGAGCGCGCACGCACTTTCCACTGGACCACAGTGCGAAAGTGCCCAGAGGCCTAAAACCACCAACACTAGGTCACAGACCAGGCAAAAAGTTCAGGGGTGAACCTGCCAAAAAGGGCCAAGTCCAACATTCACAAAGAACCCGACGAACCCAGAGCCAATAACTGAGCAGCATCTTGCAATGGTTTTTTATTATGTACCGGGTATATAGCAATTATTTTGGGAAAATGTATACATGGAAAAATTGTTATGAAAGACACCTATGTATTTCTGAAATGGGAACAAAATGTAGATTTTAGAAACAGGAGATATTTGGACATTTCCGAAATTGGGAGTACCCATACTAGCATGAGAATTATAGGTCATTTTTCAAAATGACTTATTTTTTACACATTGTCTTTCATTTGGAAGCCAGAAATGCATCGAAAGTCAATAGGTAATAACAGTTGCTCTACAATTCTGTGTTACCCTAAGTCTCCCGATAAAAATGGTACCTCACTTGTGTGGGTAGGCCTTGTGCCACAACAGGAAATGGCTCAAAATGCAACGTGGACGTACCACATTTTCACAATGAAAAATTACCCTTTTTTTGCAAAGTGCCTAGCTGTAGTTTTTGAACCCTAGCTCTGCGGGCACTTAGGGAAACCTAGCAAACCTATACATTTTTTAACACTAGACACCCAGGGGAATTCAGGATGGGGTGACTTGACTGGCTCCCACCAGGTTCTGTTACCCAGAATCCCTTGCAAACTTAAAAATTGGCAAAAAACCACATTTTCCTCACTTTTCTGTGGTGGAAAGTTCTGGAATCTGCGTGGATCCACAAAATTCTACCCACCCCGCGTTCCCCAAGGTCTTCCGAAAAAAATGGTACCTTACTTGTGTTGGTAGGCCTAGTGCCCGCGACAGGAAGCAGCGCAAAACGCAACGTGGACGCACCACATGTTTACAGTGAAAAATGACCCTTTTTTTGCAAAGTGCCTAGCTGTAGTTTTTGAACCCTAGCTCTGCCGGCACTTAGGGAAACCTAGCAAACCTATACATTTTTGAAAAGTAGATACCCAGGGGAATCCAGGATGGGGTGACTTGACTGGCTCTCACCAGGTTCTGTTACCCAGAATCCCTTGCAAACCTAAAAATTGGCAAAAAACCACATTTTACTCACTTTTCTGTGGTGGAAAGTTCTGGAATCTGCGTGGATCCACAAAATTCCACCCACCCCACGTTCCCCAAGGTCTTCCGAAAACAATGGTACCTCACTTGTGTGGGTCGGCCTAGTGCCCGCGACAGGAAGCAGCACAAAGCGCAACGTGGACGCACCACATTTTCACAGTGAAAAATGACCCTTTTTTGCAAAGTGCCAAGCTGTAGTTTTTGAACCCTAGCTCTGCCGGCACTGAGGGAAACCTAGCAAACCTTTACATGTTTGAAAAGTAGACACCCAGGGGAATCCAGGATGGGGTGACTTGACTGGCTCTCACCAGGTTCTGTTACCCAGAATCCCTTGCAAACCTAAAGAATTGGCAAAAAAAACACATTTTCCTCACTTTTCTGTGGTGGAAAGATCTGGAATCTGCGTGGATCCACAAAATTCCACCCACCCCGCGTTCCCCAAGGTCTTCCGAAAAAAATGGTACCTCACTTGTGTGGGTAGGCCTAGTGCCCGCGACAGGAAGCAGCGCAAAACACAACGTGGACGCACCACATTTTCACAGTGAAAAATTACCCTTTTTTTGCAAAGTGCCTAGCTGTAGTTTTTGAACCCTAACTCTGCCGGCACTTAGGGAAACCTAGCAAACCTATACATTTTTTAAAATTAGACACCCAGGGGAATCCAGGATGGGGTGACTTGACTGGCTCTCACCAGGTTCTGTTACCCAGAATCCCTTGCAAACCTAAAAAATTGGCAAAAAAAAACATTTTCCTCACTTTTCTGTGGTGGAAAGTTCTGGAATCTGCGTGGATCCACAAAATTCCACCCACCCCAGCGTTCCCCAAGGTCTTCCGAAAAAATGGTACCTCACTTGTGTGGGTAGACCAAGTGCCCGCGACAGGAAGCAGTGCAAAACGCAACGTGGACGCACCACATTTTCACAGTGAAAAATGACCCTTTTTTGCAAAGTGCCTAGCTGTAGTTTTTGAACCCTAGCTCTGCCGGCACTTAGGGAAACCTAGCAAACCTATACATTTTTGAAAAGTAGACACCCAGGGGAATCCAGGATGGGGTGACTTGACTGGCTCTCACCAGGTTCTGTTACCCAGAATCCCTTGCAAACCTAAAAATTGGCAAAAAACACATTTTCCTCACTTTTCTGTGGTGGAAAGTTCTGGAATCTGCGTGGATCCACAAAATTCCACCCACCCCGCGTTCCCCAAGGTCTTCCGAAAAAATGGTACCTCACTTGTGTGGGTAGGCCTAGTGCCCGCGACAGGAAGCAGCGCAAAACGCAACGTGGACGCACCACATTTTCACAGTGAAAAATTACCCTTTTTTTGCAAAGTGCCTAGCTGTAGTTTTTGAACCCTAGCTCTACCGGCACTTAGGGAAACCTAGCAAAACTATACATTTTTGAAAAGTAGACACCCAGGGGAATCCAGGATGGGGTGACTTGACTGGCTCTCACCAGGTTCTGTTACCCAGAATCCCTTGCAAACCTAAACATTTGGCAAAAAAAACACATTTTCCTCACATTTCTGTGGTGGAAAGTTCTGGAATCTGCGTGGATCCACAAAATTCCACCCACCCCGCATTCCCCAAGGTCTTCCAAAAAAAATGGTACCTCACTTGTGTGGGTAGGCCTAGTGCCCGCGACAGGAAGTAGCGCAAAACGCAACGTGGACGCACCACATTTTCACAGTGAAAAATGACCCTTTTTTTGCAAAGTGCCTAGCTGTAGTTTTTGAACCCTAGCTCTGCCGGCACATAGGGAAACCTAGCAAACCTATACATTTTTGAACAGTAGACACCAAGGGGAATCCAGGATGGGGTGACTTGACTGGCTCTCACCAGGTTCTGTTACCCAGAATCCCTTTCAAACCAAAACAATTGGCAAAAAAAACACATTTTCCTCACTTTTCTGTGGTGGAAAGTTCTGGAATCTGTGTGGATCCACAAAATTCCACCCACCCCGCGTTCCCCAAGGTCTTTTGCGGAAAAAATGGTACCTCACTTGTGTGGGTAGGCCTAGTGCCCGCGACAGGAAGCAGCGCAAAACGCAACGTGGACGCACCACATTTTCACAGTGAAAAATTACCCTTTTTTTGCAAAGTGCCTAGCTGTAGTTTTTGAACCCTAGCTCTGCCGGCACTTAGGAAACCTAGCAAACCTATACATTTTTGAAAAGTAGACACCCAGGGGAATCCAGGATGGGGTGACTTGACTGGCTCTCACCAGGTTCTGTTACCCAGAATCCCTTGCAAACCTAAAAAATTGGCAAAAAAACCACATTTTCCTCACTTTTCTGTGGTGAAAAGTTCTGGAATCTGCGTGGATCCACAAAATTCCACCCACCCCGTGTTCCCCAAGGTCTTCCGAAAAAAATGGTACCTCACTTGTGTGGGTAGACCTAGTGCCCGCGACAGGAAGCAGTGCAAAACGCAACGTGGACGCACCACATTTTCACAGTGAAAAATGACCCTTTTTTGCAAAGTGCCTAGCTGTAGTTTTTGAACCCTAGCTCTGCCGGCACTTAGGGAAACCTAGCAAACCTATACATTTTTGAAAAGTAGACACCCAGGGGAATCCAGGATGGGGTGACTTGACTGGCTCTCACCAGGTTCTGTTACCCAGAATCCCTTGCAAACCTAAAAAATTGGCAAAAACCACATTTTCCTCACTTTTCTGTGGTGGAAAGTTCTGGAATCTGCGTGGATCCACAAAATTCCACCCACCCCGCGTTCCCCAAGGTCTTCCGAAAAATATGGTACCTCACTTGTGTGGGTAGGCCTAGTGCCCGCGACAGGAAGCAGCGCAAAACGCAACGTGGACGCACCACATTTTCACAGTGAAAAATGACCCTTTTTTGCAAAGTGCCTAGCTGTAGTTTTTGAACCCTAGCTCTGCCGGCACTTAGGGAAACCTAGCAAAACTATACATTTTTGAAAAGTAGACACCCAGGGGAATCCAGGATGGGGTGACTTGACTGGCTCTCACCAGGTTATGTTACCCAGAATCCCTTGCAAACCTAAAAAATTGGCAAAAAACACATTTTCCTCACTTTTCTGTGGTGGAAAGTTCTGGAATCTGCGTGGATCCACAAAATTCCACCCACCCTGCGTTCCCCAAGGACTTCCGAAAAAAATGGTGCCTCACTCGGGTGGGAGGCCCAAGTACCCGCGACAGGCAAGGGCCCACAACGTATTGAGGCGACCTCAAAATGGCCTATCACAAAACGACCTGGTTTTGCAAGGGGGGTCCCATGACGTTTTTGCCCGGGGCTCGGCGGCCACCTAGGGAAACCTACCAAACCCACACATTTCTGAAAAGTAGACACCCGGGGGATTCCAGGGAGAGGGAGGTATGGCTTGCATGGATCCCCCAACGTTTTCTTACCCAGAATCCCCTGCAAACCTGACATTTTGCTGAAAAAATCCCTTTTTTCAAACATTTTTGTGTGGTAAAGTTGTGGCATCAAGGGCTGACACAAATTTCCTACCACCCAGCGTTCCCCCAGGTCTCCCGATAAAAATGGTGCCTCACTCGGGTGGGAGGCCCAAGTACACGCGACAGGCAAGGGCCCACAACGTATTGAGGCGACCTCAAAATGGCCTATCACAAAACGACCTGGTTTTGCAAGGGGGGTCCCATGACGTTTTGGCCGGGGCTCGGCGGCCACCTAGGGAAACCTACCAAACCCACATGTTTCTGAAAAGTAGACACTCGGGGACTCCAGGGAGGTATGGCTTGCGTGGATCTCCCAACGTTTTCTTACCCAGAATCCCTGCAAACCTGACATTTTGCTGAAAAAATCCCTTTTTCACACATTTTTGTGTGGTAAGTTGTGGCATCACGGGGCTGACACAAATTTCCTACCACCCAGCGTCTCCCAGGTCTCCCGATAAAAATGGTACCTCACTCGGGTGGGAGGCCCAAGTACCGCGACAGGCAAGGGCCCACAACGTATTGAGGCGACCTCAAAATGGCCTATCACAAAACGACCTGGTTTTGCAAGGGGTCCCATGACGTTTGGCCCGGGGCTCGCGGCCACCTAGGGAAACCTACCAAACCCACACGTTTCTGAAAAGTAGACACTCGGGGACTCCAGGGAGGTATGGCTTGCATGGATCCTCCAACGTTTTCTTACCCAGAATCCCTGCAAACCTGACATTTTGCTGAAAAAAATCCCTTTTTCACACATTTTTGTGTGGTAAAGTTGTGGCATCACGGGGCTGACACAAATTTCCTACCACCAGCGTTCCCCAGGTCTCCCGATAAAAATGGTGCCTCACACGGGTGGGAGGCCCAAGTACCCGCGACAGGCAAGGGCCCACAACGTATTGAGGCAACATCAAAATTGCCTATCACAAAACGCTTTGGGCCCTTGCCTGTCGCGGGTACTTGGGCCTCCCACCCGAGTGAGGCACCATTTTTATCGGGGGACCTGGGGGAACGCTGGGAGGTAGGAAATTTGTGTCAGCCCCATGATTCCACAACTTTACCACACAAAAATGTGCGAAAAATGATTTTTTCAGCAAAATATCAGGTTTGCAGGGGATTCTGGGTAAGAAAACGTTGGGGGATCCACGCAAGCCATACCTCCCTGGAATCCCCGGGTGTCTACTTTTCAGAAATGTGTGGGTTTGGTAGGTTTCCCTAGGTGGCCGCCGAGCCCCGGGTCAAAACGTCATGGGACTCCCTTGCAAAACCAGGTCGTTTTGTGATAGGCCATTTTGAGGTCGCCTCAATACGTTGTGGGCCCTTGCCTGTCGCTGGTACTTGGGCCTCCCACCCGAGTGAGGCACCATTTTTATCAGGAGACCTGGGGGAACGCTGGGTGGTAGGAAATTTGTGTCAGCCCCGTGATGCCACAACTTTACCACACAAAAATGTGTGAAAAAAGTGATTTTTCAGCCAAAGTTCAGGTTTGCAGGGGATTCTGGGTAAGAAAACGTTGGTGGATCCACGCAAGCCATACCTCCCTGGAATCCCCCGGGTGTCTGCTTTTCAAAAATGTGTGGGTTTGGTAGGTTTCCTATGTGGCCGCCGAGCCCCGGGCCAAAAGTCATGGGACTCCCATTGCAAAACCAGGTCGCTTTGTGATAGGCAATTTTGATGTCGCCTCAATACGTTTTGGGCCCTTGCCTGTCGCGCGTACTTGGACCTCCCACCCGAGTGATGCACCATTTTTATCAGGAGACCTGGGGAAAGCTGGGTGGTAGGAAATTTGTGTCAGCCCGGTGATGCCACAACTTTCCCACACAAAAATGTATGAAAAAAGTGAATTTTTTCAGCAAAATTTCAGGTTTGCAGGGGATTCTGGGTAGGAAAACATTGGGGGACCCACGCAAGCCATACCTCGCTGGACTCCCCCGATTGTCTAGTTTTCAGAAATGTGTGGGTTTGGTACGTTTCCTAAGATGGCCGCCGAGCCCAGGGCCAAAACCTCACTGGTGTGGGTGGTTCAAGTACCCGCCACAGGCAAGGGCCCAAAACGTATTGAGGAGACATCAAAATGATCTATCACAAAACAAGCTGGTTTTGCAAGGGAGTCACCTGGATTTTGGCCCCGGGCTCGGCGGCCATCTTGGGAAACCTACCAAACCCACACATTTCTGAAAACTAGACACCCGGGGGAGTCCAGCGAGGTATGGCTTGCGTGGATCCCCCAACGTTTACCTACCCAGAATGCCCTGCAAACCTCTAATTTAGCTGGAAAAAATCACTTTTTTCTCAAATTTCTGTGTGGGAAAATTCTGGAATCTACGTGGATCCACAAATTTCCTGCCACACAGTGTTCCCCCATGTCTCCCGATAAAAATGATACCTCACTCGCATGGGTGGGTCAAGTACCCACGACAGGAAAGGGCCCAAAACCTATTGAGGCGACATCAAAATTACCTATCACAAAACAACCTGGTTTTGCAAGGGGGTCCCATTAGTTTTGGCCCTGGGCTCGGTGGCCATCTAGGGAAACCTACCAAACCCACACATTTCTGAAAACTAGACACCTGGGGGAGTCCAGCGAGGTATGGCTTGCGTGGGTCCCCCAACTTTTTCCTACCCAGAATCCCCTGCAAACGTCAAATTTAGCTGAAAAAATCACTTTTTTCTCAAATTTCTGTGTGGGAAAGTTCTGGAATCTACAAATTTCCTCCCACCCAGCGTTCCCCCAGGTCTCCTCATAAAAATGATACCTCACTTGCGTGGGTGGGTCAAGTACCCGCGACAGAAAAGGGCCCAAAACCTATTGAGGCGACATCAAAATTACCTATCACAAAACAACCTGGTTTTGCAAGAGGGGTCACCTGGGTTTTGTCCCCGGGCTCGGCGGCCATCTTGGGAAACTACCAAACCCAAACATTTCTGAAAGCTAGACACCCGGGGGAGTCCAGCGAGGTATGGCTTGCGTGGGTCCCACAACGTTTTCCTACCCAGAATCCCCTGCAAACGTCAAATTTAGCTGAAAAAATCACCTTTTCCATACATTTTTGCGTGGGATCACCATGCCGGCACAAATGTCCTACCACCCAGCGTTCCCCTTGTTCTCCCGAGTAAAATGATACCTCACTTGTGTGGGTGGGCCAAAGGCCTGTGACTGGGAAGAGCCCAAAACATAGGGATTTAGGTTATAGCACCGAGAATTCTAAGCGCTACATTTTTTTAAAAATACGTTTGTAGCCAGTTCTGCTTTGGACACCCACACAAGTGAGGTATCATTTTACTCGGGGGAACAAGGGCAACGCTGGGTGGTAGGACATTTGTGCCAGCATGGTGATTCCACGCAAAAATATGTGGAAAATATGTTTTTTTCAGCTAAATTTGAGGGTTGCAGGGGATTCTGGGTAGGGAAACGTTGGGGGATCCAAGCAAGCCATACCTCATTGGACTCCCCAGGGTGTCTAGTTTTCAGAAACGTGTGGGATTGGTAGGTTTCCCTAGATGGCGGCGAGCCCGGGGCCAAAAACCAGGTGCCCCCCCAAAACCAGGTAGTTTTGTTATAGGTAGTTTTGAAGTCTCCACAATACGATTTGGGCCATTTCCTGTTTCAGCCACTATGCCTACCCACACAAGTGAGGTACCATTTTTATCGGGAGCCCTGGGGGAACGCAGGGTGGTAGGAAATTTGTGGATCCACGCAGATTCCAGAACTTTCACACACAGAAATTTGAGTAAAAAGTGATTTTTTTTCTGCTAAATTTGAGGTTTGCAGGGCATTCTGGGTAGGAAAACGTTTGGGGACCCATGCAAGCCATACCTCGCTGGACTCCCCCAGGTGTCTAGTTTTCAGAAATGTGTGGGTTTGGTAGGTTCCCAAGATGGCCGCTGAGCCCGGGGCCAAAACCCAGGTGACCCCCTTGCAAAACCAGGTTGTTTTGTGATAGGTAATTTTGATGTCTCCTCAATACGTTTTGGGCCCTTGCCTGTCGCGGGTACTTGACCCACCCACGCGAGTGAGGTATCATTTTTATCGGGAGACCTGGGGGAAAGCTGGGTGGTAGGAAATTTGTGGATCCACATAGATTCCAGAACTTTCCCACACAGAAATTGGAGAAAAACGTGATTTTTAAGCTAAATTTGAGGTTTGCAGGGTATTCTGGGTAAGAAAATTTTGGAGGACCCACGCAAGCCATACCTTGCTGGACTCCTCCGGGTGTCTAGGTTTCAGAAATGTGTGGGTTGGGTAGGTTTCCCTAGATGGCCGTCGAGCCTGGGGCCAAAAACTCATGGGACCCCCCCTTGCAAAACCAGGTTGGTTTGTGATAGGTAATTTTGATGTCGCCTCAATAGGTTTTCGGCCCTTGCCTGTCGCGGGTACTTGACCCATCCACACAAGTGAGGTACCATTTTTCACGGAAGACTTTGGGGGACGCGGGGTGGGTGGAATTTTGTACATCCACGCAGATTCCAGAACTTTCCACCACAGAAATGTGAGGAAAATGTGTTTTTTTGGACATATGTTTAGGTTTGCAAGGGATTCTTGGTAACAGATCCTGGTGAGAGCCAGTCAAGTCACCCCATCCTGGATTCCCCTGGGTGTCTAGTTTTCAAAAATATATAGGTTTGCTAGGTTTCCCTAGGTGCTGGCAGTGTTAGGGTTCAAAATCTACAGCTAGGCACTTTGCAAAAAAAGGGTCCGTTTTCACTGTGAAAATGTGGTGTGTCCATGTTGCGTTTGGGCCGTTTCCTGTCACGGGCACTAGGCCTACCCACACATGTGAGGTGCCATTTTTCTCAGAAGACTTTGGGGAACGCGGGATGGGTGGAAATTTGTGGATCCACGCTGATTCCAGAACTTTCCACCACAGAAATGTGAGGAAAATGTGTTTTTTTTAACAAATGTTTCGGTTTGCAAGGGATTCTGGGTAACAGAACCTGGTGAGAGCCAGTCAAGTCACCCCATCCTGGATTCCCTGGGTATCTAGTTTTCAAAAATGTATAGGTTTGCTAGGTTTCCCTAGGTGCCGGCAGAGTTAGGGTACAAAATCTACAGCTAGGCACTTTGCAAAAAAAGGGTCCGTTTTCACTGTGAAAATGTGGTGTGTCCATGTTGCGTTTTGGGCCGTTTCCTGTCACGGCCACTAGTCCTACCCACACTAGGGAGGTACCATTTTTCTCGAAAGACTTTGGGGTACGCGGGGTGGTTGGAATTTTGTGGATCCACGCAGATTCCAGAACTTTCCACCACAGAAATATGAGGAAAATGTGTTTTTTTGGACACATTTTTAGGTTTGCAAGGGATTCTGGGTAACAAAACCTGGTGAGAGCCAGTCAAGTCAGCCCATCCTGGATTCCCCTGGGTGTCTAGTTTAAAAAATGTATAGGTTTGCTAGGTTTCCCTAGGTGCCGGCAGAGCTAGGAACCAAATTCAACAGGTAGGCACATTCCGAAAAAAGTCAGTGCCTACTGGGCTTTCTGCCGCCCTGGGGAGGGGGAAATCAGGGGCTATTGCCCCGATATGCCCCCGAGGGGGCAGAAAGACTGTGGCTATTCTTTTGGGGGTCGGGGCATTGGGATGCCTATTCTGGTCAGCCCCCACCCCTGCGTATAAAAAAGCCAGCATAATCGCTGGCACATAGTGGGCTTTCTGCCCCCGGGGGCAGATCAGGGGCTACTGCCCCCATCTGCCTCCTGGGAGGGGCAGAAAGACAGTGACATCTTTTTGGGGTGGGTGGGGGTATTATCATGTCCATTCTTGGCAGCCCCCACCCCGAACTTTGTAAAAAAATCCCTGGTGGCTAGTGGGCTTTCTGCCCCCCGGGGGGCAGATAAGGTGCTATTGCCACATCTGCCTCCCAGGGGGGCAGAAAGACTGTAGCATTTTTTTGGGGTGGGGGCATTGACATGCCCATTCTGGGCAGCCCCCACCCCTACCTATATAAAAAAAAATCCCTGGCGCTTAGTGGGCTTTCTGCCCCTCCCAGGGGGGAAGATCAGGGGCTATTGCCCCCATCTGCCTCCTGGAGGGGCAGAACGTCTTTTTTTTTCTTTGGGGGTTAGGGTGGGGGCATTTGCATGCCCATTCTGGGCAGCCCCCAACCCGGGCCTATAAAAAAAATAATCCCTGGCATCTAGGGTGTTTCTGAACCCCCGGGGGGGCAGATTGGTGGCCACTGCCATGATCTGCCCCCCCCCCCCGGGGGGCAGAAAGACTGGAATTTCGTGGGGGGAGGGGTGGGGGCATTGGCATGCCCATCTTGGGCAACCCCCACCCCTAAATGTATCGAGGGGAAAAAAAACCCTGGTGTCTAGTGGGCTTTCTGACCCCGGGGGGGCAGATTGGGGGCTACTGCCCCTATCTGCCCCCCAGGAGGGGCAGAAAGACTGTACCTTTGCGTCGGGGTGGGGGCATTGGCATCCCCATATTGGGCAGCCCCTACCCCAAATTATAATTTAAAAAAAATCCCTGGTATCTAGTGGGCTTTCTGCCCCCCAGGAGGGGCAGAAAGACTGTACCTTTCCGGCGGGGGTGTTGGGGGCATTGGCATGCCCATATTGGGCAGCCCCCACCCCTAACTATAATGTTTTTTAAAATCCCTGGTATCTAGTGTTCTTTCTGCCCCCCCGGGGGGGCAGAAAGACTAATTTTGTGGCCGGGGGGGGCATCGGCATGCCCGTTTTGGGCAGCCCCCACCCCTAATAAACATGCCATAAAAATCCCTGGTGTCTAGTGGGCTTTCTACCCCGGGGGCAGATTGGGGGCTACTGCCCCCATCTACCCCCAGGGGGCAGAAAGACTAATCATGCCAAAAATTGTATGGGGGAGCAAAGGCCCTTGCCCAAGGGGCCGCTCACCCCTCCCTGGTGCCTAGTGGGTGGATCCCTGCTTGGGGATCGCCCTCCTGGGGTGATCCCCAAGCAGGGATCCACTAGGAGGGGTACCATTGGAAAGGGAGATTCTCCCCTTTCCAACGATACCTCTCCTGAGTTTCTACGTGCTCAGGGGCTGAGATAGCCCCTGAGCATGTAGAAACTGAAACTGAAATGAGCCTCTTGGCTCATTTCAGTTTCAGTTTCACTGAAATGACATCAGCGCGACGTGCGCGCTGATCGTCATTTCAGGGAAACCAGGGGAGGGCCTCGGGAGCTGGGGAAGCTCTTCCCCAGCTCCCGAGGCTTTAGAGGATTAAGGGAATCCCTCTGGTGCCCGCACCAGAGGGATTTCCTGTGCTGGGTTCCATGACGAGCTGGACTCGTCATGAGCACACGACCACTGTGTGCCATGACGAGTCCAGCTCGTCATGAGCATGGAAGGGGTTAAAGAACCATTGCTGAAACACAGTCCAGGAGCACAATTTACTATACTGTGAAATAGCAGCAGTCCACTTCAAAAAGAATTTACAACAGCATTGGAGTGAGACAGGAACTCATAAAGCTTGAATGTGCCCTGCGCTCACTTCAAATGCATCCTACTATCACATCAGGCAACAGTGGCACTAAAGGCAACTACGTTGTGTGCGGATGTCCACCCTGTGAAAGTGCAAAATAAAATCCCTCAAATTGACGTTAAAGAGAGGCTTAAGTAGGCTCACCCATTGCCCATGTTGTATGATGTAGTGGGCGGGAGCAAAATGGGAATGACACAACAACAGTCTAATGGGTGAAGAGAGGTGTCTGAAAGTGCCTTAATTATTATAATATGTTATACACATTACTTTAGTAAAACCAAAAGATCTTGGCTATTTTAGCTGTTTGGAAGCCCTGGAGAACTCTGGTCCTATTAAGAGTTGCTCTGGTGTGCATTAGTGGCACAGACAGCAGCAGGAGCTTCAAAACAGCTCCTTTAATGTAGCGCTCTAATTGATAGGCGACACAGTGTCCCAAGAGTTTTGTTTCCACGAGACATGGTTCTGTTTTGTTCCTATGAGTTCATATGTTGTCTTTCAGAAGTTTAAGCGCTCCTTGAGAGCCCAACCAACGTAACTGCTTAACAGACATGGATAGGTATTAACAAACAGTATAATGAGTACTCTGAGTGTAAAATTAACAAATAAAAGTAAAGATAGAACAGCAATAAACTGATTAAAGGAAAGATGTGATGCCACTTAAAGGGCAATCTGGTAAACATGTCACAGTATATCTCAAAACCCAAGCAGATGTCACCAAACAAATCAACATTTCGAAATGGTTATTGTTGGAGATTGTTAGAGATGCAGGCCTGGCCACTTTAAAGGGTAGTGTATGCGATACCTCAGTCACCTGATCCTTCTTTGATGTGTGCCCTCTTTAGTAGTAGGTTCATTTTTGGATAAAAGTGTCTACTGGTCTGCCCCGGCAATAGATAGGTTTCTAGTGTGGATACTGAGAACACCTCAATGTGTAGGATTGTTGGGACAATATCATCGCCAGTTATTTACTTTTTTCTCTACCTGGAGCCATGCAGTTTCAGGAAGGTGTTTGTGCTGCCGATGGCTACCTCCATGGTCTCCTCGCCTCACTCTACCCAGGTAGTGACTTGCTTCACAAAGGGACCAACCAATCTCCGGTTTGCCCCTGCATGTGTAGGTAAAGTCTCATCATAGGATGGAGGCAAGGAGCAGAGCTGCTGGATGGCAACAAGGACAGCCATCTACACTGAGGGAAATGCGCTGCTCTCCAAAAACAGAATTGAATCAAAGGCAATGAGGCTCCAGGGCTAGGCTTGACCTAATTCAATAGTCAGAAGACAGGGAGTCAAATGTCCTGCTACACAGGTGAGTTGCGGTCAGACGCCACACTGATGCCCCCTACTCCCTGTCGCGACACTCTGCATAAGCCAACCATTCCTGGACCTCCCCACGCCACTACCGATGGCTCCCCAGCGGCGTAGTCAGTGGGTTAATAGGCTTTCTGGAATTCTGCAACTGCTGAGGTCCAGATTGAGTGTGCAAGCGTCCCACCGAAAATCGCTTAATGATCAGTGCCTATCAATGCGAGCAGTGCTCGATTCACATTGTCACGTCAAAAAACTCTAGGCTTCTACCCAGGGATTTATTCTGTTTATTGAGGCTAAATTTAACCTTGGAAGTAGTTTGAAGTCCCGTCACACAATAACCTTGATTTAGTGTTCAAAAGGGATATGGCCTTCCAGTGAAAAGGACTGCTATATGCTAGATGTATAGGTTAAACAAAAGTCTTTTTCTGGTCTCAAAAAAGTACACATTACCATGGTAAACCTGACACTGAAGGGCAATCCCTTGTGTGTGGATGTGCTCCTTGTAAAAAGGCAGCATGCTGTAACTCATAGTGAAGCCAGTCAATTGCTAAAGTGGGTTAAGTCTTGATGCATGCTGGAGTAGATGAAGGAAACATGTGAATAACACAATCACAGACTAATGGATGACGTCTGGCTGAAAACCCTTATAAGTAACTATGGAGTCGATTACGATGGCGGTCGGAAAACCATTCCGCCCGTCGTGGCAATGGGAAAAGACCGCCTGCATGGCCTGCGGCACCACCGCCGATCACATTACGATGCTCCGCCGGAAAAATCTGACCGCCGTGTTCGGAACCCAAGAAACACCGTCGGCGCACGTGCAGAAAATGCGAAATACCCTCCACGGCGGTCGGATTCACTGCGGAAAGCTCACAACCCGCCGATACACAAGCGGAATTTCCATGAGTGCAATTATGATCTTACTGCAGTGCCAGCGGTACGACCGCTTGTTTCCGACCGCAGGGATTGACAGGAATGATGAATGGGAGAGCTGGAGGAATGACCATTGCAGTCCGACCGCGGTGTCCGTGCGGAAATAGTAATGGCGGTCGAAAGCAACTACACCACAAAACCACCAAATGTGGCTGTGTATGTGGCTGAGCCAATGAAAACAGCCAACACACCCCATTGACACATGCCCCTGGCAAATAAGAACTACAAATCCCAGCCCAACACAGACAACACACCTGACATGAATACTCAGTTTGGACTCACCCACATTGCAGAGCATAAAACCAGCCCCTGCATGACCACAATTCTTTGCACAACTCCAGAACTGAAGGGCCCAACAACATCACACAAAGGATAGGCAACCCTGCACACATCACACCATCACAAACACACACACACCACACACATCACCACCACCACCACCTGCACACCTGCACTCTTAACCACTCAGCACATCACACACCATGGCACATAAGATGCCCAAATTCACTGATGGTGAGTTGTCAGTCATGGTGGATGAGATAATAATATATATTTTAGGAAGCAGGGTCCAACAGACCCCATCAGCCAGGCAAAATCAAATGTGGCAAAGGATAGTTGACAGAGTCAATGCTGTAGGGCAAGTTCCACGCAACAGGAAGGAGATCAGGAAGAGGTGGACTGACCTCAAGAGCAAGGTCAAGGAGAAGAACAGCAAGAACCGTGAGCTGGCAAACCGGACTGGCAGTGGCCCTCCCATTCCACCAAGAACATTCAATGCATGGGAGGAGAAGGTGCTTGGCATACTGCACCCAGAGAGTTGCACTGGAATTGAGGGGGAATGGAGGCTGGTAAGTACCAACAAAAGTCTGCCATAACACTGCTATGTAGTAGCTTGCACAACTAAAAAGCAACACCTCCTAGGCCCAAATATACTCATGTCCACCACACTCCCCCAAACAGGTCTCACAGATCCCACAATAACTCCCTCCCATTCACCACAAAGGTACATAACAATATTTACATGGGGGCACATGTACAGGCAGCCAGCACTACAACTCCCAACAGGCCCCCTTGTCCCACTGCTCAGCAGGATGGAGCATCCCCCACACCCCCAAGCATGAGGCAGCCATTTCCCTCCAATGTGTAACTTTACAGGTAGGTAGCCATCTCAACAGGGAGGGGTCTCTGTGGCTGTGAAGTCTGCACTACAACTCCCAACAGGCCCCCTTGTCCCACAGCTGAGCAAGATGGAGCACTCCCCACACCCACAACCATGTGGCAGCCATTTCATTCTTCTCATCAAACTTACAGGTAGGTAGCCATCTTAACAGGGAGGGGGGTATGTGGGTAGGAAGCCAGCACTACAAGTCCCACCAGGCACCCTTGTCCCACAGCTGAGCAGGATGGAGCACTCCCCCCACCCAGAACCATGTTTCAGCCATTGCATTGCTCTCCTCAGACTTACAGGTAGGTAGCCTTCTCATGCTCTATTGTCCCACAGCTGAGCAGGATGGAGCATCCCCCACACCCCCAAGCATGGGGCAGCCATTTCCCTCCAATGTGTAACTTTACAGGTAGGTAGCCATCTCAACAGGGAGGGGTCTTTGTGGCTGTGAAGTCTGCACTACAACTCCCAACAGGCCCCCTTGTCCCACAGCTGAGCAAGATGGTGCACTCCCCACACCCACAACCATGTGGCAGCCATTTCATTCTTCTCATCAAACTTTCAGGTAGGAAGCCATCTTAACAGGGAGGGGGGTATGTGGGTAGGAAGCCAGCAATACAACTCCCACCAGGCACCCTTGTCCCACAGCTGAGCAGGATGGAGCACTGCCCCCCCACCCAGAACCATGTTTCAG